>VXBR01007275.1:0-18059 GCA_013400215.1 Cisticola juncidis
CAAAAACCTGGAAAACACAATCTCCCTGCTCTCAGCAGCAGAAAATCCCTTTCAGATGACTCCTGGTAGCTTTAAACTGATGCTGA
Source organism: Cisticola juncidis (assembly GCA_013400215.1). NCBI lineage: Eukaryota > Metazoa > Chordata > Aves > Passeriformes > Cisticolidae > Cisticola > Cisticola juncidis. Next base: position 87 of record VXBR01007275.1, read on the forward strand.
AACACAAAGAGCCTGTACACAAAAAGCACTTCAAGTTTAAATAATGACATTTTCTCTATTTTGTACTGATTGTTTACAAACAACCTATATCTGCTTTTATGAAAGGAGCTTCTTGTAATGTTGGGTTCTGAAGGGGTTTTTGACCATCATTTGACCTGACTTGAGTTGGGATTTCATCAGCTGCTCCACCACTGCCCCTGTAGCTGTCTGCACACACAGCAGTGGCTGAACTGAAGCACCACAGAGCATTCTGAGGTTAAAGTGTGTTATTGAGATCAGCCCAAACCCCCTGTCCATGTAATAGATTGAAATAAATCCTGCTCAGGAAATCAGAGGCTGTGCCCTCTGTCTCTAGGGCCATTCTGTGTTCTTCCAATAAGTATCTGCAAGGATTTCTTGATGAAATCCAGAAATTTTAAAAGGTGTGCTCACTGCCACTGGATTTTTTCCCTTAAGGGAAAAATAGAGCAGAATAGAGCAGAATACCTACCAGTAAAAGTCAGAGGTGTCTCCAGCTTCATAAGGGCAACATCATTGTCTTTAGAGTCTGGGTCATAATCTGGATGGGAGATTATCAATTGCACTCTGTATCCACTTCTGAAGAACATCTCATCCTGGTTCAGAATCCCAGCATAAACCCTCCAGTTGTGTGGGTCAGAAAGTCTCCTACAGAACAAAGAAAAAGTCTGAAGGTTTTCTCCTGTGGTGACAAGACAGGGATTAGGACCTCCAAAAAACTTTCTTCAGAAGCTGCAGTCAAATGTTTGTGTGACCAAAAATGCACATGGATTTGACGACCATTTCTGAAGAGTAAGACAAACAAAATGCCAGGCATGTAACTCAAGGAAAGCTTGGGTCTAGTTTCAAAAATATATTAAAAAAATATATCTTTGCAGTGGGCTAAGTATCACTGGCCATTCCCTTAATCACTCAGCACACCAAATTAAATCTGAGGCTGCAACACTGAAGCCTTTTGATTTCCATGACCGAGGGATCAGGCAGGCATTTCTGAAGTCTCACATATCAGTGGTATCAGCAGAAGCCAGAATTAGTAAAAAATATGATCTAGTGAAAGAATTTCACTATCTTGAAAATGCCAGGAGTTTTTTTTAAGCTGGTTTTGTGTTTTGGTGGGGTTTTTTTTTAATGTTAAGCATGCTTGCTAGATGTTATTTAAGTAGCTTCTTGTGCACAATTTAGAAAAGCTTAACAGAAAACTTGCCACAAGTGTTAAAGCTCCCTCCATGAGAAGTGCCAAGGCAGCAGTGCCTGCAAAAGTCACCCCACCTCCAAAAAAAACCCCAGATCAGGCTGAAAACCAGGTTGGTGTCAGCTGCAGCTTGGTTGCCATTCCCAAAGCTTTTGAGCCCTACAGAGCTCAAATCCAGACATCAAAGGAGGGATAAGATCTCCAGGTAGAAATCAACACTTGCATTCCTTTCTCAAGGTTAAGGACAAATATTCTTCCTTGCCTTAGCCTCAATCTGTGATCCAGCCAACCAACCATTAAAAATGTTTTTGATTTGTGGGTTTTCCCTCCAACAGAAGCAGCCACCTTTTAAACAAATTCTGCCCTTTCTGAGGGTACCACAGAACCCTCAACTCTCTTTTATGGGTTAAAAATGTACAAAGCACCAGCTATTTTTCTTGTTGATGGCTACATAAAGTGCTCCTTGGATAGATATAAATCTGTATTTAATACTGACTTGGGCTTTACTACCCCGTGGCAAGAAGATATGAAGAAATAAATGGCACAGGCATCTTTAAATTGATCATATCTACAGCAATGTGATATTTGAGAATTTGGGGGGGGGAGGAATTTCCCATGGGTTTTCTCACAGTGTAATTCAAAGTCTTCATGAAAACGTTGTACTGGCTGGCATTAAATTTGGTGCCTTGAGTTTACATCTTAAATTGGCTGGGTGTCTGTGCTCAACATCACTCATTTTATTTTGGAAATTAGACAAAACATAAAATAAGGTTTCCTGTAGAAGGCAGACAAATGAGCTGCAGCCAGCCTCCTCCAGAACCTTCCCTTAATACTTCAGATTTACCACACAGACAAAAAAAACCTGCACCCAGCACCTGCATGCCAGGCAGGGGGAGAAATTCTGTTTTAAAGCAGGAAGAACTGGATAAATTCATGCATCCCAGGCTGAAGAAAGGCCAGCAGGCAGGGGGGGAGGGACTCACCCCTCCACGCAGTGCGCTGCTGTGACAATCCAGTGGCGGGTGATGATGGAGCCCCCGCAGACGTGGGTGCCCTGCACGTGCAGGCTGACCTGCCAGGGCCACTGCCCCAGCACAGCCCCACTGCCACCCACGATCCTGTTCATGGTGCTGGAGCTCTTGCTGGCCAGGCCACACTCTGAAAGGGCAGAGTTGAGCACAGAGTGAGCTGGGACAGGGATGCTTCGCCTCAGGGGCGCGCACACCGCGTCCGACCTGCTGGGCACAGCACAGCTCAAAGCCCTGCCCTGGCACCAAATCCCAAATTACCCAGACCCACCTTAAATTGCAAACCCCACCTGGCAGCTGCTGCCTGAGGTTCACCACAACCCCTTTACTCTTAAACTCTTTCAGGAATCTCTGGCGATTCAGACACCGCCGTGCTGTGCAGCAAAGCAGCCAACAGCCAGGACACTCCTCAGGACAGGAATCACCACTGCCCACCCAAGTGACTCTTGGAGAGCCACAGACGTCCCAACAGAGCTGCTGGGGGATGGATATGGAGCTTCACCACAAGTCTTTTAAAGGAATCAATGGCAGCAAAGACAAAAACAACTGGGGATCCACTGTTTTCCTTGTCTCCTCTCCCACCCTGCTCCTAAACCTGCATTATTTGGGAAGCAGACTTAAATAATTTGCCCGTGCAAAAACAGCCACAGGTCCAAAAGGATTTGCCAGCCAGAGCGTTTCAAAGCATGAAGAAGGAGAAGTTTGAAGAAGCCAGTGAGTTACCTATGCAACGCAGAGAAACCACGTTTCCTGAGGCACAGGAACCACTGCAGAGAAATAAAAAAACCAGACAGGATCTTAGGCACTCAGTGAAGGAAATGCTGAGCAAAGTCCACCCTCCAGCTGCTTTCTACCCTTTCCAGCTACACGCGCTGCCTTCAGCCTCATCTTCCTGCAGAGGGTTCCTAGTAGAGTTCTGAGCATCTTTTCTTCCATTAGAGCAGGATTAATTGCACAAGAGACACAGTTCAGACTCAGATGTTTATTAATTCTTATCTATGGTACAGTCTCACTAGTCGTGAGTTCAGTCTAACAAAGTGAAAAATGGCTCTATTGCTATCTCAACATAAGGTCTTTTCAAGGACAAATTGTCCAATTGTGAGATGACACCCAAACTATTCTTACTTTTAACCCAATAACCAAACACTCGTGGCCTGCAATGAGGACTTTTCTACCCAATTACAAAAAGCCACCAAACCCAAGAAGAAGAAGGTGAAAAAGGACTGGCCAACACCCTAAAACCTCCATCTTGCTTTATACATATTACTATATTATAAAGCCTTAAAATCTAAGTTTTCCACCCTGTGATATTACACACTGCTACTAAAACTCCACACCCATAATTCCAGTGCTATCACTCAATTTTGGAAGCCTGTTCCACAGCCTCAGGTCAAATGCAGTGTTTCCTTGAGGGTCAATGCCTGTCAGCACAGAAAGCCTCAAATTCTCAGTGCCCAGGATTCCAACAGGTTCCCTCCTTTCTTCACTTTCTCCAGCTACCCTACCAGCAACCATCCAGTCTCCACCATGCCTTGCATTCACCAAAACTGTCCTGTGAGACATGAGCACTACAGACAGGAGCACAAAAGGTTTGTAAACCTACTGAGAAGCAGGATGAAGAACAGCTTGAGAGAAAGTCGAGCTGATTTAGGAAGTCGTTGCAAAAGAACTCAACAAGGAAAGTGCAGGAAGTTTGCAGGCACAGCAGTGTACAGGTTTTGAAACTGGACACTTCAGAGCTGTTTAACAATAAAAATTATGCTTTCCACTGTGAAGATCCATTTTTGCATGCTGTGTGTTCATGTGGAAAGTGGAAAGAAGGCAGTGCCAGCTGCTGAGAATGTGTTGCAGCTTGTAGCTCTTGTCATCACACACAAACTCCTGCTGGTGGCCAGAGAGCCTTAGAAAAACACCTTTGACATGGCAACCTTCTAGAGAGCACAGAGGATGGGACATTTTTGCTTTCAGAAGAGAACAGGGAGGATGGAAAAATGACAGCTGTGTTTTTTAGAAGAGGAAAGAACAGTTGCTGCAATCAGATTAAAACCAAAGTCTCTTTCCCTCCAACAACCCCTGCTGTAAGCTCTGCTTGCACTATGCTGCAGGCAGAACCTGCACCCCTTACAGCACCTGGAGAGCATGGATGAAAGGAGAGAGGCTTTTATTAAACCAAGATACCTGGTGTAGAGCTTTTTGTACAAATCTATATTCCCAGCACTCGTGTTCAGCTTCATGTAGCTCTTAAAGCTGACTTCAGGTGCTACCCCTCGGCTGTAGAAATACGTGTCCCTGCAAAACAGAAAGCCCACTGTGAAACCCAGCAGTGGTTCCAGTTTTCAAACCACTGATAACAACGAGCTGTGCCAAGCCAGAGCCTCTGACATGGCAGCACTAGAAATATTTATTTTTGTTTTTCCCTGAACGCCGAGCCCTGGTGGTGCAGCCCAGCCAGAGTCTCAGATTCTTTAAACGTTTGTCAGGTTCTGCTTCCCACCAGTCACTAGGTTAAAATAATATTTTCATCTGATATGAATGCACCTCGTGGAACAGGGCAAGATGAAGAGATGCCTTTGCCAGTACACTTTCACAGCAGAGCCATTAAACAGACAATAAAAATGGCAAGAGGGAAATTTTAACTTTTCTGTGCCTGACAAAGGCTGACAGAGGTTGGACTTACACGCTGTAGCCCATGTCTTTGCATGCAATCTTCCCATAATCATCAGTCCAGTCATCTTGGCAAACTGGGTACCAGGATTTGCTGACAGGTGAATAAACTTCCAGGATAAAATTTGGTCCAAAAAGTCTAACTGCCAGAAAAGGAAGAAAGGGGAAAAGAGAAAAAAAAAAGAAACTAAGAACACCACATGCTATTATTACTACTTTCTCTACTTGCAAGTAGTTACCCATAATACCCACTTCATGTATGAACTGATGTTAACTTAATGCTCCCTTCTACTCAAATTCTGAATATTCTAAATATCCAGTAGACAGAAATATGGCAATGACTTACTTCTTTTCATGTAAGGCAATTCAGAAGAACTGCCAGTTTTAAAATGCAAATGTACAAGATAGGGTTCATCCTTTCATTTCAGCTTTTATGCTTAAAATTCTCTTTTATATTCTACCACTGAGAAAGATTGCAATAATGAAAATTTTCTGATCTTTTCTCTATGCAGCCATATATTTCTTAATATATCACTTACTGTGTATAAATAAAATATGATCTATTGAAAAATACTTTATATTATCTCTTAAAACACCACATTTCTTCAGATAGGCGCTTTGTAGAGCAAGAATTTAACCAGAAACAATTAGCTCTGACATTCCACGTCCCATTATGTATTTGCCTGCACAAGAATTTATTAAAAAATAGTTCAAGCAAAAGAACGGATTGAAACAGGCTTCTCCAAGAACCCATTATTCGAGCAAATGGAGTGGAACAGCTGCCAGCAAATGCTAACCCTGCATGAGAATGTGCTGTATAGAGGTTTACAGAGGGAATTTAAAGCACAGCTGGAGTTTTCCAGCCTGGCACTGGCACAGCACAAGATGCCAAACCTCTGGAATGGACAAATCAACATTTCCACCTTCTACCTCCAGCTCTGCACTAAAGCTTCCCTTGGCACCTTTTCAGTTCAAAGCAATGATTAGGCCAGGCTTTCCTCCACAAATAAAGTATGAAGTAATTCAAGAACTAAGGGGAGAACAAGGAATGCAAAATATGTGGAAAAAGACAAGCCTGACTGAAGACCACCAGGTTCATGTTATCACCTGAAGGTTACTGAGAAGTCACCACTGACTGTTCCATCCAGAGACAATGCTATGTTCAGTTCTGCACAAACCCCACCCAAACTAAAAGGGGATATTTGACAAACTGACTCAAAGTCAAGGCAGCTCCAACCCCTGAGCCGAGCATTTTATTTCGGCTTTTCAATGGGGCTGGAAACAAACGGAACACCTATATAATAACACACATCCTACAGCATCTTAAAGACAGACCTGAGGCTAAAACAGCCTCGTTGCACCTTAGGCAAGCTCTGGGGGAGGCAATCTGCAGCTGAAGCAGGGTTTTCCCCCAGTCCCTAGGTGCTGTCACTCACCACAGCGCGTCTCGTCCTCGCCGTTGGGGCAGTCGCTCACTCCATCACACCACTGGGACGGGGGCATGCACACCCCTGAGGATCCACACTCAATCAGGGAGCCCAGACAGTGGTTCTCTACTGCAGGGGGAGAGCAACACAGCCACGAGGCTGCACACCAGCCCAGCTCTCAAAGGGTTTCCCACTTTGATGGAGCAAAACAACTGGAAGCTGCTCTTAAACCCGGAGATGGGAGGGAACCCCCCAAACCCCACATGCCACAGCAGAGGATGGGCTGCTCTGTCCTTTGCATGGCTTGTCAGGTCAAACCTCTGTGCAGCTGACTGGATTTTGGCCACTGAATAATCAGGCACCATTAATTTGTCAGAAAGGAGTCAGCTTCACATTAGCACAGCGTTAACACACAGGAAAGGAGGAAGAGAGCTTGTGCCTCAATTATGTACTTCTGCTCTCATCTTAAACTAGATTACACTCACCCTGCTTAAATCAAAATGAGTCAAGCAAACCCACCCCTAAGAACTCCAAGTGTCATCCTAATAGTTCTAAATGAACTCCCTTAAAATCATAGAATAGTTTGGAAGGAGTCTTTAAGCAGCATTTTAGTCCAACCCCAGTGCAATGAGTAGGGACATCTTCCACTAGATCTCTCTTCCTCTTTTCCTGAGCAGAGCAGAAAGAAGAGGCTCCTAAAACCAGCAGATTCTTAGTTTCCTGCTTTTTTTTAGCAAAGCAGCTTTCATTGAAAGAGAAATTAAGACAGCACAAGGCAAACTTCACCTCGAGCTGAACAGAATTGGTCCAGCCCTGTTTCAGAGCTCAGTCACCCCAGCTGGGGATGATTTCCAAGGCAAAGATCCATGGTACAACTCAGAGTGCTGAGACAGCCTGGGCTCATGCAACGTTTACACAAAAGCCCCACAGAAACAAATCAATGGATGTAAATGACTTCTGCTCCAAGAGAGATCCCATTTTAGCAAAACAAAACACGTCTTGACCATTCACACTCTTGCAGTTAAAGGTTTAAGCACTTAGTGCAATCCCCTCCCTTCACCTAAGTGAAGCTCAAATTTTCAAAGTAACAGCAGCATTAAACAGAAAGGAAAACAAAAATCAAACCAAAACACCTCAATCCACAAACAAAACTGAGCCATTAAGAAGCAACTTTAGTTCATCTCTTAGGACAAAAGGAACAAGGACTTTTCTGTCCTTAATTCAGCATAAAGCATAAAATGAGAACAGGTATTTCTAACTTGAAAAGCTTAATATATTCTTTTCTTTCAAAAAAAAAAAAAAAAAAAAAAAAAGATAAGAGAACAAAATAACTTACCAAAATACCAGATGAAGAAAGCAGCAATTGCACAACAAATGACTATTAGCACAGATAATAATATTATTATGGTTTTCCTTAGAGCTGAAACAAAAGCAAGGAGGAAAAGAGAAATCAGGTTCACAAGTAAAGTAACTTCCCCCCACCAGCACTATTTATTTAACATTAAAATCAGCCAGTTTTAGCCAGGCTTTTCTCCATTCCACCATCCTTCCTCCCACAGCTGTCACTTCTTCACCCACAAGGAAGCGTCTCCTTCGATGCGCAACTCGGAATGGAAGATCCCTTCTCTTTGTTGCCTTACTTGGACAGAAACGGGCAGAAATCCCCCCAAAACTCACTGGCTGCATAGCTTCTCCTGGGTGGGGGTGCCACTGGCCTGGTGGACTGGTGTGTGGCCACCCTGGGCACGTAGGTTGGCACGGAGGGAGCGCCGGCAGCGAAGAGCTGCGGGTAGGGGTAAGCACCAGCCGCCGGCCCGGCGGCGCTGGGGGGCTCTGCCTGGAAGCCCCTGTTCTCATAGTATGGCGGTGGTGGACCCTGAGGGGCAACCTGGGGGGAAGGAAAAACAGGGGAAAGTGAGGGAGTGAGGCTGCAGGCAGGGCAGAACCTCAGAGTGAAACCTCAGAGTGAACCTGCCCCGTGAAATGTGCCCCGTGCGCGGAGCGCTCGCTGGGGACTCCCCCTTGCTGGGGGCTCCGGCTCACACAGACAGAGAGGGTCACAAAACACACCTAAAACCTCACATTTTGAGAGGTAAAAGTGACACAGAGCAAGGCTGGAAAACCTCTGGCAAGAAGAGCTTGTTGTCACTATAGGACACAAACAAAAGACAAAAGACTCTGTCAGAGTCTAGAACATCCCTCTGGTCACCCTGGAGGGTTTGGAGACCGGACAGGAGGGTCTGGTATCTGTACAGGGGGGTCAGAGCCTCACACAGAGCCCAGGAGGACACTGCCTCTGATCCCTGCCATGGCAGTGAATGCCCACATTGTATGAAGAATCACAAGCTGAGAGAATTCAAAATAACTAGTATTTAGTTTATCATAGAATGTAAATATAGAATCCAGGATTTTTAGTATATGGGGCTGAAGAGACAAGATGGAGGAATTGGGGAGTGGCCCCTGTGCTCCTTGTTCTTGCTCTCATCCCCCATCTTTTGCTGAGTTGGATTTTAGAGATTGGTTTAGAGTAGAAATGACATGTTAGTGTAGGTAGTAGGTATTGGCAAAATTTTGTAAATAAAAATTTCGTTTCGGGNGCAGCAGAAATCCTCACCCATAAAACATGAACTAAGTACAATATACTGTTCTTTCTATGTCTACAATACCTATCAAAGAACATTTCTTAAAGCATTTACTATTGTGCAAATATACCAGTATATATATACATGCCCATGTCTATACACTGTTTGAATGCTGTGAACATTCTAATAATATTTTTAATATTAATAATGTAATAGAATTATGTATCATTTATATACACACACATTTTGCACTGTTAAACTGCCAAAGTTTAGAACAAAGTTAAAATGTCAACTTTTCTACTTGCAACACAAGGAAAAATAACAAATATTTTGAGATAGCAATACTTTCAGATACTAATTAAATCTGATCTTCCATTACCCTTTTTGCTTACAGCAGAGGAATTATCAACTGCCATATATGTCCTATTATGGCTAATATAGGAGCTGTTTCCTTTCAGTCTCCACATTTAACAGTATTTGTACTTACAACTTTACAGCAGTAAACGTTGCAGAGTGAAATTCACTCCAGCTACATCTCCCCTACAAAACCATTAATTTTCTTTATCTAAAATTATTGTCCCTACTTGGCATCATTCTTAAAATCTTTAATAGAGGAAAAAGAAAACAGCAGAGAAAGACACTTTTGTTTAGGCTCATTGGGATAGTCAGGATGGTCGTTTTGCCAAGACTGTTTTAGGAAGGAGCTTTCCTCAGAAACTTTTCCATTGGGAAAGCAGTTAGCAGCTACCAGCAGGCTAAAATCTCTAAGGCCCAAAGATATCAGGCCCACAACCCACAGCAACCCAGCCTAAGAAGGATTCTTGAGCCCAGCCCTCCCTGTTTGCACAAACGCTTGCCCTGGGGCGTCTGACAGGGTAGAAATAAACAGCAAGGACAGCTGTGGGCAGCACCATCACAGAAAGAAATGCTGACAAATATCAGCCTTTGTCCAGGTCCAGGAGAAATGCTGACTGCCCCATTTCATGCTATGACAACACCAGGTACACCTAAGCTATTTGTGCACACACTGGCCTGCAACAAGTTGTGGAATATTTATCCTGGGAGAATTTTAAGGACTAGTTAGAAGCCATTCTAACCTATCCCACCAAAATGAGCTTAAATAAATCAAAAAGCATGTACTCAAAAGCATAAATTTCCCCTGAAAGTATCCCAGCACTTGAAATGTTGGTTGATTCGAGCCTCTTATACCTGCCTCACAGCACCTTTTCCCCTTTTTGCCAAAAAAGAAACACAACAAATAGTCCATGTTTTAAAAGACTTGTTAATCAGGATATCACTCGACAGGCTGCTACATGCAAAGAAATAAAACCATATTAAAAGAAAAAAAGAAAAAAACCAGAGAGGAATATTGTGAATATTTTGTTTACTTACTAGGGTAGAGGTCATTTTTCCTTTGTCAACAGTACAGAAACAATTCAAGTGTCGGGGAGTCAAGTGTGAACCTATACAAACAAACCAAAAAGAAAACAATCACAACTGGAGGCTTTGTCTGGCTTTCCCTTTGGAAAAAGGCCAGATTTGCAGAGGGGAGAATTTAAAAAAAAATTTAAAAAATAAAATAAAAGAAATAACAAACCAAACCAAGCGGAAGTATTTGAAGAGAGGGTACAAATTAAGGTGCAGCATGAAATCAGATCTCAGCAGCCTCTCAATGCAAGCCTGAGGATTATACAGTGGCAACTATTCATTAGCACGAGGGCAGCACAAACTGAGAAGGTCAAGTCAGTGCTCACTCTGGCTGGCAGAATGAGAGTCAAAGAATATCCTGGCAGCGACCCACGTGGTGTCAGCCCCGTGCTCAGGTCCTCCTGCCTCTCTCAGCACTTACTCATGTGTCACTCTGAGGTTTGTGAATGTCCTAGGGTGACTTTATGATGCCTGCATCCCCACTCATCTGTTCTTCCTGTGCTGTATATTGATGGTGACACAGAAACCAGCAAAGCATCAGGAAATACAAATTCAACTAATTCATGATAGCAGCACAACTTGCAGCCCCCACAGGCCACATTTTTTTCACTTTTAGGTGTTCCAAAGAGTTGTTTTCTTGGCTGTGTTGCTGCAGCCACCACACCAAAAACAGGGAGAGAAGAACAGCAGTATGAAAGGTTTGCAAACAAGGTGAAAAGAGAGGCTCTGCACTGAATGTTTCAAGCATCCAGCAGTTTATTTGAAAGTTAAACGTTAACATTCAGCAAAACCACTGATTGCCACAGACACAAGAAATACAAAAAATGTTTGCTGGTGCAGGTCTGAGATAGGCAATTATACACCTCCAAAAACAACCATTCTAATAAATGCTGCTATTTACTGAGTCCTCTCATGTTGCTCCAAAAGAAAAAAAGCTTAGAAAGTGCCTCAGTCCTGCATTGAGAAATACCTTTCTCCACCTTGCAGAGCAAAACCCTGCACATTGCAGCTGTATAAAGACAATTGTAATTCAGCCCAAAGTAATAGGTTATTTTTTAGAACCTCTTCCAAGGCATCATCCCTCCCAAAACTGAGCTGCAAATGTCACTGAAGCAGAATTCAGAAGCTGCTGGGCACCTCGAGCGTGCCAATCCTTTGTGACACTTCAGGTAGGCTGAGGTTGGTATTTGCTTATCAGTGCTAGCACAGAGGTGTAAATAATGCACCACTGAACATATTTGTGTGGCAGGCAGGTGAGAAATGAGGCTCACTCCCACTTACTGAAAGTCCATCAGACTGGTGACTAAGGCTCCAGGACTCCTGCCTGGCTTTATGTCCCCTCCATCCTTGCCCAGCTCTTCAGAGCAGTCAGGAAGTGCAGCTCTGCCCAGACTTGGGGACAAATAAATCACAGGAGGATATATTTCTGTTCCTTGTGCTCTGAAAAGGAGAGAGGAAAAAAGGGTTAGGAGGTTTAGTGATACCAGAGAGGAGTGGTGATTCTGAGGTAAGCCAACAGGGACTATGACAAAAAAATCCCTAATTTTTTTTATTTTTTTTTTTTTTTACCATTTGAAAAGCTTTAACATTTAAAATCAACAGGGAAGAGTGTTCCTCACTCTTTTTTTGGGAGTTTCTGTGAATGGTTTGTTTTTTTCCTTCAAATGAACTGAGTCAAAAATAACTCTCATTTAGCTGGTTTTCCACCATCACTCCCAATTTAGTTATTGGTAATTTATTTCCTAACCAGCTTCTGATCAATAAAAGTTTCCCTGTTATAAAATACAGGAACTTATAGGTAAATACAGACTTCAGTGGTATTACATATACACATTTTCCAATCTTTTAAAACTACATGAAACCAAAACCACTGAACTCTCACCGGTTCTGCAAATGTTTAAGGCAAAAATCAATCTGTAGCATCCAATAATGATATAATCTGATTTTCCTAAGCACACATCACTCCCACACTTCAAAATGTTTCACAAACTCTTCAAGGGAACTGCGACAACTTCTCAGATAAGGAAGCTGGGTCATGGAGAATCAGACTGACCTGTCAAACATTCCCATCCCAACAACTGCAGAGCTGGAAGGGACTGGTCTGCCTTATCTCAGTCCAATACTTCGGCCTCTAATTCACCTCACACATCAGACAAATTTGAAGAGACCCTTTGAAAGTGTCATAAACCCACTCTGAGGATGCAGAAGGGTTCAGTGGGAATGTACAATTGTCCCTCCCTCTCACTGCCTTCCTCCCTCCTGATGTCTGCTGAGCTATTACAGCACTTTACTGGGTGCATCTGAAAAAACCAAACTTCAGGAGTCCTTTAAAGGGAGCTGGAGATCCCAGGAAAGGGAACTGGGATGGAGCTCCCCATCAGAGCAGGGTTCAAGGTGTCACAGGGTACCAGAGGCTTGAGGGTTGGCTTGCTAAAACCTTCCAGCTCTGGAAAAATGCACCCAAATAAGGAAAGGGACCCATCAGTCCTATGCAGTCACATCCTTAAATTTCAAAAACTCCAGTATGGATGGAGCAGAACCACAATTTAGACCTCCAGCAACACAGAAGGCCCAAAACTGAGTGTGTTTTTCTTTTCTTTTTTTCTATTGTAGTGAAACCACTACAATAACTCAAAATAGAGGAATAAAGCCACTGTTTCTAATGACAGAATAGACAAAGAGTAAAAAGCCACCACTGACACAGCTCACTGATGAATAAAGCAAAATGTGTTGCCTCACAGCTGGCAGCTGCTACTTGAAGTATCTGAGCTTCTTACACATGCCTTAGGAGTGTTAATGTTGTCATGGGTCATTAAGATTAAAAAAATGCATCACAATTTCCAGTAAATTTGTCAAACATGAAAACAACAAAGGAATGCAGCCAAACAACAATACAAAAATTAAAAATATCAGGTTAATTCAAAACAAATTCAATCCTATAGCTTTTTGGGGGTTTTTTATTAGTTTTTTCCACAGATTTCTGCAGATCGGGTCTTTAAGTAAAAGTTGCAGCAGAGTTGGTCTGTACTTCATTTGACAACCTCCTATTTAACCAAAAATGGACTTTCCAGACTCTCAACCCTCCAGAGGCTCATCCTCTTCCCTTTAACACTGACAGCCCCTCTGTGCCCTGGGCAGGAAACACCAAGCACAGAGTTGTGCTGCTCAGCTGTACGTGGTCCTCACCACCACGTGCTCCTAAATCCCCCACTGAATTTTGGTGAATTTTGGGCAAAAACGAGACCCTGCTTCTGCCTCATTATAGCAGCATCAGCTCATGACCCCCTCACACCTCCTGTGCCCTTTGCTGGCCAGGAGCCAACACCCCAAAAAGGCAGCAGACAGAATGAAAGGCAAAGAAACCCTAAAGGTCTAGGCAGGATTTTGTAATGACACCAGACCTGTGCCTTTTGCTCCCCATGCAAGAAATGACAGGATTTCCTCAGCACACAGCGTGTCGTGGTTGTTAATTGGTTTCCACAAGCTTTTACACAGAGATCCCCATAGGCTGTTTCCATGCCCGAGTCAATAGGATGGAATAACAACCCCCAGATATCCTAAATCAACACTGTGAACTCAACTGGCCAAGGAAGCCAGAGTCCTATTGGCAACAGCTTGCTTCCTGCATTTACATATTGCTGCAATACATGTTCTGTGCTATTTCCTGAAACAACATCAACTGTTTGCTGATAATTATCTGTAATACTTATCAACAATTGAAAAAGAAACCCCAGAACAAAAAACCAAACTAGTTCTTCACAGTTAGAACTACACAAAAGCGACCACGTGTAAACAAGAAAGATGTAAGAGGACAGAACAGTCAAAAACCAAATGAAGTCAAGTTCATCTTCTAAAAGGAGGAAGCATAAAAGCATCCCAACAGTCTACATGAACCTGACACACTGCATCACATCCAAAAAATTCCCTGTATCAAGCAAATGAGCAAACCAATAGAACTCATAGAGATAGCAAAGGAGTAATTTCAGTGCAAAGCTCAACCCTGAAGAAGTCAAGCCAACACTTTATGGCATTGATGACGCTAAAAAGGAAGTATGATTTCTATTTTTTTTTCATTTCCAACCTTTTTATGACCACCCAGAAGTTTCACCAACATGACGTGAGCACAATATAACCATGACATGATGGTGGGAAGGAAAGGTTAGTGAGGCAATAAAATTAAAAAAAAAATATATATATAAAGAGGAAAAAAAGTAGAGGTGATTCCAGATTCATTTTTATGATCTTTTCACAGAGCAATTTCACAGGACAGTTACTGCCTTGTCACATGGACAAGAGGAAAGAATCATGGTCAAGATTCCTGTTTAACAACCAGTAGTAAAAATTATCATAACTTGCAAATGAAGTATAGAAAGGTTAAAAAAAATCCATTTATGAATGAAAAAGGAAAGGAGCTAAATAAGATTTTTCATCCCATTTCATTAGCAAGATTTTCTTGATACTTTTTCAGGAAGTGGCACTGAGTATGTTTATTGTGATGATTTAAAAACGTGATTTTAATTTATTCCATTTATCTTCTGGCAGAGATCAAAGACAAATTGATTGAATGTCTCAGAGTTACCAAAATCAGTGTCCTACAGTGTCCTGGCCTTTCCACAAACCTCAAGAGAGGTGAGCTCTACTCAGCATGCCTGTGCAGTAACATCACAAATATTTCAGAGAACTCCTGAGACTATGCAAATATTTACAGGAAAGGTTGCCACAAATAAAAACCTTGTCCTTCTCACAGCTCCTAAGAAATAGTTTTGAAGCTATTCTAGATTAGCTCCTAAAATGCCATTATACTGTACAACTACTTATCAAGAGGTGTTAAAAACCAGTGCCCCTTGATAAGCACTATCAGCAGTGGCTCAGTGAAGTCCACAGCATTATTCCCCAGGCCAGGAAACCAAGATTAAACCAACTTCCACATGCAAAGAAGGGGAGGCATAAAAATCTCTGAGCAGTCACATTTCAAAAAGTTATAGGGTGCCATACTCATTCTACAAATAATTGTCTATGATGATGATTATTAGGATTATTAGTAGTATTGTTATCATCTGTCTGAAAACAGACAATGGCTTCAAACTCAGCCTTGTCACAAGCAGATCACGTGCTTTGTTAGGAGCAGTGAGGTGAGGAAGGAGGCTGAAATGCTCTTTTCTTTTTTTTCTCATTTCACTGATTGGGTGGTGAGGGGCACAAGACTGAAACAGAAAGGACCAAGGGCCCAGAAGAGCCAGAGGCATGGTAGGAGATGGACCCAACAACTGCAAACCACAGCACCCAGCACCAGGTCACAGCAGGGGCTGGAGGATGCAGCAACAGCCAGCTTGGCCTTTGCATTCTTACTTCCCTTGCTCTACATCCCCAGTTCTGCCCTTGCCCTTCTTCCAAGGCATAAGCAAATAACTTTCTGGCATGTTTGCTAATCATATTTGGTTATTACCTTCTGGCTAAACTCAAGTGTCTGTCTACGCCACTGAAAGTCCTGGCAAGGAAATAAACCTCTCAAGAACACTTGTTCACCTTATTTGAGCTGCAAAATAATGTGATATGAGTAAGGTAACACTAAGTACCCACACTGCAGGAAAATAAAGCCCAGCAATATTAACAAACCAGACTTATTTGGTTGTCCAGGTCAGAGATTTTTAACCTGTGACGTACAGGTCCTGAGGAGCTGCAAACCACTCCTAAGAGGTCTATGGTAGATAAGAGTGAAAAGCAAATCTTGCTGGCAGGAGGATTGAATTGACTCCATGGGGAGGCTGGTATTGCCAGGAACAGGTTTCAGGATTAAAGCTGTGGGGGAAGCACTGGTGCAGAGCACTGGAGCCACTCAGTGTGGAGCAGCCTTGGACTGGCACAGCAAGAAAAGCCCACAACTTCAGGACTGGCAACTCCAAGACAAATATTTTGACCAACATCCCAGAATAATGTTTTGCTTTGTTTTTCCATCAACATTCAAGAACGTAGTGCCAACTGATTTCCAGTTTCAGGCTAGGCTACTGTGATAGATTTGCTCTAGGTTGACTGTCCTATGAACCAGGGTAAATTTCAACAGTTTAAGTATGAAAGGAAGAAAGACAAAAAGGCACAGTAAGTCCTACTTTGACATCAACATTTATCTTAGCCCACCTGTCTTTTGGCTTTAGATCTGTACATCTACATCTTTTGGCTTTACATTACGTCCTACATACCTGTAGGAAAAAGCCATGACTTGCCATTTTCCCAGTTCACTGATCAATGCCACAAAAAAAAAAATCCACTTCTTTCCTCATGTAATATTGGCCTAGGTGATGCAAATAACCCAAGCTGCTTCCTTAGGCTCTTTCTAAAGCACTGGAGACCTTAGCACTGTCACTTAACTCAGGACAAACAGGGCCACTTAGGACAAAGGCTCAGTGTGACAATGCTCCCTTAAATCCACAGACTCCCACCCACTCAGGAAGCTGAGGCTGAGATTTGACGTCCAGGTAAGCAATGAATGCAAAGCCACCTGCGAGGAGGTGGGGACTGGATTAACCTCAGCACGCAAACTTTGGCACAGAAGTTTCAACAGTGTGACTCTTCTAAAAGTTACTTTTCCAGCATCACTTGACGAGCTGTGCCAGCTTTCACCCGAAATTAGCACTTTTGCTAAACCCCAGTGCATTAATACACCCTGAAGAGGCCCCAGATCTAAACGCTGCTCTGGTTCACTCTCTCTGCTCGCTGACCTTGAGGAAGTTGCCCAATCTTTTACCCTTCATCACCAGGGCAAGAGATGGGCAAGCTCCACCTGGAGCGGTGCGGGGCGGGCCGGCGCTGGCTGAGCCCTCCGCACCTCCTCGGGCCGCGTTATCACTGAATCCACACGGTTCATCCTCCTCCTTCCTCCGTGACCCTTTGGCTTCTGGCTATCCCAACTATCCCGGCCATCCTGGCTTCCCCATCCACTCGTCCGTGCGCCTTTGGCTCCCAGCTATCCCGGCTTCCCCATCCAGCTCCTTCCTCCGTGCACCTTTGGCCCCAGGCTATCCCACCCAACTCCTCCGTGCTCTTTTGGCTCCTGGCTATCCCATCCAACTCCTCCCTGCACCTTTGGCCCCCAGCTATCCCAGCTACCCCGGCTTCCCCTTCCTCCGTGCGCCTTTGTGTCCCGGCTGTCCCGTCCGCCTCCTCCGTGCACCTTTGGCCACCGGCTATCCCAACTATCCCGGCTATCCTGGCTTCCCCATCCACCTCCTTCCTCCGTGCGCCTTTGGCTCCCGGCTGTCCCGTCCACCTCTTCCGTGCACCTTTGGCTGCCGGCTATCCCAACTATCCCGGCTATCCTGGCTTCCCCATCCACCTCCTTCTTCCCTGCACCTTTGGCTCCCGGCTATCCCAACTCTCCCGGCTATCCCATCCACCTCCTCCTTGCATCTTTGGCCCCGGCTATCCGGGCTACTCCGGCTTCCCCATGAACCTCCTCCGTGCACTTTTGGCTCCCGGCTATCCCGGCCATCCCGGCTTCCCCATCCACCTCCTCCGCGCACCTCTGGCTCCCGCCTTCCCCTCCACCCTGGCCCGGGGAAAGCGCGGCTCTGTCGCGCTGCATCTCCCTGCGGACAGCCCGGCTGCGGACAGGGGACACCGGGAAAGGCAGGGGCCGA
>VXBR01007275.1:27023-60174 GCA_013400215.1 Cisticola juncidis
AAAAAAAAAAAAACAAAAAACTGAGGCACCCTGATTTCACTCTGATGCTTTTGAGGTTCTCTCTTGGTTTTTTTTCCTCTTTGGTCAAGTGTCCACAGGAACATTGATGGTTTTTTTAGGTTATCCCCTCCAGGCTGCCTGGAGCTACATGTGGGCATCCCTTGCAAGTCCCTGGAAGGAACAATGCTCCAGCCAGAGCTCGACATGCACTTCTAGTTATGCACAACACTGCAGTCCTCACAGCACATGCTGTTCCCAGGCCACTATTTCTGTCCCCTGGGAGCGGAGCAGTTGTAAATTACCTTCCATTGAGGCTATTGTCTAGTGGGGTTATGGATCAGAAACTTGATTTTCGCCTCCTGGGCTCCTCCTGGAACACACAAAAGCCTCCTGGCTGAGCCACCCGGGGCGATTGGCTGCCACCCACAAGTTCTGGGTCAGCAGCTGCCTTGGTTTGGAATGACTGAGCTGTAAAATACATCCTTGAAGGAGTTTGAGGGGCACAGCAGTGGCATCACTGCTGCTGGTCGTGGAGGAAATGGCACAGGCTTCGGTGGGATTCCCCCCAGGAGGGTTTGTCATTAACAAAAACAGACCTGCAATAGAAGCTGGCACCAAAGGGGCCTCAGGTATGTTCAGAGGCTGGTGGGGAGCCCTGGTAGATCTGTGAAAAGCCTGGTTTAGCCAGTGCAAGAGCTCAGAGTCGAGGGGATGCTAAACCTGCAGTCCAGAGCCTTCCCCTACCCTGTGTCAGCTCGGGGTGTGTGTGTGAGCCAGCACAGGCAGGCAGCCAGAGCAACCACAAAAAACCACGAATTCAGGACTAAAACACCAACAATAAATTGATTCCATCACCTCTCCAGCCAGGGAATCCCCGAAGCAGAGGCACACGAGAGGAGAGGCAGACATGGTTAAACTCATGCCCATGCCAGGGGATCTGTGGCCCTGCTGTTTGCTCAGGCTTATCAAGGGTTATTCCAGCTGCAAGGTCACTTGGGCTGGTTTACAACCCTCCTCCAGCCTTCTGCTTGTTAACCCCTTCCTCACAAGGCTTTAGGAACATCAAAGAGCATTAAAGATACTTTAAGAGCATTGAAGAACTCTGCCAAATATCTGATGTGTCCTGTTGAAACCCTGCCTGGAAAAAGAAAACAGAAGAGCTATTCAGGACTATAAATCCACGCCAAATCAAGAAGGAGCTGGTTCTCCTTCCTGGTGCACACAGAGCTCTCACTGTACTTACTTGAAACCTTTGCCAATGTTTTTATGACTGCACCCAGGAAAACTCTGAGACAAAGGCTGTAAAGCCCCTGAAGCTTTTTAAGAAGTACGTCCAGAGATTAAGAGCTGTGTTCAGTCTGAGAACAAGCGTGGAGCTGGCATCCTCCTTCACCCTTGGGGTTGTTTTCCATGTTCTTCAGGAATGCCAGTACCTCGTGCCAGATTGACATTTACTCAGGCCTGGCTTAGGAAGTTACTGAAATGCCTGGGGAAGCTCAGCTAGATCGTGATCCTTGTTTTAATTGAGAGATTGTCTGGTGTTCCTCTCCTCACAGGTGCTGCTCAATGGGTAAAGACACACAGATAAATCTGAGATCTCCTGAGGGGAACACTCAAGCACAGCCTGGTTTTTTTCAAGGATTTGTCTAGTTTAAAGCGTGGTTCCTCAGGATAAAGAGGCAGGTAAATTCCTCTTTTTCCCCATGGGCATTCATGGATGCTCCATCTCATATCATGCTGCCTTTCACAGCTGTAGTGACAGACTCCATGGAGGATCCCACTGCAAAACAACAAATAAAAATACAGCTTTCAGGATGCTGGAGAGAAAAATTAAATAGTTTTTTTTTTTTCAGGGAAGAGCCCTTCTGACTCTTGACACTTCCTACATCAAACATGCCCCCTGTTTAATTTTGTCCCAGACCACTTGACCTCAAAGCAACACACAGCAGTGAAATTAGGACCTCAAAACAAGAGGGAAGAGTGAAATTAGGGAACAGGCTCCTGCAGGATGGTTTGAGAGAGGGAAGACATCAAGAGTTGACTACAAAAAGCCTTCCCAATTTTCCAGAGGCTGACTGATGGGCAGATATGATGCTCCTGGGGTGGCAGCCTGGCTCTATCAGCATCAAAGGGGCAGCTGCAACAGGCTGTTCATACTGGCAGTGCAGCAACTAAGGGAAAAACAAGATGAAAAACGTTTAATGGGGTATTGCATAAAACAGGCTGCCTCAAGAGGACTTGAAAAACTCGTTTCAGTGAAGCTACGTGAGAAACAAAAAGAAAAGCAGTTACTTTGTGTCCTGAGATCGATTTTTTTTCTTGGTTTTGGCTGGGGCTTTTTGCTTGGTTTTTGTTTTTTGGATTTTTATCTGGGTTAGTGAGTCTAAAGGCAGTGTGAGCTCTTTTGTTCATGTCTCACCTATCCTGCTACACATCAGGTTGCAGAACACCCTCTTTTACAGGTTTTCCTCAGACAATTTTGTCTGAGGTGTGAGATGCCAGGACAACATGGTACCACTGGTGGCTGCATCACTTTAGCTCTTTGGGGTTTTTAGTGTCATTAATCCCTTAGAAAGGAGCTGTTTTGGTCATGTTAACAGAGGCTGAGAGGTGCTGGCAGGAGGTGCCTGGATGTGGAGATGAGCTCCTTGCTGACCCAAACACTTGCATCATTTCTCATCATTTCTTTGTGACCCACATCCACCTTCTGCTTTTCCGACAAAACCAGCACAGAACTGTCCAGTTTCCTCCTCTTCTGACCCACCTCTTTCTCTTCCTGACATGTTTTCCTGATCTTAAATTTATGAGACCATTGCTCCATTCTGGCCCCTCTAAAAATTTAATTCCAGAAAAAAACCCCCACCTGTCAACACTAGAGAAAGGGGAAACCTTCTCTGTGAGTGTGATGCCCAAAAGGAGAGGGGGTTTCAGAACCCTCTTCACTTGCATTTTGTTGTGAACATCTGCCAAGTCCATTTTTGTTATTCTTTAATAACATTTTAATATTAAATCTTAGAGATTATTCATATGATCAGCTGTATGACTGCAGTGAGCACTCATAGACTGGGCTGAAATGACAGCAATGAATGCAGTGAAAAACAAATGGCAGCAGCCAGTTCCTTCAAAATCCAGTTTATTTCTTCATAAGGCACCCTATTTTTAAAGGAATACAGTGTATCTTCATCCCTATCAGCAAAGGCTGACCTTACATAGCTCAGTGAGGACAAGCTTGCATAATTTATAACTGACCCTTTCCTCCCCAAGTTAATCTGGTGGAGCATCTTGTCTAAAAGCACAAGTTTAGGATTGCAAAGGCACATTTTTTTCCCTTGATTGCAACACAGGTTGAGTACAGTCAATACCTGCAGGTGGCCCAGGCTGTTGGCTCTGAGAACTGAAATTTCTGAGGGCAAACACAGCCCTGAGGGGCTCCCCTGGGACAGCCCTTCTGGGCTGGGTGGGTGTTGGAACCCTGGGCACTGGGAATTTCAGGCTTTCTGTGCTGACAGGCACTGATCCTCAAGAAAACACTGCATTTCACCTGAGGGCTTGGAACAGGCTTCCAAAATTGAGTGACAGCACTGGGATTATGGGGGTGGAGTTTGAATAGAAGTGTGTGATATCACAGGGTGGAAAACTTAGAGTTTAAGACTTTAGAATATAGTAATATATATAAAGCAATATGGAGGATTTAGGGTTTAGGCTAAATCTTTCTTTTTCACCTTCTTCTTCATGGGTCTGGGTGGGGTTTTTTTTGTAATTGAGTAGAAAAATCTGTATTGCAGGCCATGGGTGATTGGTTATTGGGCTAAAAGTAAAAATAATCAGGTATCATTTCATAATTGGACAGTTTGTTCTTAAAAGGCCTTTTACAGAGATAGAGACAGAGCTACTTTTCACTTTGTTAGCTAAAACTCACAACTTGTGAGACTGTACCATAGATAAAAATTAATAAACATCTGAGTCCGAACATGAACTGCTCTCTGGAGCATTTAATCCTGCTCAAACAGAAAAGAAGATAAGAAACCCCCAGGTGGGGCATGCAGGGGGCACTAAAGGGAGGCTGCAGAGACCTCTGCTTCCAGCCTCAGGAATTGTTTCACTGCATAGATAAAATCCCAGGCATTCCTCTGACTGGAATTGGGGGATGTTCTTGGTGTGGTGGGATCTTCCTGGCACAGGCTGGGTGAGCTTGGGGTAAGTGCTGCACTCCAGACTGGTGGGCACTGCCTCTCAGAGGTGGAGCACACGCAGAAATCCAAGGTGCTCAGGAGAAAATCCCTGTTGAGGACTCAGTGAATCGCTGCTGAAATGTTCAGAGGATGTTCAGGACACGTTTTAGGGGTGATTGTGGGGTTGGTGGTGGGACTGGATGGTCTCAAAGTGCCTTCCAACCTCGATGATCCTGTGGTTCTGTGATTCTGCAAATGCCCCATCCCAGGTACAGCACTTGGCCTCGTTCAACCTCATGAGATTCTTGTGGTCCCACTTCCCAAACTTTTCCAGACCTCTCTGGGCTGGCAGTGGGACTGGAACATCTCCCAGGACTGGCATCTCCAGCCTTGATGGTTCTGTGACTAATGAGCTGGGGCAGACACAGCTTAACTAAAGCCACAACAAAAAAAAGAATTCAGGCTGCCTATAATATGATTTAAATCCTCTCAGAAAAGTGTCTTACATGCTAGAAGGTGGAACATAATTTACAAAGAACTTCAGCTTCATGTATCTTTTCCCTTCTCCCTTTTGTTTTCTGGTCAAAATCCTTAAGACTGATTCAGCTTTCAGAGAAGGGACTTCAGAAAGTCAAATTTAATTCAAAACCCAATAAGATGATTGGGGAATATAAACTTTTTAACATCATTTAGTTCATTCCTAAATACTGAAATAAATTCCAAGAGATTTTCTCCATTTTTTTCTTTCTAAAATTTATTTCTTGTTTGTTTGACTTACCAGTACTAAGATTTACCTAAGGTGCAAAAGGTTTCAAAAACAGAAACTGGAAAACTATTTAGAAAAAAGTTAAATCTGTTCTTTTACTGAATATGAAAAAAGGCTGTAGAGAGGTCAAAATTCTTGCATGTTTGAATCCTAGATAGATACTGAAGTAGAGACATAGATCCAGATTTCTGAAGGAAAAAAAATATGTGGGTTTAGTATAAAAGCTTTTTGCTATTCTAATTGCTCAATACTGTTTAGTGAAAGAGCTTTTCTGCATAAATATACATAGTATATTTAATACCAGAAAGAAAATTGAAAGGATGAAAGTATGTGGCTTTGCCCCCACCTAACTCCTGATAATAAGTAAAAATTAATTAACAAAATGACAGCAAGAGGTGTGAACTTATTCATTATTCAGTTTTTCTTTTGTTGCTACATATACTATTTATGGTTCTTTGAAAATGAAGCTGTATTCATAAAGTACAGTGCCTATTACCACTCCTGTTATTGTAGATCCTTTGTTTGGCCATAAATCCTTAAATTACCAAGCAATAGTTTTTATAAGTTTAATACATTTACATTTCAAATGTGTGTGCATGCTGTTGCAGGAGTAAATTGGATGAATCACAAGCATCAGAGTAATAACTGTAGGCCATGGTGGAAGGAGAGATTTTGCTTTATTTTATGGGTGTGTGTGAGAGAACAGTGAAGTCAGATTTTGGGAAGAGGAGATTGGACTTCATCTTCCTGCTTCCCTCAAAACCTGCATTCAGCAACATGTTCAGAAACTCTAAAATTATAAGGCCAAAATACAAAGGTTTCACAAGTAACTACACTGAAAAATAATAATTATATAGTAAGAAAACAGCTGGTAAAGACTGATCAGAGTGGAGAGCACAATGAGCTTTTAAAAATTTATGTTTATTAATACTGATGTTTGCAATTAAACACAATAAATTCATATTGTTGGAAACCAGATGAACCCCGAGGGTAACCAATTAAAGTCAATGCGATTATACAAGGATTTATTTGGAGCAAAACATTGAGGGGAGAGGTGATATTAGGAGGCTTAGAGAAAATGAACTAAAAATAATAGAATTAAATTAAGATGTGAGGTAATCAGAAATGGAATGGGGAAAAAATCAGGAAACATTATTTCTGCTGGAACTTGGGATGAAAAGGGTCTGTAAACTGTGTGATTTTGCAGCGGGGTGCTTGTGTAAAATAGTTTAAAGCCCTAATTTATAGTATGGTGATCTTAATTCAAAGAGATACCAGAAAAACAAGGGAGAACACAGGAGGAGAAAGCAGGGACAGGTTACCTGGTGCCCCAAGGCATTGCAGAGCATGTGGGGATAGGATTGGCAAAACCAAAGCTCAGCTGCAGCTGAATCCAGCAAAGGATGTGAGGGACAAGGGCTCTTCCTTTAAGTACATTTTGAAGCAAAATAAAGGCTAAGGAAGGTGTTGGCCTGGGGCTTGGGACCCCATGCCTCAAAAAAATAGGCTGAAGTGCTCAGTGCCATTTTTTGCCTGGTTTATCACTGCTCATGTTGGTTCTCTGGCCCTTCAGGGGTCTGAGCCTTTTAGCAGAGCCTGTGGGAGCAAAACCACACGCAGAGAACACAGAATTAGTGAGAGCTTGGGTTAATTAACCTTAGACAAGTCCATGGGAGGCATCTCTGGAGCTGGGGACGTGGCCTCTGTCCTGCAAGGCCACTCTCTGTCAGTCGTCACAGTGAGGTGCCCAATGACTGGAAAAAGCCAAATAAAACCCCCAGCCTGAGGAAGGACAAGGGAGCCAGATGAGCCCCAGCTCAGTCCCTGGGGATGTCACACAGGAAAGCCTCTTAGGAAGCCATTTCCAGACACGGGAAGGACAAGAAGCTGATTTGGAAGAGCCAAGGTGGAGGTGCCCAGGGGTGACTGTGCCCCTCCAGCCCGAACACTTTCAGTGATGGCATGGCAAGCTCTCAGTACAAAGGGAAATTGAATTCCTGAACTCCAGCAGGGACTTCCACAGAGTTTCCTTCGTTATCTTTATTGCCATTCCAGTGAGATATGGACTGGATAAATGGATGATAAGGTGGATGGAAAACTGGCTGCACTGCTGGGCTCGGAGCGTTGTTTGTAAACCTCCAGTGAGCCAAAGTTCAGCAGTGACCACTCACCAGCAGATCATATCTCACCCCTGGAGTGATTTAAACCTTTATTAATGACCAGGACAGCAGGACAGACAGCAATAAGAGTTCCCACTGTGGAAGCATCAGAGCACTGCAGTTTAGAAGGACCATGGCAAATAGCTCAGCAGTAGTGAGGTTACATGTCCAGTTTGGGGCTCCCAGTGCAAGATATGGACTCTCAGGAGAAATTCCAGCACAGGGCCACCAAAATGGTCAATGGAGAAGAGCACAGGGTGTACAAGAAGAGACAGGGTGAGCTGGGACTGTTCAAACAGCAGTAGAGAATTTCAACTCCCAGCACCAGGGAATTTTTCGCTGCCTGGGCCCTCAGGAGGTTGCAGAGGATGGAGCCACGCCCTTCCCAGATAGGACAGGAGGCAATGGACACAGGCAGAAACACTGCAATCTCTGAGCAAGTGACAGAAGAAGAAAATACCAACATGAGTCTGGTCAGACCAGGACCCAGAGAGGCTGTGGGGTGGAGATTCTGAAAACCCATTTGCACAAGCCCTGAGCTGTGGGCAGTGCTCAGTGACCTGCCTTCCACAGAGTCACAGGATATTCTGAGTTGGAAGGGACCCACAAGGTTCACTGAGTCCAATTCCTGGCCCTGCACAGAACAGCCCAAGGATTAATGGATGCAAGTGAGCAAAAATTATAAAACAAGAGAAGAGAGTACCAATGGCCTGGACAGGAGCTCTTTGCAGAGCTTGGTGCAAGGACAAATCTGTGGGAGATAAGAAGAAAACATAATCTGAGTTTCAGGGAGAATAGCAAATCCCTTTCTCCATATTTCCTTTATCTATTATATTTTTAGGACCTAAGCAGATCTTTCTTGTTTTAGCATATAATCTCTCCAGAGCTTTTCTTTCTGACCAGTTTTCTGTCCAAATTAATGTAATTAAGAAGGCAAAGCACCTAGCAGCCCAGTTTCAGCCCAAAGTTAAGCAAAAACCTCATGATAATAAAATAGTTTTGCATATTATCTTAAACATTCAGTACAGTCATTTTGTTTGTGGGCTGTTGATAGAGAACAAAGTTTCACCATCAGCCATAAGGAAGGGAACGTGTTTTTTCCATATCTGTCTGGTCACCTGAGGAATTACCATACCATGATAAAGGATATTAACAGTTAAACATAAAACTGAGTTGAAGGTGCCCTTCCATGCCTCGTCATAGGAATAAATCAAAAGTTTGAACAGTGACATTTCCGTTGGGCTGCTTTGCTGCTGAAGGGCTTTTATTTTATAATCTTATAATTAATTAGTACTTGCACAACAACTCTGTTCCTCTCAGGCACGCTGCCAGCCCATCACGTGCTGGGTTTTGGGGCTCCCAGCAGCTCAGGTTCCAGGTAACAAATTTAATGAATATTTCAGACACTGAAGTCATTAATAGGAGGTCATGTGTGCAAGAAGACTGTACAAATACCAGTGGAAAATGTGGGATTGTGCATTTGGAGACACCTCTGGGTGTGAGAGCCAAGGTGCTCCCATGTAGGGGTGTAAGGTATGGCCTAAGCTTCTCTTTTCCTCACTGCTTGTCTTCATTTTCACAGGAAAGCAGGATGGAAAGTGGCCACAGATGGAATCTTTGAGATTCTTCAGGAATCTAAAGGGAAAAAACCATGGGATATGAGGATAAAGATGTCCTAAGGAAGGTCACTGATAAAAGAACAAGCACTCTCTATACCTGTGGAGCATCCTGGCACAGGGAAAATCCACTTTCAAGTTAGGGCCACAAGGCACACAGCAGGTGAGCTGAAGTGTCTGTCCATGTCCTAGCCAGCATTTCCCACCTCAATGACCTTCTGCATCAGATTATCCCCAAAAACTCTGGCCCAGGAAGAGGGTGCTGGGATGCCTGGAACTGCCAGGGCACCTCTGCACTTCCTCATGACCAAGGGCTCCAGATCACCCAGCAAAGAGCTACAGAGGCATAGATGGCACTGATGGGGGCCTGCAGGGGCTTCAGTGGAGCCAAAAATTCGGATTTGAGTTTGGTACCACGAGGCTTCACCTCATTCTTATTTGGTTTCCTTCTCTCAGCTGTTAAATGGGGAGCAGGCAGCAGTTACCTGCCTGGCTTTGTGAGGACAATAAGCACAACAAACAGGATCCAGACACCAAGGTGTGAAAGGAAGATTATCTTTTATACAAATAAGGAACTGCTAGGCCTTCTAGCAAAAAAAAATCAAAAAGGGAAAGATAAGGACTGAAGAAATTTGGCTGCACTTGGCCTGACACCATGTGTTATACACAGCAGTGCTGTGGTGTTTGCATGTCTCCAATGGGGCCAGAGCACCAACAATCAGGACTTATGATCAGCAGGACTTATTTCTCACTCAGAAATGCTCTACAGGCAGTGCTCTCTCTCCAGAAGATGGGAAATCCATGCACTGTTGCTTTCCCCCATGTTTTAATCTAAATTGATGTGTGGGAGAATGGGTAAGGAAAAAGCTCTGAGGTATCTCACTGTATTTTGTGCATTTGGACTGTTGGCACTGGGGGTTTTGGAGCTACTCTGTTTTTATTCATCTCCTTCTGTGTTGCTCAATCTTCTGGTCACAACTGGGAGGACAAATAGCACAGTTTATAATCTCTGAAGCATGAGTAAAACATGTTATCTTAATCTGCAGGCTAGCAATAAAAATAACTGCAAATACTAACTATAAATATATAATAACACAGAAATATTAAGGAAAGGAAAAAGCTAAAAAACACCATTCATTTTCTCAGTTCTGCCTGTGTGGAGCCATATCCATGCCCTTTGGAGGATAACTGGGTTGGGGCCCATGTTTTCCCTCTTTTTGTGACTCTGGAGAGCTCCTATAGCCTGGATTCTCCCCTGAGTTAATGGTTAATGGCATTTTAGCCGAGGTGATAAATCCTGCTTCCTGCTTCAACCTACACAGCCCCTTCCCTCCCCCTCCCAAAGAGGGTTAAGGGGGGATTTCCATTTCTCCTCTTCCTCCCCTGCCTCCACACTGCTGCCCTTTGCATCCCCATTGGGGATTGCTCCAGATCTGAACAAAGGGAAGGGTCTTCAGCAAGAATAATCACGTGTCTAAATAAAAACACTTCAGCTCGTGGTGTTTCTGTGTTTCTGTGGCTGGTTTTGTGTTTTCCTTCTGGCTTAGCACTGGTTTAGTTTGTCTGGTATTAGGAAAGAGAATTCCACCTTTCAACACAACAACCGTGAGGTCTGCATGGCAATTCTCATGAAAAAGTTAAATATCCTGAATATGCACGACTTCACTTCTACGTTGGCAAAGATTGCTCTGTTAGATTTGACCAACCTCCCTCTCCCTTCCAAGGAAGTTCACTGAATATGATACATTTATCATGTGTTAGAGATTGGCATCCACCACTGCACTGAGGCAGGAATTGTCATCTTTGTCACTTGCCTATTCAAAGAAAGAAATGACTGCCCCAAGGACTTGGAGGGGCTTAGAGGAAGGGGCTAGAGATTCAAATAAAAGAGGGATGTACACATGAAGAAATTCTAATTTGCAGCAGGTGCCAGATCAGTCCAATTTCAACTTTTAGGCCTAAAAACAAACACAAAAATCTTGGGCTGCAGGAATACATTGTCTTTAGCAGAGAAGTTCTGCCTCAGAAATTCTCCTTGTCCCTGGCTGGTCATGCCTGGCCACAGCATCTTCTGCCTCCTCTGCAGATGTGTCAGTGTGGCCTTGATGTAAACTCTGAGATGAGCTGACACAGATCTCCTCTTCCTTTCCCTTTTAATTTTTTAGCCTATTTACTTCCAGCCCAGGTAATTTCAGAGCACCAACCAAAGGCTGCCCAGGGAGGAGGAAGGCTTGACTCAGGGAACAGACCTGTTTTGTAACACTGCCCTCATCTGACTGAAGCAGCTCCAGAGGAGCTGTGGAGCACCCTTCACCTCAGAACCAAATAAATATTCCACTTCCACAGGCACTGCAGGGCCAGTGGGAGAGGATAAGAGCTGGGCTTGAAGCAACAGAGGTGGCAGAGGCAAACAGAGGAGAGAGTAACAAAATTT
The DNA here is from genome assembly GCA_013400215.1 of Cisticola juncidis. Lineage (NCBI taxonomy): Eukaryota > Metazoa > Chordata > Aves > Passeriformes > Cisticolidae > Cisticola > Cisticola juncidis. The sequence continues at coordinate 38,171 of VXBR01007275.1, forward strand.
TGCCTAAAAGACACGAGACTTCCCAAGGGTTGTGTGTAAGGTGTGGAGGAGCAGAGGTGAATTGAAAGGAAATCACCTTCCTGAGAGGTGGCTGTGGTCAGGTGGGGTTGGGCTCTTTCTCCAGGCAGCACTGGCAGAAGGAGAGGACACAGCCTCAAGCTGCACTGAGGGAAATATAAGTTGGATATTAGGGAAAAAAGTTTTTTACAGAAAGAGTGATAAAGTACTGGAATGGTCTACCTGGGGAGGTGGTGGAGTCACCATCCCTGGATGTGTTTAAAGGACTGGATGTGGCACTGGTGCCATGGTTTGGTTGAGGTTAGGGTTGGGTTGGACTCAATGATGCTGGAGGTCTCTTCCAACCCAGCAATTTTGTGATTCTCTGAAGATGCTCTAAAGGAGACGGGATTTGGGAAAAGATGCAGAAGCATAAAGGGTGGCTGTGAAGCAGAGCAGAGAAGGACGAACAGAACAAGAGAGTGAAACAGCTCCCTCTGGAGTAGACCTGGAGCAGAGGGTTTAAACCATTGCTTGGAGCCATGGCAGGGCTTCAACTTCTCTCACAAGGGAGTGATTTGCCCTAGCAGTACTGAAAGGTTACAGAACCAAAAACTCTATGAAGCACAACCAACTCTGGTCTTCAGCAAGGCAAAATAGCCCAAACTTCTGTGAGTGACATTTGATGGAGCATTATGAGAGAAACAAGGAAACATGGAATGGTTTGGGCTGGAAGTGACCTTAAAGATCATCCAGTTCCAATGGGCAGAGACACCTTCCACTATCCCTCAGAGATCCATCCAGCCTGGCCTTGGACACTTCCAGGGATGGGGCAGCCCCTTCTCAATTTGCCTGGAAGCAGAAGGGGGGCTGCAGTGCCACCTTATATCGGTCACTTGTCACAGAAAATTCCCAGACACTCCTTCATTAATTAATCTAATTAATTGTTTCACCAACTGTATCAAGAGAGATGGAGCACTGGAGCAGTGGGTGTGGTGGGGACACACACTGTGCTGCCACCTGCTAATTTGGACAAATCCTGAAAGATGTTTGGGCTTGTTCCTCTACTGCAAAAGCCCATCCTGTTCATCACAGGAGTAAACAAAATTTCCACGTAGCAACAACCCCTGTTCAAGCTTGTGACTTGCCTTAAAACACAGCTGAAACCACTTTTGTGTTTCTGCAGAGTCAGACCTTTACAGATCAACCATGCGAGGAGGTTTCCTGCAGCTGTGATTTTTAAACACTTCCCCAGGTGCTTTGTGTTTCCCTTTCAGTGCTCTCAGAATCCATACAAAGTGAGGAGGCTGGAGGGAGTTTCTCTTTTGCTGTTTTTGATTGTGTGTGTTGCTGTTTTCCTAAAAGGTGATGTACATTTTGGGCTAAGAGAGGCAATTATTGCAGCTTCCCTGTGCCAGGAGAGGCCTCACCTGGGAAGAGGATTCCATGGGACAGCAGGTGAGAATGAAAGCAGCTCAGTGTTATTCTCCTTTTTGTTTGCTTGCTTTTGCTTTCTGTCCTTTCACCATGAACCTGCCCGTGGGCACCTTTCAAAGCAAGGTGGGGGAGGAAAAGGTTGACTTTTGCTCTGGCAAAAGGAAATTGCTGGATTTGGGGGGTCCAGGTGTGGCTGGTGGTTTAGCCTGGCTCTTGGGAGCTGCAGGGAGGGGGGATGCAGCCAGGGGAAAGCAGAGGGATGTGGGGAACTCTGCCCCCAGACTCTGACATGGAGAATTGGTTAACAGGATTTGAGAGCCACAGGTGCCCTCAGCTCACCCCAGTGGGGTCCAGATTCATTAATTCAAGTATTTGCCTTTCACTTTTTCACTCTATGTAGCTTGGAGGATCTTAAAGGCAAAGTTGCCATAGATATCCTGGGAATGGTGGATTTCAGGTGCTTCCAATGTTCCTTTGTCATTAAAAGTCTGTCATTCAAGTATTGGTGCATAACAGACAAGTGGAATATTGCAAACACTTCATCCTCAATAAATACCACTATGAGGTTGTAATTGTGCCTGATTCAGACATCCCCTGGGTGAGAATTCCTTTGACTGGGTCTCATTTTGAGAGCCTGATTTTGTGCCCTGAGTTTTTTGTTTTCCCCTCTGGATGGTATGCCCTGAAATAGTGAATGGCAGAGCTGAAGGGGTTCAGGACTTATGGTAGTTTGCAAATCCACCTCTTCAGTGGACCCTGTTAACTAAATACATTAATAAACAGAATTCCAGGCTCCTTGGTGGCTGCTGTGTCTAGACCAGTGTGTGAACTTGCTCTCTGCCCCTAGCCCTGTCTGACACCCCCTGGGATGTCTCTGCCTGGATTGGAGGCTGTGAGTGCTGGGACCTCTCTGGAAGGTCCTGTCTTTGTGGTGCCTTGCACAATGGTTTGCCCTCACCTGGAGCTTCACAAATCAAACTCTTTGAAACAGTCCCTGGGGCGAGGTAATCCGAGTGATGCATTTGTGTGAGAGACACACGCGAGGAATTGATGGCATTTGAGCATTTTGAAGACACCAGCTGTCCTGGAGGAACAGCAAAACCATTGTGGGCCTGGACCTGCCTGCCTTCCTCTGGTGCCAGTGCTGCACAAAGCAAGTGTTGTACCTCTAATGCTATTCAGCTCAGCAAAAGATACAGCCTGGGACTAGTCAGAGATGATAATTAAAGAATTCTAGGCTTCCACCCCTCATATAAAGGTCATGTGTTCATATTTCAGTTATTTCAGTCAGCCTCCAGTGTTTGCAAGGTGTCTGATGTTCTCCTAGTGCTGTGCAAACAATAGCAAAACCAAGGCAGAATTAATCTTCAATTAAGCTGAGGCATTTGTAACAGGGATTAGAACAGTAAAAAAGTTTTAGAGTCATGAGGAGATTCGATCTTGTTAGACTGATCAGGTTTTATTTGTAAGATAAACTGTAAAATTCAGGCCTAGTAATCCCAGACACTCAACACTGACTCAAGCTTCATCCTCTTTATTCCCTGCAGGTGGGGAAAAATAATTTTATTTGAGATATGAAAAATCTCATTCTCTTTTTAAAAAAGTTTGGTTTTCTGTGTCTTATACTACACCATTCAGAATATTTTTTAGCATTTATATGCTACTCTTCAGAATATTTTTCTTCTAATATGCTAATATTCAGAATATTTTTAGCATTTCTGACATCTGGAAATATTTAAATATTATTATTGCTGTTAAATGAAACCTGGGATTCCTGCATAACAGCTTGCCTTTGGGAGTTTATATTTGAGAAAAACAACAATGTGGGGATACTGTGATAAAATCATAAGAACTGGCAACTCTTTTGAATTCTGAAGCCAAGTAGAGAAGTATTGTAGAAGAGAAGAAAATAGCCTGGCAGGAGACATTTTCTTGATCATAAAATCCCATGGGCTAATGAGGGGCCAGAGGATGCAGAGGGAAGATTTTAGGTCACTCTACCCTCTGCAAGCACAGGAAAACTTGAATCTTCATCCATTGAGTCTGCCTGGAATTCATGGCCTTAGATAGGCTGATCCTGCCCTCCCCATCTCCTTATCTCTTGATAATCTCTCTTTACCCTGACAAATGCTGGAAATGCAGGAACTTTTTGGGACAGCCCCTGCCCTGTGCCAAGGGGGTGCCTGGGGAGGATGCTCAAGGCTGGGGCAAAAGCAGAGATTGTGACTGTACTGGTTTGAAAGCAAAACCAGTGAGACTCCAAGTCAGAAATACAATTTAATAGAGAGAGAAGAAACAATAAGAAAGATAGAAATAAAATAAGATAAATGCAATAGTACAGAGGAGCACTGACAGAGTTAGAATGCAAACCTGACACCCTGTTGGTCAGGGTGTTGGAGCAGCCTGCAGTGAGTCCTCCCAGAGTGACAGATGTGGCTCTGTTGGAGCAGAGATGATCCTCAAGAAAGGGTCCAGTCATCCTCTGGGAATCCAGTGGGAACAGCTCCCTTGGGGTTTGGGATTGCTGTTTTATCCCATGGAAAGGCTTTGGCTCCTCCCACTGGGTGCAGCATCTCCCAATGGGATGAGGTGATGTCATCAGTGCTGTGAGAGCCTTCAATGGCCCATTCACAGGGGATGTCCCTGGGAGGAGGATGGGTGGAGGAAGAGATAAGGAGGCCCTGCCTTATCTGCTGTTATCAGGTGTCCATTAACAGAAGGGATCTGCCCTCTTCCCCCCGTGGAGTTACAAGAGATAAAGAACAATATCTCCCAATGGCTTCAACAGATGGAAATAGAATCCACATTTTTGGTTACATTTCTCAACCCAAGACAGACTGTTCATCTGTCAGGAGGGTTCAAACAAGGATTCATTACTTGCTCAGAACAAGGAACTGGGCAAGGCTTGCTCACATTCCCCAAAGGACCTTCATCCCCAGCTCCAAGAGCCTGGAAAAGTCCTGGCCTTCAGTGAGGAAGATGGTGCAGGTTTGTCAGCAGTGCCTTGGCACTGAACAAAGGCTTAGAGAGCTCTGGGGAGGAGATAATCAAGCAGATCTCTGCCTTTTCCTTGGGGTGTGACTACAGGAGAGATCTCCTGTCACACAGCTGAGGGTGACACTGGTGACACCAAGCTGCTGTGGCTCCTCTGTCAGCACAGAAGCACATCATGAGTGGTCAGAGAAACAGCACCAGGGCTCTGTGCACCCAGCAGTGTGGGGAGACATTGATTCATGCTCTGAGGGCTCATCCTACTTCTTCTTTTGTCTCAAAGCTCTGAATTTCACAGCCTGTCATTCCAGAGGGATGGCCAGGGAGTGTCCTAGCATGACCTGCAGGCTCAGTGTAACACAAACCCCTCGGTAAGAATTGAAGGACTGGGGGAACAGTGGAGCCTCTGTGCAGCTCCCATCTGATAATGGAAGCTCATTCAGCAGGAGCACCGAGCACAGGGAGGGCAGGAGGGAAATCTCCCTCAGAAAGGGCCCCCAGGTGATGGGAAATGCGTCATCCTTAACTCCCCCAAGGAGCAGCATCCTTATCTCCAGCAGCAGCATCCTTATCTCCAGCTTGCCGAGTGTCTGGGGATGTGACCCTGCTTTTTGGGCACAGGGCTGTGGTGAGAGAGCCGGGGTGGTGGCTCATGCTGTCACCTTGGTCTGTGTGCCCTTGGACCCTCCCTTCACTCGGGGATTAAACTTACAATGGAAGCAGTCTGATTGCACAGAGTAAAAAAAGGAATGGAACTGCTGTACCTGGGAATTGTCCTGCCCGTTTTGGTGAACCCACCCAGAGAGACACCGAGCAGTGGTGCCATGGCCAGTTTCACACTGGTGTCTTCCTAGTAGGAAAAACTGAAATTTTCTATAAGTTCAGACTGTACTAGTGCTGCTTCTCCATTCATCTTCCCCTCCCCAGGTTCTCTGACCTGCTTCAGGCTTCTGCTGCTTTTTAGGAAGTTGTTGGCTTTGTGTTGCCATCAGAAAGAGGAGGAGAAATGGCCCTTCCCAGTCAATCCCCTCCTAAAGTATGTTTAGCTTTGATTGGGAGGGGTGGGAAGAGGTTCTCCTGCCTGTCTGTTTTACTTTGAAGCCATCAAACATCATTCCCCTGGCTTTGTCTTCCTCTCAAATTTGGGAGCCAGCAGAGGGAATATGATGAAACAGGTATTTAAGGCAATTAAGGAGCACAGGCTGAGTTATCAATCATTGCAAGATGTACCTGAGGACATGAAAGGGCTGTGTAGGTGCTCAGCACATTCAGTACTGCAGGTACAGAGGAGGGGCTGTCTGGGGTTCCTTTGTATTTCTCTTTTAGCTAAATCTGCAATGAAGTGGATGAAGTTGTTACTTTTTACCTCAATGTCTTATGGTGTCAGATAAAGTTCCAAATCAATACTCTGGAAGAGATAAAAACAAAAAATAACTTTCCCAGAGTTCTGGTCTAATAAAAGTTTAGGACTAAAGCAGAAGATGGACTGGAAATCCCAAAGTGACACAAAGCACTTAGCTCTGGTTTTTTTTAATAAAACCTTCTCATGCAGCTGCAGTAGTCCAAAACACAAGTGCTCAGTTTAGAGACAGCCAGAGGACAGAGGTTTTTTGGCCCACAAAAAAAAAAAAAAAAAAAAAAAAAAAAAATCTGTCAAGGATCAAGCTGCATCCTGCAGTGTCTTCATGTTTTACTCCTGTTTATTAAAATAGACTTTGTGAGTTCTGTAAAACCCCTGCTAACTGCATCGATAAAGTGGTTAAAAATTATTGAGGTTAAACTAAAAAGATTAGTCAGTCAACAATAAGATTTTAGGCAAGTATTTGTTTTTCTGTTGACAGGATAATACTCTAGTTGTTATAAGGGGATAAAAATGAGAAGTTCTCCCTGTCTGCAGTTTCATTTATTGGTTGCAGTCCTGCAGTTTGGAGCTGTGCTGGCCACGGAGCTGTTCTAGCCAGTAATGCTGATGGGGTTGTTAGTGCCAATGGATTCTGGGTTTAGAGCATGAAACTCTCAAAATGTGGCAGTGATCTCTTGACCTCAAACCATGAGAAACACGAGGCAAAGAGTATGGGAAGGGAAAGAAACCAAAGCAGTGTGTGGTGACCAAGCTTAGGAAACTTTTGGGAAAATAGACTGGTTGTTGGGTGTTTTGTTTTGGTTGGTTTGTTGGTTTGGTTGTCTGTTTTTTGGTTTGGTTTGGTTTTTTTGGTTTTTTTTTTTGTGGTTTTGTTTGGGGGTTGTTTTGTTTTTTGTTTTGTTTTTCCCCTGCGACATCTGCAACTGAATTTTTGGAAAAAACAAAAAACAAACAAACAAAAAAAAGAGGTTGATAATATTTCTTTGAACGAATCGTTTTGTGTTAGTTTTATGATGTTGGCACTCGAGCAAAACCCCACTAGGTGTCCCCCGTCTGTCAGAGTTACTCGGAGCAGAGCTGGAGGTGGGGGAAGCAAAGCCGGAGCAGCCTGGCGAGGTTTGGAAGGGTTCGGGCTTCTTCCTCCTCCTCATGCCCGAAAAACAGCGCTGAAAGTCGGGACACACCTGTGTCACCAGCGAGGCATCCCCCAGGGTTTCCATGCTGCAAAGAGACTTTTCAGTGCATGCTCTTCTGGATGTGACTTTGGCACACAAAAACTGCAGGCGGGCTGTGGACTCAGAGGAGGATGGGACACCCAATTTGAACAATTTAGAACCCAAATATTTATCATAATCAGCGTGGAAATACCCAAGTGTGTGTGCAGGCAACCAGATTTACCTGAAATAGCAAATCTCTTGAGCCAGTGAAGGTCACCTGCTGATCAGAAGAGTTTTTGCCGAGTTTTTTGGTGCTTTTTTTGCTGTGGGGTTAGGAATACTCCAAGCACTGCTGGCTCAGATCTCTCCTTTTGCTTTGCTGGAGGTGGCGGGAAGGATGTAGAAGAGTCCAAGTGCATCTTTTTTTCACTTCAGTGAACCCCATTTAATCTCATTCATTGCCTTTTGGGTTGCCTTTTTGCACAGCAGAAGTTGAAAATCTCTGCAGAAAGCAGAGGTGTTTGAAGCCTTCCAGGCAGAAAATTAGCATGACAAGGACTGGGGTTCAGAGTGTCTGCAACCCAAATGTAGCTGTACTAAACTAAAAAACCCCTAAAAATCCCACTGGGTTTTTTTTCTGTGTAGTTCTGGAATTTTTGTGCTCGTATTCCTAACGAGTTTTGTAAATAATCTGTAAAAATAATCAAAATCTGGACTGGAGCTCTGTGAGGGGCACAATGACCTCATGACCAAACTTGTAATCACAAACCTGTGCTCTGTGTTGTTCATGGTCTGCTACACATCACTGCCAAAGGAGGCTGGATTTTAGATTTTAAGGGGTATGAGAGGGAAGGCAAAACCATTAGAAGGCACAAACCCAGGCACCCTTAGGCATCTATCCCAGTGCTCTATTCATTTTTAATACTGAATTCTGCTTCTGAAACATAATAGAAAATAATCTTATTTGAATGTTTCAGTGATCTTTTTAATTTGAATGTTTCAGTGATCTTTTTAATAAGTCTGAACACCAGCTCTCCATGGGACCTCACACGCTGCTGTTCCAAAATATTGAAACTATCCTACATTTCTATAAGAAAATTGTTTTTAATGAGCAGAGACTGCGAGCTCAAAACGCACATTAGCAAAAACCAGATTATTAAGGAGTGTAAGCGCTCGTGGGACTTGCAAATTGATAACTGGAGAGAAGAAAGTTCCCCAGTTAGCCCTGGGGCAAGTAAAGCAAGGGCAGAGCAAACACAGGCCCTGACAAAGTGCTGCAACTCTGGCCCCAGGTCACCCCATTTCCAGTCTGGCTGAGTGCTCAGCCTCTCTTCCCAAGGGCTGCTGCTCTTTCTCCTGCTTTCGAGTCCTTTAGGGCACATCTGTGGCTCTGTAACCTCCTCTGGGTAATTTTTCTTTCCCCCTTTGCCCTAATGTTGATGTTCCTAATAAACTCTGGAATAGCCAGTGGGTGGCTCTGGCGCCTTCGTGCTTATCTTGCTCTGAAATGGGAGGTTGGACCTCCCCTGAGCAGTCCTACGAATTCCCCTGGGGGAAAGCAGCTCCTTCTTGGGGACATCCAAGAGGGGAACTTGACCCTTTCAGCCAGGCAGACCTGGCTCCCTAAAAGGCAGGAGCCAGGGCAGGAGCTGCCGTGACTCACCGTGGGTTTGAGTGGCAAGTTTCCTGATCCAACACTTCTCCCAGAGTATTTCTCATCTCATCCTGATCTTAGTCATAAAGTTTTATGACTGCTTTTCTTCCTGGCCTTTTTACCCGAGCTCAACGCTGCTGAGCAGCCCTTTGTTCCTTTGAGTCATCCACCCACGGCTTTCCCAGTTTTATTACTGCTGGGATGAATGCTCCTGCTTCTCTAGGCCATTCAGCACATATTGATTCACCCAGCTTCTAATCAGCCTCTCCTTACTCTCCAGTGAGGCACTGGGAATCACCTGAAATCTAAATAGAATCCTGCGGATTAGGATGTCTGCAGAAGCAGATCCTCTTTTGTATGGGGCACAAGATAAGCTTTAGGGTTCTGAATGCTCCAGCAATCTCTCTGACATGACTGGCACTCCAGGGAGCTCTCCTGTTATCCAGAAGGGCTTTAATTGTGCCCGTGGGGTACTGGGAGGTGGGAGGGCAGCCGACCTGTGCTAGGCAAAGATAAACCATTTATCACCTCTCTGGGCGTTTTGAAAGCCTCAGCAAACTTCAGGTAGGAGCAGGAAGCTCAGGCACCATTCCTGCTGGGGGGAATTTACTCATGGATAATTCCCCTGGCAGGAGAGGCTGGCACATCACCTGCCTCCAGGAGATCTGCAGTGTCCAAGGCACTCTTTGGGAAGCTTTTAGGGCACACCAGGTGTGCTGTGGCTGCTCCCCATCACTTCCAGTGCTGGCAGTTCAGGGTGGGAGGGGATCTCAGCCCCGGGACTCCTCTCTGGCCTCACAGACAGCAGATTTCGTTATTTTTTTAATTTTTATTTGTAGCTCCTTTATAGGAATAGCCACCTCTAAGGTCAGGGCTTCATCTGGTAGAAGAAACCTTGTTATCAAGAAGCATAGAGGGAGCAAGGATGTAATTTTTTCCTGGTCTTTAATTAGTGGGATTTTTGAATGGTTCCTTCACACGCTAGCCCTTAAGGTTGCTGCTGTTTCCGATTTGTCTGACTCTGCTGCCTCCTCTCCCTGCGAGCTCCAACCCTCTCATTTCCACTCTGGGGTCTTTCCTTCTCCTTTTGTTGCATTTCCCTGCCAGCAGGGTTTCTGATCCCTCACACCCACAGAAAGATGAAGAGTTGGAGAGGCAGAGTTGGAGAGGCAGCGCCGACACCGCGCTGTCACTGCTGCTGGGTGGCCAGGAGAGCTCTGCCTGCCCAGTCACTGCTGGAGCCCTCTGCAAGCCTGGGCCTGTGGGGTTGTCTCTGCTTGGTTCTTTTTATTTTGGCAGGGCTCCCCTGTGGCAAACAAGGGCTGGAGCCTTGTCCACCAAAAACCGTGAAAAGCAAAACAACCCTCGGCTCATACTTGACGTCTGGGTTTGCACCCGGGGCAAACCAGGCTTACAAACCACGTGCTCTGTGTCTTTCTGCACAGGCATGTCCTGATCTTTGTGGAGTTTGCTTTTGCTGTAGGAGGAGCACTGAGGCTGATATTTAGTTGGCCCTCTAGGTCTTAATGTCCATGGAAATAGATACAGAAAAACATCCATCTATGTTTTAATAAAGCTTGGGATTGCTTGCACACCAGGGGGATTATAGAGCAAAAAAATAAATCCAGTTACAGGTGTGGTTGCACCAAGTGGGCAGAATGAACGAGAAGCTGAAGAACACTTGGCTTGAAGATATTTTAATATGGAATTAAACTGACTTATTTAAGTGAACGGCACACCTGAGTCGCCTCCCATCCGAGTCAGCAGCAAGATCAGGTCCACCAAAATGAAAGTGATGCTTGAACAGGAGAAGCTGGATGTGACCATCAGGCTTCTGATGCAGAGAATAGCCCAGGTGTGAGTTAGGAAAGCAGAGAAGAGGTGACTGCTCCAACCCTGGTTGCCCTCTCCCTGCACACCCCTGTGTGCTCAGCCTGGCTCCGTGGCGTGGGTGGAGGGAGGAGGAGGAAGGAAGGAGGAGGAAGGAAGGAGAGCAGGAGCTTCCAGCCGTGGAGCTGAGCCTGGCCATGAACCCAGCCTGGGAGCAGGGCATGGAGCACAGGGGCACAGCAGGGGCACAGCAAGGGCAGAGCAGGGGCAGCAGCTGCCCTGCCTGGGCTGCTGAGGATGGAGCTGGGGCTGCACAGGGAGATCTGGGAGGAGATGCCAGTCTATGCTCAGAAAAAAGGATCTCTGCTTTCTTCCTGAGGCTGTCTTTGTTTTCAAGGTTTTATTCAAAATACCTTCACTAAAGAAATAATTCTCCAAACACCAGGTTTCTTGGGAGAACAGGACAATTATTTCAAAAGCAATTTTATTTTTTCTCGGGGAAGTGCACACACACAAAGTCTGTCAGGGAGAACCTTTGGTAACTTTCATGAAACGTGATTCTAAAATCTTTCAACATCTTTCAACACAGGAATCTAATTAATGGGCACAGATTTTTCTTCACAAATGAAGCAATCCTGTCTAAGGCTGTCGTGCCAGCTGTGTGCTGGGGCTGAGACTTCAGGTATTTGCAGACAGGTCACTCATGGGATGCTGACAGAAACAATCCCTTGTTTCTCGTAACCAGGGGTGACTTGGTGATGAGTGTCTGTCCCAAAGCCACAAGGCAGAGCCCAGCACAGACAGATTTGCATTGTAATTGATGATACATTATTGATACAAGAAGTATTTCACCCAGTTACCTCGCAGACCTCTCCCACAATATCGTCTTGTGTAAGTGCACTGAAATCTCTGTTGACATTCAGTGTGTCCGGCTGTGTCATTATGTTTCCAAACAAGCCACTCCTCCTGCCCATTGTTTCCTAAACCGCTCTCCAAAAAAATTATTTACTTCAGCACTGAGCCACAATGAGAAAATAACCATATACACAAAGCAAGCCCCCAAAAAAATCTGTAGGAAGGCACTTTTCAACTAGTAAAGGAGGGAAATGCTTTTTTTGGGGGGTTTAGGGGCACATTCTACTACATTTTTTTTTCTTCTTCATGCTGAATTTTTTCCAGGAGAGGGAGATGACTTGCACTAAGCAGACCCATTGACTGACAAGTGTCTCATCTGAATTTCAAGAATTAATTGCCCTCAAAAGAATTATTATTGCTTCATCTGTTTTTCTGCCCTAAACTTGAACGCTTTGGGATGGTAACTTGTCTGTTGACACGTTGTCTTCCTACTTCCCCAAGCACTCATCCACACCTAAAATTAAGTTAAAGTTGAGATTTTTTTGAGGAGAGACCTTTGTGTTTTTGGGTTTTTTTTAATCATCATGTTTGATTATCAACAGTGCTGGGTTGTATAAAGGTGTGGAACAAAGGGACCCTTCCATATAAGCACAAGTTAACTGTCAGCACAGGAATATCTTGAAAAATGAACAGAGGTCAGGGCTTAGGAGATGTGATATTCTGTATCTCTACAGATAAGGAGATATTTACAGGCCAATGAAACCTGGGATTCCTGTCAGTTGAAAATTTTATATGTTTTTATGCCAACTATAAAACTGTCTTAAAAAAAAAAGTCTATAAATTATTCAGCTTAGGGCATGTTGTTTGCTACCACTGGATTTTCAGGTGTCCAGTTAGAACTGGAATTAGGGCATATCACAACCTTTCTTCTTTTAGGATCAAGCTGCTATGTGGAAAAACATCTCCACTGAGGAAATATTATATAGCTTGGATGAGTAGAAAATATACCATAAAAGTCTAAATGTTCTGAGAAATCCAGCTCATTGGGAAACAATAAGGACAATTCTGTCTGGTGTGAGTGTTTTTAGAAAGGTGCTGCACCAAAAAAAAAAGTTAAATCCTGAGATCAAAGTAGTTTTTTCATTCAAAAACATTTTTTGTCAGGAAACTCAAGCTTGTGTAAGAAAATGTATGAAAATGGCAGAGATTATTTTTGTGTAACTCTGCACGTACACTTTTTGCCTTCTGTGACTGTGCAAAGCAGTCACACAATGACAAAGTTCCAGTGAGTAATGGGGTTTTTTCTTCAGGGTTTATGTGTGCAGGGATTTATATATATCCTGTTGCAATGAGTTATCCTGTGTGGTAACTTCAGAAATAGATTTGGTGTGAACTTCCTTGCCAGTTAAGGAAAGTTAAATACGCCAACATTCTTATTCAGGAAAATGCCAGGTTACAGAGCAAGCTTTGTAAGATCAATGATAATGGGCAAAAAAAAAAAGTAAAATCTGATGAGTCTGTAATCATCCTGTGCTAGAGCTGGATAGCAAATGTGGCCACTGCTCAGTGTGAGCAGGAGCCTTTTGTCAACTCATTTAGTCAGTTTTTAAATCTGGATTTCTTCATGTTTTGGAAAGGAACCTGTCAGGTGCTGCATACCAGTCTGCTTTTGGGTTCTTATCAAATTTCCTTATTTGAGCACACTTCTAATTGTGCCAGTTAAACAAGGTTAAAAAACTCCTCTGCCCCAGAAATACCCACAGTGGCTGAAGGTCAGAGTGACTTTTGGCAGCAGCAGTTTTGCCTCCAGTGGCAGAGATTGTGCACCTGTGCTTTGGCTGTCTGTGTGCCAAGGGATTGCCCACAACAGGGTCTGAACCAGCCTGAGCTGAGCCCTGATTTGTGTCACAGCCTTGCTGGTGGCTGGCCCTGCAGTGCCATGCCTGGGTTGCAAACACCTCAGCAGGCAGCAGCATCCTGAATTGCAGGTGTCAGCCTTGGCATTGCCTGCTCGACCCGTGCCCTGCAAAGCTTTGCTGGAACTGATCTCCTCTGAGCTGGTAAAGAGACCTTTGCAATCCCTGTGCTTGTTTTAGGAAGCTGATCTTATCTGCAGATCAAAATAGATTTTAAAGGTGCCAAATGCTGGCAGCACATCTCCTATAACAATGCATTTGTTGCAACAGGTGAAGGTTTATGGCTGAGCGGAATGTTGGGCTTGGCTGCTCTTTGAGCTCCCTTCAGTTCAGGGAGGCTGTGGGAGGGATGTGAACCCCTCCATGGTACAGAGATGTGATTTCTGGGGCTCTCTGCAGTGTGCATTGCACCCTGGTCTCTGATTTGGGCTGTTATCACTGTGTTTCATAAGGACAATATTTACTTACACTCGTGGTGTTTTTATTTCCCGCGCCTTACTATTAAATCCACAACTGAAATCACACATTGCTGTGTGATTACACACACATGTCCTGCTTTGGGTTTAGAAATAAAATTGCAGGCTTCTGCAAGGGGCATCTCTCTCTATCAATTCACACAAATAACAGCCCTCTTGTAAAACTTGCCTTGTTTCTCCTTTCAGCCTCAGTAATTCTGCAACTACCTTTGGTGGCAGAGGTCTGTGAAGGTGCTGGGGTTTTTATTTTGTATCTAAAGAGGTGTTGTGATGATGCTGGAACACTCTGCAGCACTTAGAGAGTGTTATATAACAAGTTAAGTGTGTGCTCAGAGGAGCTGGAGCACTTTGGCCAGGAAATTGGGCTGGGGAGAGGAGTCATCGTGGGTCAGGCCTGTGTCAGGGTGTGTGGTGGGGAGGAGGTCAGGCAGCCTTGGAATTTTGGAACAGAGCCAGACTGGAGACACTGCTGCTTCGGGAATTCTTCCTAAACACTCTGTGGAGCAGCATTAAACCACAATGGGATGGGTCTGTCAGCCATGGGCAGTGCTGAGAGCTGACAGGAGGTGCTTCATGACCTGTGCCCCAGGTGGGGAATGTCTGCCTGTGGGCAGAGCTGAAATCAGGGGGTTCAAGGGCTTTCCTTGCCCCAGGAACCCCAGCTGCCCCACAGCCTTCAGCAGTGACAGCACAAGGTCACAACTTTGCACTCTGCTGTCACAGTCACAGCACCTCATGGGGCAGGAGGTGGTGGATGAAGCCCAGCCATGAACAGCTCTGCCTGTGCCTGGTGGAGAAGTCCCTGTCCCTCCTGTAGAACTGAGGTTGTGAGTTTTTTGCTAGGTCTGGACAGAAGATGCTGGACACGGCACTATCTCATTTAAACTTGGGTATTTATTATTCCTTATCTAAGTTACAGTCTCATGAGGTGTGGGCTCTGTCTGAGAAGTTAAGAAAATGGCCCCTTCTACCTAATTTCAAGGACTTTTAAACAATAAACAAAACCAATTAGAAACTGACACCTAAGTTATTTTTATTTATAACTCAATTAAAGATCACTCAGTGTCCACAATGAGGGCTTTCACTGACCAATTAGAAAAGATCTCCCAAACCCCAGAAGAAGGAGGAAGAAGGAGGTGAGGAAGAAGGAGTCAGGTAACACCCAAATCCCTCCATATTGTCCCTTATATATATTACTATATTCTATATCCCAAGACCCAATAAGTATTGCACTCTGTGACATTACACACTTCTATACAAACTGTATACACACATTCCCAGTGCCATCACTCAGTTTTGGAAGGCATTTCCACAGTCTCAGGTCAAAGGCAGTGCCCTCCTGAGGGTCACTGCCTGTCAAAGCAGAAAGCCTGATATTTTCAGCATCCAGGTTTCCAACAGAGCAGCAGAGCTGGACTTTCCCTCCACCATCCCTGGAGCACACCCAGAGCCTGCAGTGAGTTTGCACTTGAGCACCTCAAAGCTGTGCTCTGGCTGTAGCAGGGAGCTGGAGCCCCCAGATGTTTCCCAGGTGCCTCATAGGTGCTATTAAACACAGGAGGGGGAAGAAGAAAATAGACCTGTCTAGTGCTGTTTTGTCAAAATACAGCCAGGACAAGTGCAAACTAATTAGAAATCTGGACAACTCCCATATAAAACGCAACGGTGTGTCATGTGTGTGCCAACAGGCAAAGTGATTACTCAGTTGTTGTTCAGGCAAAAATTCCCACTGAGTAAGGTCAGAGTAATCACCTCAGGATCTGTCCCTCCTGCGCTTGCCCCCAGCTGCCACCGTGCTTTCCATGTGAGCAGCTCCAGGCACTCTCTGATCTCAGGGATCTGCTGACTCAAGGCAAGGCTTGGCATGACACCTGGACATCACCCATCCTCTGGGAGAGGACACACAGCCTGGTGGGCTCCTCCCATTGTCCTCCTGCCCACTGTCCTCCTGCCCAATGTCCTCCTGTCCATTGTCCTCCTGCCCACTGTCCTCCTGCCCATCATTGTCCTTCTGCCCACTGTCCTCCTGCCCACTGTCCTCCTGCCCATCATTGTCCTTCTGCCCATTGTCCTTCTGCCCACTGTCCTCCTGCCCGTTGTCCTTCTGCCCATTGTCCTCCTGCCCGTTGTCCTCCTGCCCATTGTCCTCCTGCCCATTGTCCTTCTGCCCATTGTCCTCCTGCCCGTTGTCCTTCTGCCCATTGTCCTCCTGCCCATTGTCCTCCTGCCCATTGTCCTCCTGCCCATTGTCCTTCTGCCCATTGTCCTCCTGCCATTGTTCTCCTGCCAGCCCCTCCATCCCTGTGCCTACTGAAATGAAATTCCCACAGTTTGGCAGTGGTGCCTGTGGCAGGGCTCACAGTCCATTGATCCCCTTCCCCAGGCCCTGCTCTTCCCCAAAAGCTGTGCTGCTCTTTTCCCCACTGCAGGGTGGTGAGGAGGAAGGATTGTGGTGCTTGGGCCCCTCCTGTACCCATGTGCCCCCTGAGCCTCACAGTGCCCTGAGGCAGGAGCATGTTCTGCTCCATTTGTACTTTTTTGGGGGTTTGTACGCACTGGGGACTCCTCCTGTATCACTGCGAGGCCTACCAGGGGAATGAGACTGGGACACAGGTTTTGGGTTCACAGCATGCAGGGCAGGAAGACAACTTTATTTACAAAATTGCACTTTTATAGATTTGCTACGGAGCCTGTGGATTGGAGGATGGAGTTCCCACCTCCCCACTACACTGGTCAAGGGGATTGTCACACAGTCTTGTTTGTCCCAGCATGGAATGTAAAACAATGGCTATGTTCCATAAACATAGCTGGTGTTTACATTAAAAGAGCATGAGAAGGTACAGTCTTCTCCTTAATATGAAACGCTCAGCAAAGCTAGGAAAAACCTCATGGCAACACTCCTGTCTTCTCTTGAGATCTGTAATGGTAGAGCCACGGTATTTTTGGTCAAAATCCTGGGTCTCTCAGACCCTTCACGCTTCTCCCTGAATCAGTGTTGCTCCTCAAAGCCCATCTCCAGGGCCTGGTTCCCTCATTCTGGGTCAGCTTTCAGGATCTGGACCAAAGGTTTTGATCTCCATGGGGCAGGAGAAGGTGGGTGGGCTTTTTTTGAGGGGTAGGAGGTGGCTTTTTCTGAGGTGGCTGCAGTCCTTTGAGTAGCTTGGGTAGTCCTTAATGTCAGTGAAATAAGCACTGATAGACATTAAACTGTGTCCCCATCCTTGTATTTCTGGGATTTTCAGTTCCCTGCATCCATTTCCCCCTCCTCTGCCATCTCCCTGCAGGAATGGATTGCATTTCTCCCTTGAAGGGGCTCTCATCATCCTCCCAGTGCTCCCCATTCGCTGTCCCTGGCAAGGAGCTGCTCCAGCCCCTCTGAATTTCCCTCCTGGGTCTTTCACCCCAGGCCAGCTCTCCTCTGCTCTCCTCTCCTCCCTGGGCCCCACCCAGCTTTATCTCAGACAGGGACAGAGATATGACACCCAGCTCTGCTCACCTGGCTGATGATCTGTCCCCAATTAGCCCAAATGCCAGCTGGCACAGCAAGAAGGAAAGGAAGTTGTAGGGAAGGCTTCAGAGAAAATGTCCTGCTCTGTGGCAACAGCAAAGAAAGAAGAAAAAGGATTTGATTTGCAGAAAAAAGGAGGCTGCAGGGTGGAATTCTGGGCCTGTTGGCAGGGCTCATCCACAGACAGGACAGTTCCCACTTTGACTTCATTTTCTTGTGCTCAGTAGTGGTTTACTATTTATATTTCTCTTTATATTTCTCTTTATATTTCTCTTTATGTGCCCCTGGCTTGATGAACCATAAAATCACAGAATGGTTTGGCTTGGAGGGGACCCTAAATATTAATTCCTTCCAACCCCTGGTCATGGGCAGGGAACCTCCCACCAGAAAAGATGGGGATGCAGCTTTTGAGCAGGAGTGCTCCAGGAGGAAATATCTCCCTTTCTGCTTGTGTGGCATTAAGTGTGGCTGCTGGGAAGGAAAAGGCCTGTCCTTTGGGAGAGTCTTATTAAGGGAAACCAGCTATTAACAGGTATATATGGAAAGGGTGGGGTTCCTCATTACTGCACTCATTTCAGCATCTCCTATCTGCCTCAGGAGTGCATCACGGTGATATCAGCCTTTATTAATATAAAACTCAGGATTACACACCCCTGATTGCCCCACAGGTGCAATTCAGTGGGTCTCTGGCACTGCAGCCTATCTGATTAAAGTGGCAGTGGAGTGATCAGCGACACCAAATTAGGCTGTCAGTGCCAAGGATCTTTTGGTGTAAAGTTAAATTATATCCGAGGATTAAAACCTGGGAGACTGTGATCTAATTAGCTGAAGTTTGCCCTGTGAGTGGTTGGGATGTAATAACTTGGTGATGCAGATGAAAATGCCCAATGGCCAATTTTCTCTGTGGGAAAGTGAGGAGTTACTTGGGTTTGGTATGTGCTGCATGACTCTTCTGTGTGTTTTTTTAAATTTTTTTTCCAGTCTAAGGAATATATCACTGTGGAAAGATGTAGTCACTTTAATTCTTTTCCAAGCATGTATGGATTACAGAATTTTCCCATTTCTCTTTGAGGAAAAGTATCTTTATCTCGTTCCTGTCTTTATTACAGAGTTACCACAAAACTGTAATTAGGGGAAGCATGTTTTTAATGGTAGGGCTGCTAAGAAATTAATATTTCTGCTCTGAAGTCCAGTGTTGACATTTAAATGCTGTGTGGGAATAAAAAATTTCTGGCAAAACAAAACTCATTTATTCCTAATGAAAAATTTCCAGAAATCTTTCATTTTTATAGTACAGGTGTCTTATACTCTACTTTCATACAGATTTTTATAGAAAGATCATAGTTTTTAAAACCCTCCACCCTATCAAAACTACTTTTTCACTGATTTTGTTAATATGAGAAATTGATTGGTTTCTTGCTTTCTTGATAACACTTATCAAACCAATTATGAAAAACATTTAATTCTGTTTAAAATTACTTTTTTGTGGTTGTTTTGGTAGAAAACTCTCCCCTTGGATGTTTTGATCACCTTTATTCAGCTGCAGGGTGGCTTCAGATGGATTTTATGGGACTCAGCACAGCTGAACATGAGCCCCACAATATTTACCCAGCCATGAAACAAGCAGGTGTAATTGTATTGGCCTTTATCATTTTCTGGTGGCTGCCTTGCTGATAAGCTGCCCTTGGTGAGGGACCTGAGCATTTCCATGGCTGTAAGCACACACAGAGACACCAGGGCTCCCCACTGGACCATTCCAGCCCCAAAGGGAGGGGAAAGGAATCTCTTTGTCAGAATTGAAGCTTTTCTGGTCCTACTGTTGGTAGTGGGGACTCTGATGTGGTTCAGTCATGGCTCAGGATGCCCCTTCCCCTTTTACCTTTCTCTCTCCTCTATACTTTGCTCTGTGAATTCAGGTCCCTCAGACTGACCCTTCTTCAGAGAGCTTGGTGCCCAAACTGGCCTCATTCTGCACGACTTGGAAATAAATAACCTTCTCCAAGTGCCACCATGCTGTGTCCTCATAATAGTTCTGGCTCTCTTTTCTTTTTCCTCCTCTAAACTGGGGCTGTCCATGTGAAGAGGAGCCTGGCTGCTCTGCCCTGTCAGTGAGCAGAGGTGAGAGGAAGGTTTTTTATCATATGCCAGCTACTGGATGCATGTGAACAGGCAAGAGAAGCCCAGCTGGCCTTTAAGGCCTAAGATGAGCTAAAAAAACCCAAAAAAGTTCTATTTCAATGACAGTGAGAAAGTGGTCTAAGGGATGGCATTAATTGTGTGCAACTTAAGGAATGAAAAAATGTCCCAGATTCAGCTTCCTTTCACTTGCTTCTTCTGTATGTCAATATTTAACTGGACAATTTCAGGGAGGGGATATCTGGGGATCAATACTTGTGCTTCATGCAGAGCCTTTGACCCACTCACATGACAAGTTTGTTACCTGGTGTCTAAATAAAAGCTCTGGTGATAAAAAACCAATGCTGCTCCTGAGTGAGCTGAGTGAGTACAGGAAATGTGCTGGTTTTTTACTCACTCAGTTTCCAGCAGGGGAGACAGACACTGGAGTGAGAGCAGAGCCTCAACTCGTGACTGTAAATGTCAGGCACTGGAAATGGTCACCACTGCTCACAGCTTAGCTTCCCATTCCCCAGCACCCTTTTGTTGTTACTGTGTCAGGTTTCTCTCTTGAGGGATGTATTTTCCAGTCTTCTCTCTCATTCCTCTTTCCGTCAGTATTGCAATTCTTGTGGAACTTCCTCATATCTTTAAAACACTTCCCACACCTCTTGTGGCCAGAAAATTCCTCATTCACCTCCACATCATTGAGGGTGAGGAAGAGCAGAAGTATTGAGGATGATGTGAGAAGCTGGGGTTTGGGATGGTTATTTCAAGGGTAAAACCTGTAATTTGCTCAAAATTTATATTCATTTCATGAAAATGAAGTTCTTCTTCCCATTCCATTTTTAATTGGCACTTCTAATATATTCTACTGTGTGCTGGAAGAAAGAAACACATTCTCTTTATACTTCCTCCCACTTTTTGGTTATCTCCCTTTCACTCTGTTCACTTCAAACATCTGATCAGCCAATTTGTCTACCTAAGGTTTCTCAGGTAAATATGATTTGCCATGTGCACCAAAACATGCTAAATGGATTAAAAAAAGGAATAAGGTTAAGGTTTAACTCCTCAAAATTCAATATATGATATTAATTTTCATAAGAAAAGTTTCATTAATTATTTCGGAGATGTTTCATATGCTGAGGACTCTTTCAGGGTTCCTCTCCTCGTGGCTTTTTTTCCTTAAGCAGAAATACATGTTCTTTTGCCTAATGCCATTTTTATACTCCTACCATTATCTCCCATGCATACCTTTAAGTATTTAATTGATGCTGCAGACTGTGCCCTGCTCAAAAACAATCAAATAAATTCCTGTATTTTTCACATGATGTGATGTGTGTCTGCTGCAGCCTACAAAGGCTCAAATAACAAGGCTAAATGCTCTCTGTGGGTGCAGTGAAGATTAAGCTGGACTGAGTATGGGAAGTGCAGAAAGCAAAGTGAAGGGAAAGGCTTTTGCTCAGCTGAAGAGGGGTGTTTGTTGGTTTGGAAAGACAGGTATCTGTCAGGGAAAACTGGAGTTTCCCTTGGAATGGAGAATGTAAAACCCCCTCTCTCCAAATTATTACAAATTTGCAATTAGGAGCTTTCAGGCAAAAATATGGGAATAGGAATAACAGTTCTTTACTAAGAATATTAAAAATGGAAATGCAGTAGTAAAAACAAAAACAAAAAAAAAACAAGCAAACAAACAAAAGTCCTAGAAAACCCTGAGTGAGTCAGGAATAGGACACTCTGCTGGTCAGGGTGTTGGAAGCAGTCCAAATAAATCCTTCTGGAATGACAGATGTGGTTCTGTGGAGTAGAGATGATCCTGAAGTGGCAGTGAGATGAGTCCAGTCTTCCACTGGGAATCCAGAGGAAAAGAGGATGGAAAAGAGGATGTTCTGCTGTTCTGAATCTCAGGTTTTATCCAGGTAGGAATGCTTTGCTCCTCCCACTGCATGGAGCATCTCACCATGGAATGATTTAATTTTATCAGTCATGCAGTGAGCCTTAATGGCCCATTAACAGCAGATATCCCCCTGGAGGGAGGATGGGTCGTGGAAGAGATAAGGAANGACATCCACACCCCCTTCCCCCTGGGGTTACAAGAGATAAAGGAAAAAAAAATCTCCCCAGTTGGTTTCAACAGATGAAATAGAATACACTTTTTTTTTGTTACATAACCCAAGACAGGTGTGAGAAACCTTTTCCTCACCTGGGGCCACACAGGATTCCCAGGCACACACCAGTCTGTATTTGCTCATCAGCAAATACCATGTAAATTGCTGTTACCTGTTCATATATCCATGCTGTTTTTTCCAGTGGGTCCCTGTGATGCATTAAGCTTTGGTTTTCATATTTTCAGATTCTGTGCTGCCTAGGGATGCAGTTCTGAGCCTCATATAAAGTGCTAGTGAGCTCTCTTCACAGAGACCTGGTGTGAGAGCAGAGCTGCAGCCAGAGGGGTCTGTGCCCCTTCCTGCCCCACAGCACCAGGACCCTGCTGAGCCTGAAGCCCCCAGGGATGACACAGCCCCAACAGGGCTCCAGCCTGGAGCTCTGCACCCAGCACAAGGTGCTGAAATGTGGGAATGACCCCAGAGGAGGCCACAAAGGTGATCACAGGGCTGGAGCACCTTTCCTAGGAAGACAGGCTGAAAGAGCTGGAGTTGTTTAGCCTGAAGAAGGGTCCAGGGAGACCTTAGAGCACCTTCCAG
>VXBR01007275.1:62427-79832 GCA_013400215.1 Cisticola juncidis
CCCTATCCTAACTGTCTGAGGGTGGGACCATGTGGTAAACAGACATCTCACTCTCCCAAAGGTCAAGAGAAAAAGGTCAAGAGGAGAAGGAGTTCTGTGGCCAGCTTCCTCCAACGTGGGAGAGACAACTCATCTCAGAAATGAGAGGCAGCTAATAATGGACTGGCTATTTCAGTATCCTTCCTGGTTAACAGAAAAGGATTGAACAATCCAAAGGTGGGAGTAAACTAAGTGATCATAAAAGCCAGGTCACCACAATAACTCCCGTGGATTTCAGGAAAGGTTATCTGGAACAGAAGTCTAAAGGGTAAAGGATGACTGGCATTAAGGTACTGTATACAAAACATGCTGGTAGGCTTTCCTGATGCAGCAGCCAGCTGGAAAGCTCTGTCTGAAATGCCCTGCAGCCCCTGGAGAGGAGTTTGGTGCAGACAGGCACAACCCCAAGTAGCACAAACTCAAGTGTGGGGAGCAGCTCCTTGGCAGAAGGACCCACCTGTGAACAGGGTACAGAGGATGTCCAGGGCAAATTTGGCTTTCAGCAAGAATGGCCAAACTCTAAACAGACTTGTGCTACCTTATGGGCTCTGTGGATTTGTTGGAATTCCTGGCTCTTGCCTGCTCCAAGGTCAGGGCGAATAAAACTCAGCAGATGTTTTTGGAATCTCACTCTGAAATTTATTATCCTTATCTATTATAAACTCATGAGACCCGAGCTCTCCTTAACAAGTTGAGAAAGTGAGCGAAAATGGTGTCTACTCAAGGTTATTTATGCACTCGTTGCCCAATAATGAACTGACATCTATATTATTTATGTTTCTGGCCCAATAATGATCACCCAAAACCTGCAGTGCAGACTTCTTTCACCCAATTACAGAAAACCACCCAGATTTGTGACAAAGAAGGAAGAAGAAGGTGTAAAAAGACAACTAATCCACACTCAAAGTTCTCCATCTTGGCTCCCAATATATCACCATACAGTAAAATCGCAAATCTAAGCTTTTCACCCTGTGAGATCACACAATACTATCCAAACTACATCCCCACGATCCCACTACTGTCACTCATTTTTGGAAGCCTGTTTTAAGGTCTCAGGTCAAATGCAGTGCTTCCCTGAAGTTCTGTGCCTGTCAGCACAGAGTCTAAAATTCTCAGCATCTGGAGTTCCCACATGGATTTGTTTGTGTTTTGGGATTCCAGCACGTTGTACCTCGAGTGTTTCACGTCCGCAGGAATGTGAACAGCACTAAAATCAAGATTAGGGTGATTCATACGGTTCTGTTTGTTTGCTAACCTGGTTCCAAGAGGTTACTCTGCTTGGTAGCGTGCTCTGAGTTATAAATGAAAGTATCCTGGTGTCTGGGTCTGCTCTGAAGTGTGCACAGTGAAGCCAGAGGTTCACAGTGCCCTGGGCAGTGCTGACGTGTTGGCCTTCGTTCAGTCTGGGGAGACAAGGGACACAGCTCTTGCTACAGTAATATTAATAATAACACTGATGGAGAACAAGACATTTGAAGGAAATCTCATGTAATTACCAAAGCCCTGTGATTCAGCCAGCTTTGTTGTCTTGCAGCCCTCTTGCACACTAAATGTGTTCTGTTAGCTGCTGCTAGAGGTTCCTTTTACTGTTACAAAGCTGGAGCAAGGAGAGAAATATGTGCCATGTCCAGCTTTTCCTGTTCAGGGAGTAATTTTTTCCATGACGTCTAATCTTTTTCTTTTGCTGAACTGTCAGCAAAGCCAGACCACTTTGGCTTGGCATTTGGCCCACATCCACCTACATATTTTTCTTAACAGCAAACAAACTAATTAAATGCCTTTATCTTATGAGGCATTCCTTTCTCTCAGGTAGTTACTGATTAAAAAAAAATAAATAAAACTTCTCACTATTTTGAGAAAACAAGAGATGAGTCAGTGTGTTCACAGCCTGGTTTATTATTAAATAAGAAGCCAGGATCAAAAAAAAAAAGAAAAGACAGAGTAGGGTGGAAAAAAATGTTACTGCTGTCATATTGTGTTTGTGGGCAGTGAAAAAAGACTGTTCTCACTCCAGTGAGCACTTCCAATATCTATTAAAATTTATGAGCAGTACATTTGCACATGAAGGTGGACAGGGGTACATAAAAGAGGCAGAGATACCTCTCATGTGAAAGATTATTGTAATAAAATGTAAATTTTATTAACCGAAGTTCATATTGCTTCGTGTTCAATAGCCCTTTCAGTAATGCCAGATGGAAATAGAAAAGCCAATTATTCAGAGCCAACAGAGGTTCTCCAGCTCTAAGAGATAACAATGACCTTAAAAAGAAGACAAACCTTCAATTAGTAACTTTAATAAAAGATGTATGTTTTTAAAGTGAATTAATTTGGTATGGAAAATTTCAGACAGGTCATCTAAGCCAGCATCTGTTATGGGGATTGGAGCATGGGGGGATAGCAGGATGTGTTCTCTGGAGTCTGTGGCTCCCAAGCAATTCCCCTGATGATCTGGATAAATTCCCTGGATATACCTTGCCCAGTGGCTGTCAGGACACATCTGTGCTGCAGAACAGCACAGGATAACAAGGGAGCAGGGGCAAGGGACACAGAGCCTGGCTGGGTGGTGCCATGAGGGCAGTGGGCTGGTGCTGAGATGGTTTCTCATGGCAGGACTGAGGAGCAAAGGTTGTGCTGGTGAGGGCAGGTGGCTCTGGTGTTAATCTGAACTGATCCCTGTGGATCTCTTGGGCCTGAGCAAAAAGGTGGCTCTGGTATTAATCTGAACTGATCCCTGTGGACCTCCTGGGCCTGAGCAAAAAGGTGGCACTGTCTGAGCACTGGTTGCAGCACCCTGACCAACCCAAGGCACGGGCAGCGAGTGCTGAGCATGTTGATAATCCCTTGCCAGGAGAGCAGCCACTGCAATGCTCTAAGCTAAAGTGAAAACAACAATAAAGAGGTCTTCAGTTGTCTCCTTCCCTAATATTAAGCCTGGTTCTAGGCTTGCCTGTGTTTGTCTGGAGAACAATTTGTGCCCCAAGACAAACCAGGAGACGCTTGCTGCTATTACCAGCAGCCCTCATTCTACCTTGGGAGGTGTTGCAAAATGTGTAAATCAGCTTAGCTTTTCATCCTTGGGTTTTCTTAATCAGGACTTCAATTCGAGCCTTTGATGCAGGCTTTACTCACAACAGAGCTATTAAGTTATTTGCTCCTGCCATTGTGTATCCAGGAGATCCACACATGCCCCACAGTTACACAGAAGCCATCCAGACTGACACCAGTGTTTATGCAAATCTCCAGGATTTATCGTTTGGCGTAGACTTTTGGGATGAAGTGCCAACCCTGTGTTTAACAACTACCATGCCATGGAGTAGCATCCCAGCCCCAGAAAAAAAAAGAAAAAAGAAAAAAGAAAAAAAAAAAGGCAGCAGGAGCTGTTGGCTTCCAGTGGCACCATCTCTAATCCCAGCCTCCCAGCCCTGAATGATTCAGAAGCAGGCTGAGGTCTCCCATGCATTGTTTTGATCCCTAATCCTGCCCTGTCCTCCTCCTTTGATATGCAACAGAGGGCTGCTCCTTGCCAAGGGGTGATTAGGAGACACCAGATCCTGGAGGTTTGGTGGCACTGGGCAAAGTGGAGTCAGTGTGACCTGAAAAAGGGGCTGGGGAGGCCCCATGGGTGGAGCTGGTGGTGAGTTTGGCCAGACAGTGATGGTGAGGAGGGCTGAATAACCCTGACACCAGCTCCCACCCTGCCTTCCCACTGGGCCAATTACAGCAGGAAAACAGGCTCTGCCAACCCAAGCACTGAGTGTGTGCCTGCAGACACAAATGTGGGAGTCCCTGCCTCATCCCAAAATATCCCAAAAGTCACTGGCTTGTTTTAATGCCAACCCTGCTCCTGCTTGTGAGTTCTGTGGATCACTTGGGCTCCACCAATGCTGCTGTTCCTAATCTTGGCCCTTATCTTAGCACAGGACCTCTGGGAGCTCATCCTTATGAAAAACACTAATCCCTTCAGGACGCTGCTCAGGCTCTCCTCCCAGGCTCCTGGATTTACCTCGTGGTAGAACAGGAAACTCCTCAGCTCCTGCTGAATGAAGCCCTGAGCTTTCTGGGGCGTTTCCACTGCCTTTGGGCTTAGATTAGCACTGGTGCCACATGGGTGGGAGGTTGAGGCTCCTGTGTCTGAGGGACCATGTGGAAAACTAAGGGACTAAAGAGTTGCATGGATCAATTGTCTGTGTGCCTTCAAGGCCAAACAAGCAAAAGTGGGGGTGTCATGATGAGGGAAAATAGTTATCTGTGATTTGTACAGGTGTGTCTTGAAAAAAAAAACACACAGCAGAAAGCAGGATGGTCACGGGCTGAAGATCTCTTGGGCTTTACATCCTCTTCTGCTGTGTCCTGATGGACATTTAAAAATAGGATGGCTACCCTGTGGGTGAAGAAGCCTCATGCATTTTGTGCCAACTCAGTAAGCAAGGATATCACCCCATCATTAGGGCTCAGGCTGCTCACAAAGCTGTAATTTCTGTTCGGTCCCTTAAAACTGAAGAGTCAGCATCACCTGGGGCAAAAGGGTCATAATTCACTTAGGTTCAGCTCAACATCACTGAGTTAGTGTTGAGAGCAGAAGCTGAAGAGTTTGATATAACAGGAGCATCTGCAGGGCCTGTCTGGCGAAGATAAGGGCTGATTTATGTGGAGACAAAGGCTCCTTGATTGGCTCAGAAGGTGGATGAGATTTCACTGTAGGGCTGAAACAGGCCAGTGTCTCCTGGTGTAATCCTGCATTGATTATTCTGGGCCAGATTCAACTCGTGTGTATTTATATATATATGTATAGTCTATATATTGTACTATTTTTTCCATAGTTTTGAAATAGTTTTTGCATGTTTGCACCCATGAACAGAAAACCACAGCGTAAAAGCAGACAGGGCTGTGGTCTAGGCCTAAGACAAGGGGCAGGATGGGTGTTAGATCTCAGAAAAGTAATTTTCCTCATTGTGAGGAGAAGTGAGTGGCAAACTTGGCTGATCACTGGTGCCAGGAATGCTGGATCAGACATCCACGTTTAGGACAAAGAGATGTTGAGTGTTATTGAAATAAGTTCCTCATTCCCATGATGACAATTGGCTTGCAATCATCTTCTGGGTAACATTGCTCACCTTATTTCTTTTGATCACGAAGCTTCCAGCAGTTTCTCATAGCAGTCAGCCCTATAGCGCACCCCAACCCCCAGAATGTTGCCATGCAAACCCAATACACCCCAAAGATCCCCTGACGCACACCTCCAGCTCTGAGCCTTCCAGGAATCCTCAGCCACTATCTCCAACCTTTCAGAAACTTTCACAGTTCCACAGGTTATCTTCTGTGAAGGCAGAACCTTAACACAGAAAACAAAAGAAGCTCAGGATGGATCACCCCTAAGAGACAGCAGCACTTACTGGAGGTCTTTAATCCCTTCTAAAAGCAGAATGTTAGACGCAGCTCTTTGGTTCCTTCTGGACTTGTGTCCATAGGCAAAACCCAACCCCAGTGTCAGCCCAGGAGCCTGGGCAGCTCAGCCCAAACTGTTGGACAGTCAGCTTTGCCAGCAACCTCTCACAAGCAGCACCTGCCCCAGGAGGACCCATCAGAGGAGATACCTGGCTCTGCTACTCCTGCACTCCTCTGCCTGCTCTAAACTCAGGCATGAGCCCAGTGCTCCATCTCCTGCACCAAAACCCTCTTGTAGCTCTCTGAGGTGTGTCCCAGGAACTTCCCACTGCTGGGCTTTCCTGTGGCTGTTTAACAGCAAAGTGGAGGCAGCCTGGGTGGGATTTGGCTTTCCCTCCTTTGGCCAGCCCAGTTCTCCTGGGCTCACCTGGGCTGTCCCTCCCTGGTCAGTGCAGGGCACTCAGCCCACCCAGAGGTACAACCCTGTGAGTGAGAAAGGTGGGATGAACAAATACACTGAGCTTTCCTCACTTTCTCTCCACTGGCTGCTGGGGGAGCTTTGGCACACTTGCAGGGACACCCAAAGCTGTGTGTGCTGCATTCCATCCAGCTATGAAAATTTGTATTTCATGAGCAACCTAAACAACTGTGACTGAGTGTTGCTGAGTCGCCCTATTGGCCCTGGTTTAATAGTCTCTGACTTGGTCACCTATTTCTAGCCTTTGCCAGTGTGTTCTTTTGGTCTTCTGTTGGTGGTCTCAATATTTAAGTGGTGAGAATGCAACCTGCTGTGGTCTGAGTACAGCCCCTGACCTGGGATGTGTGGGAGGAGACCCTGCACTGCTGCCTGGTGCTGCTGGGGGAGGGCTCTGAGTCCTTGGTGGTGCTCAGACTGTGGGTGTATCTTGGTTTGGAAAGACAGGTATCTTCAGGGAAAAGTGGAGTTTTCTTGGGAATGAAGAATGTAAAAACCCCCTCCCTTCAAATTATTACAATTTCGCAATTAGGAGCTTTCAGGAGAAAACATGGGAATAGGAATAATAGTTGTTTACTAGAAATATAAAAATACAAATGCAGTAGTACAAAAAACAAACAAGCAAACAAACCAAAGTCCTAGAAAACCCTGACAGAGTCAGAGATATGACCTGTTGTCAGGGTTGGAAGCAGTCCAAANGAAAAGAAAAGGGTCCAGTTGGTGAGATGGGTCCAGTCTTTCCTACAAGGATTCAGTGGAAAAAGTAGCTGGTTTAGTGTATGGAATTGCAAGTTTTATCCCTGTGGAAAGGTTTTGGCTCCCCTCACTGAGTGGATCATCTCCCAACGGGATGAGGTGATGTTATGAGTCCTGTGAGAGCCTTCAATGGCCCATTCACAGGGGATGTCCCTGGGAGGAGGATGGGTGCTGGAGTAGGATGGATGGAGCAGGAGAGAAGAACAGTATCTCCCAGTGGGTTTCAACAGATGGAAATAGAATACACATTTTTGGTTACATTTTTCAACCCAACCCAGGGTGCCATGGATTTCAGCTCCGAGGAGCTGGCATGCTCACCTGAGGCAGGGGCTAAGCCCTTCCCTGGCATCCGTGTCACTTCTGGGACAGCCTCTGGGACCACACATCCCTGTTCATCCAGCATGGTCCCAGCTGGAGTGGGTGGTAAGAGAGGCCAGGGAGAGATGCAGCAGAGGAAAACAAAACCAACCCACAGCCTCCTTTTTGTCAGGAGCTGCCAGGAAAATACCTGGTGGAGAGCTGATTTCAGCTGTTAGCTGACACCAGGTGATATCATGGTGCCTTCTTGGGTGGGGTCTGCAGAGAACAACTTTGGTACAGGAAAATTAAAGTTGTAATGGCTGGTTCAAACAATGGGAGTCAAGGGAAATAAAAGTGGAGGATAAGAAAGTAATTGTCATAATTAGGCAGGAGGGGAAAACTGAATAGGCTGTGTTGGAGGCAGAGAAGCGCTGCTGGGTTAGCTGCTGCAGGGGTTGAGCTGTGATGGCAAAGTCTCAAAAGGAAAAATTAAGAGTTGTGTAATTAATACCCTATGAATAATGCAAATAGGTGCCCTCACAAGTAGTTGTATAACTGATTTTGTTACAGGGATGCTGCATAATTCCACAATGTGCTTTTCGTTTCCAGCTCTCTTCTTGATGTTCTTCCTCCACATTTCTTTCACAGGAGTTGACTTTCTTCTCACTGAATTCCTGAGTTTGCCATGTCTGTCCCCATTTTGCTGTTGCTAGAGAGATTTTTAATAACTTGGCTCAGCTAAGATAGGAGGAAGTGAGAGAAGGAACCCTGGGGACCTCCATTGTAGGTGTCAGACAAAGAGAAAGAAAAAACCTGTAGTGACTGTGCAGGGTAACACAGCTATAGAGGATGCTGGCAGCTGCACTCCCACAAAACACTGAAACAGCTTCTCCAGGGAAACAGACACCTCCAGCCTCTGGAGATCCCAGTGCATCCCTGCAGGACACAGAGGGGAAAATCTGCACTGGAGAGGGCTGAAATACATGGGCTGTCCTTTGTGCTCATTTCTCTCCCTGCCCCCCTGCCCTGTGAGTCACTGAGGATTCACCTTTCAGCTCTAGATGTGTGAATTCACCACGACTCAAAGAGCAGGGCCCACAAGAGGCTCAGGAGATGAGGAGAGGCTGAAGCTCCAGCTGGCACAGTGAGGAAAGGAAGGGCAGGCTGGACCTTTGGCTGGACCCAGGCACAGCCTGGGAGGGACAGCTGGGTCACCCTGCAGGGACAACACCCCTGCAAGTGCTGCTTCAAGGGACACCAAATGTGGGCCAAATGAAGTCTGTGGCTAAGACTGAGCTGAAAGAACAAGACAGATCCATTTGCAACTTAATTACCTTTTTCAGACAAGAGATCAGCACTTAATGTAGCCTAGGCACCAAGCAGTCACTAAATTGGAGCAGCCATTCCTTGAAGAGCCTCATAACTTTTTATTTGCACGTGAGCTAGAAAATACCTCACCCAGATGTGAGTATTTCTGGTGAGGAAATCTTCCTGTCCTGGGTTCTCTTAATGGCTTGGTTGAAAGATGGGATGTCAAATAGCACTGAATTTAATCCATGGTTAAAGGATTATTTCTTGGCTCCTCAACAACAATATATTCCATGGAAACCTGGTGATCTCACATGTGTCACAATATAATATTTATATCCTCATTAGGTATTAATCCTGTCACAACTGGGATCTGCAGCCAAACTCTGCTGGCATCAGATGTGTTTGCACTGACATCTTAACTTCCCTGCTGTCGGCCAAATTCCTTTGGGGCAAAACTGCAGGACTGGATTGGTTGTTCAGGAAAAGCTTTAAGGAGTTAAAAGCACTGGAGGGGCAGCCAAAGCTAAAAACTGAGGCTGGCTCTGGCCTTCTGGTGGGTTTCTCCAGCAGCACCAATGACTTCCCCCTTCTGTTTCACTCAAATCTCACGGTCTATTGGGCAGCAGCAGAGCTGCCCCCAAAGCCCCAGCATCTCCCAAAGCAGACCTCTGAAGAAATTAAGCTCTGTGTGGAGCTGGGGTGCTGGGCTGGCTCTCCCTGCAGGACACCCAGTGCCTTGCTCAGCAGTGAATCTCCTCTGTGGCCAGGTCTGCTCCTCGCTGGCTGCTGGCACAGGAGCTTTGATATCTGATCAAGGAAGATAATTGAAGCCTCTCAGGAGCCTTCGAGGAAGCCATAATCCTCTGGCACGACAATGTGGCTGGTGAGGAGTGGCCAGGGCTTGGCACAGAGCCCCTGGCACTCACCAGGCATAGCAAGGGGGTGAGGGGGCATTTTTAGCTGAGATATATAAACCTGACTTTGCTGGGAGCCTTCATCCACTTGGCTGGATGTTTTTGCCCCTTGCATGTTGGTCTCTGGTGAATTTTCTTAATCTGGGATACATTCAGGGCCTTATAATAAACGTGGGGAAACAAACAGAGCTTGGAAAAACAGCAGAAGGGCAGGAAGAGGCTTGATAAAAAGCAATGCAGCTCTGCAACTGCCCACTCTGTGTGTGCACATGTATGTCTGCAGTGGATGCAAGAAACACTTGGTAAATCCCTTCTTTATGGGCCAAACAATGACCCTTAGAGGAGCCACAGTTACTGAAGCACAGTGAAGAAGGCAGCTGGGGAACAAGGGGAAGAGTCATAGAAATTATTTGGGTTGGAAAGAACCTTAAAGATCATCCAGTTCCAACCCCACTGCCATGGGCAGGGACACCTTCCACTGGACCAGGTTGCTCAGAGCCCCACGCAGCCTGGCACGAATAAACCACAATAAAACACTGCAGAGAGATGAGGCCAAAAGTCAGTAAGATACTTGCAGCTCCTGCAGTTTTTGGTGATGCAGGAGGAGCAGCCTCAGGTAGCATTTTGGACCCAAGGCCTTGCACCTGGGTTTGGATTTGGGTTGCTGGGATGGGATGGGGTTGGAGCTGCTGTCAACAAGTAGCATTGTAGGGGAATCAACAGGAGCTTGTATCCTGTCTCATGTGACTGCTAAAAAGAAGGTAAAGATGACTTATTCTGCCACAAGAGGAGTTAGAAGCAGAATCCAAGGGTAGGCTGCCTTTAGACTGATCAAATAAATGCTTTCAAGGTTGGGTTTTTTAATGTGTGTGAATATATATATGCACACACGTATATATTTATGTGTCTGAATATGTATAACAATATATATGTATCTACTAATATTTTTAAAATGGTAACTGAAGAACAGTGTAGGATTCTGGAAATATTTAAATACTTACTAAAAGATAAAGTGGACACTGTGATAAGTGACTGGGATATGGAAGGTGTTTTCTCTGTGAGCAGTGTATTTCCTAACTGCTTAGAGAGGAATTATTATTTGATTTTTTCCTTGGGCTTTTAACACAGAAAACTCCTGAGCCAAAACTGAATTAGAGGAATGCTGGTTTCACCCAGATTGTGCTTTCTGCGTTGGGAGCAACCACACCAGTGTTCATGGCTGAGGAAGTGGATGTTTTTTCCTCTTTTCTTGCAGATGGGATTTGCTTTCTGACAGCAGCAGTGTCCCATGGGAGTGGATTATGGGGTTGTGGCAGAGCTGTGATGTATCCAACTCCAAGCTTTGGCAGCCTTGAGGGACACACCCTGAGGCAGCTTTTAGCCACGTGGATGCTCTGATAGACCTCAGGGAGCTGGGATGGAGTAGCTAAAAGGGAGGAGCTGCAAACTGCTGGGAGCCCAAGTCTGTGGGATCATTTCAGCAAAGCATTGCACAAGCAGAGATGAGTTACTGCCGTCCCCATCCTCGTGCTTTAGTCTGCAAAGAGTGATGGCCCTGTGTGTGAGCAGCTTGTGCTGGGGGGATTTTGGTGACCTGAGAGCTCCCTGCCCTGAGGAGGGGCTGATTTTCAGTGTGAAAATGAGAGATGAGTGCTGGGTGATGAGTGTGGGTGTGGGTGAGGAGCGTGGGCACGTGTGTGCCTGCACGGGGAGCGGCACGGGCACCCGGCTGTCCCTGGGAGGGAGGGAGGAAAGAGCCGTGCTGAGGAGCTGGGATGGCTCAAGATCCCATTCCTATTGCCTCCTACCTCAGCCAGCCTCACCCTGCCCCGTGTCCCTGTGGATTCCTCGCAAAGAGCTGGGGTGGGGTTGAGCACTGGGCTGGGTCCTTCCCTGGGATGTCCCAGTGCCTTGTTGTGACCCTTGTGCCAGCTTGTGACACTGGGGGAGCCCTGCCTGCTGCTCACAGAGGGCACAAAATAGTGGCATGCACTGGGGGCCTTTGTGGCACACCTCAGAGCAGTTCTGGGGGTTTTATAGGGAAATAACCTGACTTTACACATTTTTCTGGACGCTGTGGAGCATTGGCTGGAGCAGGGTGCTGCAGTGTGGGGCAGGAGGGAGCAAAGGAGCTGGCACATGAAGGAGCAGTTCCACATGTCTGCAGGCATCAAGCACAATGCTGTCCAAGTCCCATAGATTTGTGTCCCTCTGGTTTTAATGGGAGTCAGATGCATAAAATCCCTTGAAAACAGGCTGCTGTTGTTAAAGGAACGACAGACTCCCCTGGAGCACCTTTCCTTGGCTTGCTTCAGGCTAGAGAGTCTGTCAGCACTGTCCTGAAAATACCATGGAGCAGAACAAGGGTGAGCCTGGCCAGCTGTGCCACAGGGACTGCACCCTGTGCCTGACCCCAAGCCAGCCCTGCTTCCCCCCTGCCCTTCAGCTGCCAGCACCCACCCCAGTGGGGGAAAAAGGAACCCCCTCTAGGCACAGGCCTCTGCCAGCAGGGAGAGGCTGTATTCCTCCACATTTGTTGGCCTTTTAGTTTATTTTTTCTTTAAACTCCTCCAGGAAGGAGGAGTTATCTCTCAGTTAATTGAGAGGTAAGGGAAGCTCAGAGGGAGGAGGATCAGGTATGGCTCAGCTTCCCCAGTGGCCCAGGCTGGTTCTGAGCCACGATGACTCCCCAGCCCTTTCTCTCTGCTGGGTGTGCTTGCCAGCACAGCTCATCACAAACAGCCTCCACCATCGGGCTTCACCCTGGCTCGAGTGGCTGTTTGGGTTGCTAATGAGGAGAAATGAATGGATAAAGTCCAGTGGCATCTGCAAGGCCTCCTCCCTGCCAAAAACTGGCTGGCACAGCCCAGCCAGCCCTGTGAGCCACAGTCACCTGTAGCACGGTGCTTGTTGGCACACGCCGAGGCAGCTGCCACCCTGGGCACAGGGCTGCTACAGGGCTGCTGCAGGGCTTCTGCAAGGCTGCTGCAAGGCTGCTGCAGGGCTGCCTCGTCCTGGCAGGCCTTTGGGAAGGAAACACAGCATGCTGTGCTGAAAACGTGACCGGGGCTGCATCCTTGGCATGGCCGTGGGGATGCCAGGAGCAGTTCTGCAGCTCTCTCTTTCCCCAAATTTGGCATTTGGGGAAAAGGATGGGGAATGAGCCCCTCAGTTTCCAACTCTGCAAAGCTTTTTTGGAAATGACCTAGAGCTGGGACCTTTTTGGCAGAGAAAGCACTGCCCTGGTGAAAGGGAGGGAGGTGCAGGCTGTGGGTTGTACCTGTGGCCAGAGAGCTTGCCTGCATCTGCACTGGCTGCCCTGGTTTGCTGCACTAAAGCAAACTTCTTCCCTGGGAATTGGTGCAGTGGGCAATGAGTCAGGAACCCAAAGGATAAGGGGAGAACACAGATGATCCTGAGAGCAGTTTGGCTTGGTGAGCAATGGACCTTTCTTTAATAAATCACCATCAGAATCTGGATTTGTGTCGAGACCTGGAGAATAAAGGCTTTTTTGCTTTGGGAAGCCAGTCATCAGGCTAAATTCATCTCAGGGCATCCAGCATCTTTTTCAAGCTGGGATGGCCTGGTCTGCTGAATAGATTTTAAATCTCACCTTTTTTTTAAAGGAAGATGTAGTCTTTTGTGAGCTGCAGAGACTGGCAGAGGTTAGGCTGAAGTCAGCCTTTACATTCACCACAAACATCAAGACTTTGATTCTGCAAATGCCTAAACCCCACTGCACGTGTGCTTTTGGATGTAGCTCCTGTGATAGAAGTTTCCAATGTCAGTTGTAATTGAGGCCTGTTAAACCTCCTACAATGCCCCTAGCTAGGCATCTTTGCAAAAGCAAGGCAGTGCTGGGGCAAAGCCAGCCTCACTGGGGGTTTTAAAACACAGCAGACATCAGTAATTCAGCACAGGACTTGGCATGTTTTGCATGTTAGTGGACTAAGAAAAGCAATGCTATTTAAATAGATAAAAGGGAAACGTATTGGACCCGGTCCCTGTTGAGGCAGGGTCAGGGCATGAACTCCTGTGAAAACTGGCTCTGCCAGGATTTATTTCCTCTGATCCGATCAGGCAGTGGAGACTGGGGTGGGGGAGACTCATCAGGCAGATTTCTCTCCCTGTGCATGTTCTGAGTTGGCCCATGGCCCTTCTTCCTGTCACGGTCAAGGGTTACTCTGTGCCTCTGGGGCAGAGCAAACGGGCCCCTGCCTGCTAATGCAGGGGAGAGTGCAGAACATCTTTCCCTTTCTCACAGCTGTAGTGTTTGTCTCACATTTCTGCATGTTTTTACTTGAGTCTCTTAGACAACGTGTTTCTGTGTGGATCACAAGTTGCTCTTTATTGGCTTTTAAATGGTCTTACCTCTACATCACTGCAGAGCAAAGCCTGAAAGCCTCTCCCACAGTGTTTCAAAAACACCGGGTAAATAAGGTAGTGGCAGCACTGATTTTAAATCCCATTCTTCCTCAAGTGCCTGCTGAGTGTTTCTCTACAAGCTCAAGACTCCTCTGGTGCGGCAGTGAGAGTTTTCCAGCCCAGCTGGGTGGAATCCAGGTCATGCCAACCTCTCCAGGGTGTCCCTGCTCCCCATCAGAGCTCACTGCCCTCCCAGTGTCACACTGCCCTCCTGGTGTCGCACTGCCCTCCTGGTGTCACACTGCCCACAGCCCCTGACGCTCAGCCCGACGTGTTGGGATCTGCCTGTGCCAACTCCCCTGGAAAGGGCTTCCTGTGCTCCTACCCTGCCCTGGCTCATCAACGCCTGCCTTGGGCTGTGTCTCTCCCTGGCTTGGGTTGGCAGTAGCAGTGGATGTGGCAGTGCTGGGTGAATGGCTGCACTCAGTGATCTTGGAGGTCTTTTCCAACCTAGGCCATTCTGGGATTCCATAGGAGTGCCTGGGTTTGGTGTTTTACCACAGCCCTGGGTGAAAGAACAGAGAGGGGAGGCAGTGGAGCAGTGCTGTGAATGATCCATCCCTCTCCAGTACCAAACCAGTGTGGCCAAAGTTGTCACAGGCTTCATTCAGAGACCTGGGCACAATTTCAGGTGGTTTTGGCCAAAGAACAGGACAAGGAAGGTGCAGCTGGGCATCTTCCCCCAACCCCCTGGCCCCAGGACTGTGTCTGAAGAACCCACTGCTCTGTCTTCATTGCTTGTGTGGTCTCCTCCAAAGAAACACATCCAAAGTCAAGGAAGGGGAAAGGCTGGAAGCTCCCTCCCCAAGGCACAGGGACAACGGGATGTGAGCCCAGGGACAGCCAGGGAGGTAACACAGACTTACACCCCATGAGCCCTTTGGCACCTGCAGGCTTTGCCAGGGATTTTTGGAGACACCCCTGAGCTGGTCTGCACCTCCTGCCAGCCAGCTGGGGTTAAAGCAGCGTGGAGGAGAGGAGACATCCCCTCCTCCAGACCTCTCTGCTGAGGGAGGCCTTGCAGAGCAGCTCCCACACGCCTTGTTTTTCTTGCAAGCCTGATGCTGAGTGGAGCCGAGGTGGTGCAAGAGAGGAGAGGAGGCAGGAATGAAAGGGCTGAGGTTTGCCTCGGGGCCTCTTTGCAATCACCCAGCAATCCTCTCCCCTTTCCGCCACCTCCGAGCAGCAGCAGCGCGTTTGAAGCGCGGGCTTGTCGAGTCCTCCCGAGCCTGTACAAACACAGCAGGTAAATAAAGCTGCTGCAGAGACAGGTAATGCAGCAGGGGCTGTGTCTGCCCCGGGGCAGGAGGCTGGGATGGAGGAGTCAGGAATGGGGATGGTGCGAGGCGCCTTCCCCGCTGCTGGGGCTCCTGGCAGGAGCCCAGGCTGTGCCACCGGAGCTGTGCAGGCTGAAAAACCACATCTAGAGATGAAAAGGTGAAGGCTGCGGGCACGAGCATCATTTCACTGTATCTTTGTTTTCTTGTGTTTCTCCCTGGGCTGAAATAGCCACCTGAGGCCACGGTCAGAATCCCAGAGGAAGCAGATGAGCAGAGTGTCTGCAGAAACCCTGCAAGCAGCCTCTGCCTGATCCTGGAGGTGAGCAGAAGAGCTGATGTTCATCTCTCTCACCTGCAAGGGAGCAATTGGGGACCTGGAGCAGGCTCAGCTCCATAGAGCCCTTTGTGTCACACACCACCTCAAACCCACCTCCCAAGCCTATGGAATTTTTTTTTTAAAAACACACCTGAGACTGGAAAGAGACAAAGCAATGCCTGTAAGCTTTAGGTCAACAGCCAGAGACTTCAGCTAAGTCAGAGTACACTTAGGACTAGAAAAGTCACCCGTAGGAGACCTTTACAAAACAGTAATTCCTAATTGCTGCATTAGTGCCAATTTAGCACCCTCACTCACCCCTCCTGCCCCCAAGGAAGGCTAGTTCACAGGGAAAATATACCCACTCCAATACTGGCAGCATGTCATTGCAATCCTTTGTTTTTTTGTCTAGTGCCAGCTGTGCTGCCTTCCCTGTAATGCATAGCTGGTGCCTGTTATTGTGAAAGACAGCATGGAAACAAGGACTCTCAAGTGTGGCCTCATGTTTAATTAGCAGCTAATGTACTATTATTATTAGGCACTGAAGGAATGCACTGGTGAAGTGGTGTTTCAGCTGTTTTAAAAGCATTTTATAAGTGTACTTTCCCCTTGCCTTGCTGGTGTGAACCACCTTTATTGGGAGGTGCAAGGCTGCTGTTACCTGGTCTTACAGCTCTGTTGCACTTCAAGTACTGGAATTTAAGTATCTTTAATCTCACTGTTCAGGAGACTGTGAAATAGAAGGGAATGGTGTGTGCTAGGCTAAGCCAAGTGTTCAAGCTTGAGAGACCAAGTTGTCTGTGCTTGAATTTGCTATATTGAGACAGTGATTAAGCACAGCTTAATGAAACATGGTCACCTTATTGGTGTCCAAAGAAGTGGAAGGAAGGGGTAGGAAAATGACAGTTTTGTTTGTTGAATGAGAAGTTTCACTGTCAGCACCTTTAGGAGCTTGCTGGGACTGCCATGCTCTGCTAACAGTGGCACTGCTTTGTGACCTCAATGTAGTAGCCTGAACGTGGCTTCACCATCTACTTTTTAATATCATTTCACGCTCCACAAACAGCTACAGCATGAGAAAACCATCCCAGTTGCACATCAGTGTGTTACATGCATAAAGGTTAGGTTATGTGAGGCTTTATTCTACAATTTTGTTCATAAATAACAAACACCTCCCATTCCTTCAAGCTCCTGACTTTCTGTAAAGCTGTAAGGAATGTAAAACTGAGGGCAGCCTAACATGTCAACAGTCTGAGCTTCAATATCACTCAAGACAAAGCTGGATGCAGCTCTGAATAACCTGATTTAATCTAGTTAAAGGTGTCCCTGCCCAGGTCAAGGGGTCTTTAGGTCCCTTCTAACCCAGGTCAAGGGGTCTTTAAGGTCCCTTCTAACCCAGGCCATTCTATGACCACTCACCACATGATAGTTCTGTTCTGTTGTTGTTGGTCAAGGGGGTTTTTATTGCTTTATTGACTCCAAAAATACAGACAAGTTGCAGAACACAATTTTTTATTAATAATAGGCCACATTTGTACTTTGAAAAGAGTGAAATTAAAAGGTGTATTAAAACATACCCACTCTAAGCAATCTATTTTCTTCAGTAGAAAAAAAAAGCGTACAACAGGTAGAAATTCTATATACACAGTATATCAGTTCTAGTCATCAGCCCCTCCAAAAAGTGTTTTGCAAGTTGGTACAACGGTGTCAGAACAGACCAGCCAGTTGCAGTCCAGTAGGAATTTCACCTCTTGACTTGCTCAATTAAGACAAACCACTAAGCACCTAGTCCAGTTTACTGATCTCAGGATACATACAAGGTAGTACTGTACACGAAGACAGCAGTGTTAAGCTTTTACTTCTGCTTATTTTTTTTTGGAATTCCGCCTTGTTTTTAAGTCTGCCTCATAAACTTTGAGTACATGCAAATCTGTAATCAATGTCTCCATTAAAAAAAACTTAGCAGAAACCTGATTGTATCTTAAATAGCCCTTTCTTCAACTCCTGTATTAATTTCCAGCAGACTGCTGTTGTGCTTATTCTACACTGGAGGCTCTCAGCCCAAAATATGGATCGCTGCAATGAACCATGAATGTATGCCATCTTTTTTTTTTCTTTTTGAGGAAAATAAAAAAGCGCAATGTTAGTTCTTAAATTAGTTTGGCACGTAAGGAAAAAAAAGCAAAAAAAAAAAAAAAGGCAAA
>VXBR01007275.1:79848-96426 GCA_013400215.1 Cisticola juncidis
AAAAGCAAAAAAAAAAAAAGGCAAAAAATAAAAAGCAGGGGGAATGCACAAGTCTCATCCTTCTGTCACAATGTCCCTGGGAGGGGAATATCCGGATCCAGGCAGGGTGGGCAGGCACAGAATGAATGCACAGACCACGGCAGACTCCAGCTCTTGGCCTCAGCCACGCTCAGACACCTCAGTCCACCAGCTGCCACCGCTGGTGAGCGCATCCCTGCACAGCTGGAGAAGGCCCCGAGCTCCAGCAGCCTCCTCACCCCAGGTTAAAAAACACCACTCAGCACCTTTTGCTTAAGTGTCACTTAACACCACGGCCAGCGAGCTACTCCTGCCGTGCTGAGCAGGCAGGAGCGGAGTCTGACACCTGGGTCTGGGCAGGTCAGTGTGAGCCCCGTGCTTCAGGAGAACCTCCACGGCCTTCACGTGCCCCCCTCGTGCCGCCAGGTGCAGCGCCGTGAACCCCTCACCATCGGAAACATTGACATTCTCCGCACTGACAAGTCCTTCCACCACCTCAGAGTGCCCGTTCTCAGCAGCCAGGTGC
The DNA here is from genome assembly GCA_013400215.1 of Cisticola juncidis. Classification (NCBI taxonomy): domain Eukaryota; kingdom Metazoa; phylum Chordata; class Aves; order Passeriformes; family Cisticolidae; genus Cisticola; species Cisticola juncidis. Next base: position 80,393 of record VXBR01007275.1, read on the forward strand.
AACGCTGTCCTGCCCAGAGGCCCCCTGGCCAAAACGCTGGCCCTCTCATCCAGCAGCAGCTTCGCCGTGGCCAGGTGGCCGCTGCGGGACGCCAGCTGCAGGGCCGTGTACCCCTCGGCTGTGGCGGCCTCGATGTCGGCGCCGTGCTTGAGCAGCAGGCGGGAGGTGCTGGTGTGGCCGGTCTCGGCGGCCACGTGCAGGGCGGTCTGCAGCAGCGTGTCCCTCACGTTGACGTCCGACTCGAGGTCGATGAGCAGGCGGGCCACGCGGTAGTGGCCGCGNCCTGCCGTCCGCCGTGCGCGCGTCGACGTCGGCGCCGCGCTGCTTGGCCAGCAGCTTGACGATGGGCAGGTGGCCCTGCCAGGCGGCGTAGTGGAGGGGCACCCAGTCGTCCTTGCCCTTGGCGTTGACGTTGACGCCCCTCCTCAGCAGGATGCGCACGATGTTCTCCTGGCCGTACTGGCAGGCTATGTGGATGGGGGCTCTGCCCTCGAAATCCACCTCGTTCAAGGAGGCGTTCTTGTCAAGCAGCATTTTGGTGCTGAAGTCGTCCCCGTTTTGGGCGGCGAAGTGGAGAGCGGTCCACTGGTCCTCGTCTTTGGCGTTGATGTTGATTTTCCTGGCCATGATCAGCTCCGCGATGCTTTTGAATTTCTTCTCGATGGCTATGTGAAGAGGGGTGGAGCCTTTCTTGTTGGTGAGGTTGGGGTTAGCGTTGTACAGCAGGAGCCATTTGACACATTCCTCTTGCCCTGCTTCAACGGCCAAGTGCAGGAGACTGGAGTTCCCATCTAAAACAATATCAACATCTTGAGGCTGGAGGATCTTCATCAGCTTGCTGGTGTCTCCAGACAAAATTGCCTCCGTTAGCTTCCTCTTCTGTATGTCTGTAGTACCAATGTCTACATGGATACAAGGAAGAAAATTTTTACCATGAGGGTGGTGAAACACTGGAACAGGTTGCCCAGAGAGGTGGTGGATGCCCCATCCCTGAAAACATTCACCTGGATCTAGCTGAAGATGCCCCTGATCATTAAAGGTCCATTCCAACCCAAACTGTTCTAAGGTTCTATGGCAAAGACAGAATCACAGTTCTGATACCCATCAAACCTTACCTGCCATGGTTTCAGCAATGAGCTGCCTGCAGAGCAATCCACAGCTCTTGCCCCACAGGAGCCCCAGAACATTTTCAGGTCAGATTTGGGGCCCCACTAACTCTGTTTCTTGTGGCATGAAAACCAAAGCGTGTTGTGGTTTGATCTCCCTGCAGTAACCATTGTTTACCTGACGGGAAAACAGATGTCTGGGGTTTGCAGCACTCGACTGAAATGTGAGGGGGTCTTTATCACATGGTCCCAGGGGCTGCTGAGAAGATGGCTTGAGTCCTCTCAAAAATTAAGGTGCCCAGGTTTAGGCTTAGTGTAACTGAAAAAGCCACAAACTCAGCTGACCTCACTGGGCAGTGGCTTTAATCCCACGTCAAGCGGGACGCTGGACTAGAAGTGACCTCCCTTCCAACCAACCTCTACATGACTGATTCTGTAATTGCTTTAATGGGAGTTTACTCCTTTACAAAAGTAAATGAGATTTATTATTTCTCATTAGATCATCTTCGGGAACCACATAATAATTTTTTTTTTTTTTTTTCCTTTTAAATAACTACCTCCAGTAAACAAATTTGTAGTGCTGACAGCAAGAGAAAGCAAGGCTAACAGTAATTTCCAGAATGTTATTCTGCTCTCCAACTCATTGACTCCCATGCCCCAGTCCAAACAACTACAAAGGAAAACTTGACCATTACCTGAACTCTCCCTTTCAAAGGAAAGGGAAAGGGATCCTCTGGATGAAAAAGCTGAATCTACAGATGAAACTCCTGAAAGCCTCTTGTCACTGGAGGCAAGTTTGGACTCAGAAGAGCTGCGGCTGAGATCCTCAGGGCCTTCCATAGTCTGTGAAATCCCTGAATCCAACTGGGACAACAACTCTGAGAGACTGTAATCCTTAACTGATGGTAGAGCAGGCTCCTGTTTCTTCTGGGAGAGTGCACAAATCCCCTTCAAGAGAAGCACACAAGCGTTTTAGAAAGGTCAGCAAACAAACTGAGCACGAGGCCGTACAGAAGAAACATAAATTTGTTAGTTTGCAGGTGGCCTTTAGACACTGTTTGCATTAAATGAAACCCATGCATAAAGTCACTGATTTTTTTCAGAAGCAGGAGGGCAGCTTCCATCAGAACTCTTCTGTCTATGATGGTTTTTAAGATCAGTCACACCCACACAGTTCCAGCCTTTATTTCCTAACTGTCCTGCTCTCCCACCACAGAATAAGATGCAATTGCATTTGGTTCTGCCCTGAGGTTTTCCTGAGCTGGTGAATGCCCCTGCTGTCATTTGTGCATTCCAGTCCTTCACCAAGACCCACTTCTATCAGGTAAGGTGGTGTTCATAAGCAGCAAAGAGAAGGTTGCTTGGAACCTTCCAGGTCATAAAGGAGCCTGTTCCTCCCAAAACCCTGCAAGTTTGAACAAGAAGTGAAAGGGAAAATACCTCAGGCTGCTGCTCTGGGGCATTCTTGGTGTCCAGGTCCTGAGTTATCATCTCTTTTGTTTCATCTTCCGGTTTTTCACAAAGGGCCTCTGTTTCTGAAGTGATTTCTTTAAAGAAAACAAGAGAAGGTTTTAGTGTTTGGGTTTTTTTAGGAGACTTTCTGAGATACCCTGCTGCCTTTCTTTATCAATTGAACTTAAAATCCCTGAGATAGCAAGGGAGAAGGACTCCAGTTGTGACCATTCCACCCAGCACCTCCTCAGTGGGCACAAAGGGTGCAGCCAAGCCAAGGCTACACAGGGCTGCCCAAACAATTAATTTTTAGTCACACCAGACTGGTGTTACACAGGGGCCACACTGCAGGACTGTGAAATGGGAACCACTGTACTGCTGGCAGATTTAGATATATATTTTTTTAACTGTGGAATCTCTCATCCCTTCAGTGCTCACTCCTTGTTTGAGCAGGAGGAGAGAGAAGAGGCAAATCTCTCCCATTTATGCTAATTGAAGCTACCTGGTGACAGCATTTCTACATCCCTCTGCACACTTGAATTTGTAACAGGTGCTTTGGACAAGTTCAAACCTTTTACTGGCAGAGAAGTGACTGTACAAAGGGTTTCATTACAAGAAAATAACTCAGTTTCTCCACATACAACAGTACAAATTTCAAGAGCCAGTTCCCTCAACGCTTTGGTACACTGCAAACCACACCAGCTCCAGCTTGGCCTGTGTCCTGACACACTCTATCAGAAATAAACATAATTTCTGGCTAAATGGACTGGTTCAGTACGAGGCTATTCCTGGCATGTTTACATAACACTGTCATGGTCAGACATGTCCTCAGATAATCCCTTCCTCCACAAATGAGTAAGTGGCCTGTATCATTGTCTCCAGCACACAATGTGCACTATTTATTCTGTCACAGAGCTTCTCAGCATTTACCCCAAGGATTAGCAGAGTCCTGAGCAATAAGGTGACTCACACAGGAATAAATGGGCAGCCAAATTACGAGGAAATCTTACCTTGAAATGTTGGCCTCTCACCAGGATCATCCTGCCAACATTTCTGCATCAGTTTGATCAAGTTATTACATGAATGAGGCCTGGATTTGGAAACAGCAGGTAGCTCTGGGCGGTGGCCTTTAACTACTTTTACCATAATATGTAAAATGTTGTTTTCCTCTGTAAAAGCAAAAGCACACAAATTTAGATGTTCCAGCAAAAGGAATCACTTCTCTTTTTTTCCAGGAGCATTATGAGTGCATTAGGCTGAAAATTTGTTTTTGTACATTTTTCTAGATTTCTTATCAACAGGGGAAAAAATTCGTGGTTGTCTTCTCTAACAAGATATTTTTTAATGCAGTAAAAGTTGCTTCTCATGTATAACTTAAAAACAATTTTTAGTGAGTGACCATGTTCTTTTTCCACACATTAAAGAACAAAAGGGGAAAAAGACCCAAACTCAAACAGTTCTTTGCTACCTCTCTTTGGATTTCCATATGTGCTGTAAGAAAAGAGAACTTTAGGTTTTATTTAGATCAAGATGCCTGAACCCTAAAGGTGAAGGAAGAAGACAAATCAGGAGGTGCAGTAATGCAGCTCCTGACTGTAAATCAGCCACTGGGCTAAATGGAATCCCTCACTGGGAGAAAAACTAAGAGCAGACTGGAACTTGTTGGGACATGTTTGCTATACATAGGCCAGTCACAGACACAGGAAAGTCATAAAGAATAAATATCTGTCTGTTGAGCAGTGCATTTACTGCGGGGTGGAACAGGGCTTATTCTCACAGACAGCTTTTATTCTTTGTTATTTTTACAGGAACAAATCTGTACCCACAATCTACAAATAAACTACAGAACCTCTCTGTAGAGGAGCTGCTTCTGAACAACAGCACAGCTGCCTGCCAAGCTGGCTTTGCCACACACTGATCTGAAGCTGTGCAGTAAATTCCAGCAGAAGCAAAAATGTGCACACAAGGGCCCCTGCAGCAATGTAGGTCCTGGTTTCACGACATGGGACAAGTGAGAACTCAAGCTTGTGATCAGAGTTTAAGAGCTGAGAAGTGTCTACCACGCAAGACTGTCAGAATTTGGAGGTCATGCACAAAAATCTGGGGTTGGTGGGGCAAGAATTTTGCTTGTCAGTGGGAAAAAGGAAAAAAAAAATTCAAGATAACACACAACTTACCTGCAAAAGGCTTCTTCTGTGTAAGAACTCCCCAAACCACGATGGAAAAGCTATGAAAAAAAAAATTAAATGGTAAAAAAAAATCTAGATTTTTTTTCAAACAAAAAACTTCACAGAAATATAATTTACTTTCCTTGTCCCTCCACTTTTGCATCTAATTCAGCTGATGAACTCACACACAGAGATGCAGCTAAGAACCATGATTTCAAAGTCTAGCTTTGGCAGGGAGAAGGAACCTGAGGCACCAAACACAGGGACTTGCTGGAGGCTGCCAAGTCCTTGGTAACATTTACCAACCACTCCACATCCACCCTGACAAAATCAGAGAAAGCATTACAGTGGATTTAATTTAATACTTCTGCCCTGCAAGATGACTTTAAAGAAGTCCATTTAATTTTAAATAAGAGATATCTTTTTAATCTAAAGCTGTGATTTCCTTTTCCTAATAATCTTGCCATGAAAGAAGAGCCAAAGACCTAGTGATGAAATCCACTGAAGATAACTCAGAATTTTATCACAGACTTGAAAAGTAGGTCAGGATGTGCCTTTAAGGGAATTTAAAGGTGGGCAGAGTGCCTCCCATTGCTAACAAATAATTTCAAGATCTAAGATCTTGAAATTATGCAGTTTTTAAAAGGCCTCTACTCTAGGAAGACTTTGCAAAACCCAAAGCAAAGGTGACACATTTCAAGATGAGGCTCAGATTGGATTTTGGGGTTTCATGTTTAAAAAAAGTAAAAACCAGCTCATTTTACAGGGTTACTAAAACAGCATTTAGGTGTTTTCATAGTGTTCACTGACCTGTACACATCGTGTTTGGTGTCAAAACATCTGTTTTTCTCCTTGATGCGTTCTGGAGGGAGATAGGCAATGGTGCCACACAAGCCATCCATGCTGATGTCATGGGTATGGGACAAGCCATTGCACTTTGCAAGCCCAAAGTCAGAAATCTGATTAAAAAAAAAATAAAAATAAAAAGAGGAGGAAGAAGGTGAGAAAAGTGCATGGTACCACCAGATTTTCAAGATGTCCACAAAATATTTTCTGCAAAGAACAGATGCAACAGGATGACCCAACAAATACAGTGAAGTGCTGTTCAGAAATATTAAGCCAATAAAACATCTCTAGAAGCAAAATGCTATGATAGGTTTTTCTTTATTGTTAAGCTAAAAGAAGAAAAAAAAATAAAGGCAAGCAGCTTTTGCAAGCAGCAGCATGCCAGCCCATTACACAGCAAACACAACAAACAGTCAAGACAATCCATTGTAATTTAAACCAGTCGAATTTAGCTACTGCAAACTACTTTAATGTAATTATTGGCCCTGCCACCCCCTTTCCCTACATAACCTCACGTTGCACGATGTGTTTGAACATCCTGGCTCTGCAGTGACCTCTGCAGAATCACTAATTCAGGTATCACTGACCATGCCAACGAGGACCAAGCCCCACAGCAGAGCCACCAAGTGCTCCAAAAATCCCAAAAGGAACAGACACACACACCAAAATCCCACCCAGGGAACTCTTTCTGGCAGCCACAGGATATGGCAGGTTGGTGCAGTGACGCAGTGAGCACAGCTGAAACGAGCACGGCAAGTGACAGCAAGTTTATAAAAAGGACACACCTCCACTTTAATTTGAAGTGTCAAGCAAATATGCATTCATTCTCTCAAAGGCATACCAATCATCGAGCAAACAGATAGGGCAGGAATTTCCTTTGTCTTACTTATTTCCCACTGGACAAATTTGTCTATTATGCCAAGTGGAAATTTCAAGAAAAGTCAAGTCTTCTAGGACCACTGAGCCCATTGATTTTTGTCTACATGTCAGATAAGATTCCCCCTCCCCTAATTTATACATTCTTTTTATCTAATAAATACTCAGGTTTTTCAGTGACTCATTCCCCTTTTGATCTTCACAGCTTCTCCTTTGAGAAAGTGTTCCCTCAAAACAACAAGCATAATTAAAAAAGCTTTTTTTTTTTTTTTTGCCTTTTTTTTTTCTTTTTTAATAGGCTCTGACTGCACACTTTGAGAAGCTTCCCTCTAAAGATACCACAAAACTAGTTGTAACATGTGTCCATTACTGGAAAGGGAGAAAACTGCTGCCAGCTTCTTCAGCCTCCTGGAGAACAGGCGGGTTACACAGCCATGCAAGGAATCTCCCTTTGCCATAAAACAAACACAGCAACCCACACAGCTTCAGCAAGAACTTCTCCCATGGACAAAGAGCTCAGCATTCTGAGGAGCTGGAGAAGTCCTGCACCCTAGGACAGAGGCATGTCCAACATGTTGTCCCTTTTTAATCTGTAGGGCAATGTGGGAAAGACTTGAGAACAAAAAAGCCCACACACAGGAAAATAAATTAAAAAAAAAAAAATTAAAATTTTAATTTTTTTAAAAAAAGGGAAAAAGCAAAATCATCTGGAGGAATAGTTTCTCTTCCTTGTAGAGCTACACTGTTAAGACAGGGATTGCTGGGCTCCTCAGCAAGCCAAGCACTGGAGCCCAGGAAAGCAGCAAGTGGTCAAGAAAGCCTCATCCACACTCCAGGTCACCTGGAAAGAGTCAAATTGACCACTGCAGGAAATGCAGCATGAGTCTGGGGCACCTGGTGCTGCACAGGGGAACAGAAGCCCAACCCCAGCACCACAGCAGGCTGTGGTGTCAGGTTCATAAATGAACCCAATGCTGCAAGTCTGAACGGATCTGAGCAGGTGAAGCGCTGCTCTCCTTTGATTAACGTGAGGCAGAGCCTTGTGTACACCTCAAGAAATCCAGGCATAATTAAAGCCACACACCTCCCTCTTTGTCTAAACAATGCCGTGTTTCCTACTGCGTGAGTTAAGAAATAAAGATGAAATGCAGACAGCAGGGAGACGCTCCTGTGTTTGGAGCCGTGGTGTGTGAATCTAAGGCTGGGGGCTAAGGCAGAGCTGAGCACTCCAGACAGAAAAAGTCACCCTAAAAACTCAGAAACAGCTAAGGTACATAGTATACACCCTCCCTGGGCCAGCAAGAACTTCACTTTATGCCAACTCTCCTTACCTAGTGTGAAGGACTGGGTGTTGTGTCAATTAATAAAAAAACCACCTGTAGAGCAAGGCTTGGATCATATCAAATTCTGCAGGAGAAAGCACTAGAAATTGAGGAATCGTTATCTTGCAGGCTGCAACAAAATAGCAAGATTGTGCAGACAGCTTTTCCTGGCCTTTATTAGCTCCTCTAGGGTGAATTTTCCACGCTGCATGGCGTATTCAGTCATGCAGGTTTTTTTAAACACCAGTGAGAACCGTGCAGTGGGTGGAAGATCCAGCCATTTAACTTGCCTGCTTTGCCTTTATATTGCTTGCCAGGCACCTCGTTCTGCAACACCCTCGCTGGGGAAGGCAGGGAAAGTGGAGCACCCTTCCCCAAGTCCTTGCTGCTCCTGGGGCTCTGCCCTTCCCCTAAATTCCGCAGGGACCCGCGCTCTCGCTCCTCACACCGGTGATTTCAGGTGGGTCCCCTCAAAACCACAGGGTGATTTCAGGAAGGTCCCTTCCAAAGCACAAGGTAATTTCAGGCAGGTCCCTTCCAAAGCACATGGTACCAGCCAGGAGACACGGAGGCGACAGGCTGCTCCATGCAAATCCCGTGGTGGGGAGGTGGGAAGGAGGGAAGGAGCCGCAGGGCCGGAGCCCACGCAGGCAGCGGGGATGGTTCATGTTCAGGCAGCTCTGCTCCTCAAAGGGCTGCGTGAGAACCAACACGTGAGCACCAGGCAGGGGCTGCCAGCTGCACGTGTTCTCCTGCCCAATTCCAGCCAGCACTCACTTTTCTTGGAGGATTCTGAGATCTGAAGATTTCTATCTGTTTATTTGTTTTTCGTTCAGTTTGTTTTTTAACCCGCGCGCGTGACTTTCTCTGCTTCTGCCATCCGCGGGTCTTTCTGTGTTTAGTTGGTACAAAAACACTCGCTTGGCAAAGTTTGGGGTGCTTTGAGAAATTATTTTTGTGATTTTTTTTTTTGTATTTTGTAATTTTTTGTATTCTGTAATTTTATTTTTTGAAAACTAGAAGATACTCTCGCGTTAACTACAACATCTCCTACAGACAGCTATTCCCAAGCACTGCTGGGATCTCATTCCCAGGAGCAAAATGAGTGCTTGGAAAGTGCTTCCTTTTTTATTGATGACTCCTGACAGACTGCCCTGAACTCTGCTCTCACCTCCTGATGTCCTGTGCAATTAGCTCCTGGTGCTTTATGTCGTTTTTCTGCAAGCAAAACTCAAGAACCCACTGCAGTGGATTCAGGGACAGAGTTCACCAAAAGGTTTTCTGCATCAAATCCACTGGATTAATTTTTAATCTCTGCTGGAACAGTATTTGTCTCTGTACAAAGTCTATGCACTTGGATATTGAGAATCCCTCCACGTTTATCTGTGGGCTATTCGAGTGTCTGGTGGCAGGGAACCTTTCCTTTCTTTGTTTCTTCTGGGGGTAGGGGAAAAGGCTGTTACATTTTCATTCTTAAGAAATTTGCACAAGGTCACAGATTTGGACTACTAAAAATTATGACTAAAAATGAATTCCAAATACCAACACAACCTGCACTTCAAATCTGTCTTTATGATTGCACTTCACTTAGCTTCTAAAAAGAATCCTTCTGAAACAGATTGTATTTCCCTTCTTTTCCAACCTGCCCTGAAACTTTTAACTCCTCTAAACCCATTTCAGGTGGGACATTTGTAATGCTCTTTTCAGAAGCAGCACAAACCAAAGCCAAACACCATTTTAATCTATCATGAATCTGAATTACTGTAACAGGGATGGTTTTGTTCCCTCCCCTGTGGCACCACAATTAGATCAATCAGAGACTTGATCAAGGTGCAAACCAGCTTTGTTGGCTGGGATTAAAGAGCCAGGCAACAACAGCCCTGGATAGGAACCTTGATCAGGAAGGGTAGGAAACAAGCAGAAGGGACACACAAAACAAAGGCTCTCCTCATCTGTAATAACAGGAGAGCAATTGCAGCTGATAAAAAAGTGGCTGTGCTACCTACATCAGGAATTCTAATAAAGACACAACTGCTCTTTACCAGCCTGGCCTCTGGGTACTGCTTGGACATAGTTAAAAACGTGCATAAAGAAGCTTTCTGATTATGAGATTTGCCTCCTGACTAGGCTGCTTCTAACTCCATGCTCAGAAATTTTGCAGCTGAAGCAAATAAAAGTGAAGACCACAGAGGGAACCTTTCCACCAAGAGCATCAGCACGGTGCAACACAGCAGCAAACTTCACACTGGTTTAAACTCGAGAGCTGGGGAGGGGAAAAAAGCAACTACAGAGAGCTTAAAGCAGTGCACAGCTGAGAGCAGCTCGTTCTGCTTCAAGTTCTTTAAAACCGAATTCTAGGAGGTGAAAAACAACTTCTCAGGCTTGTCTCTGTGCGTACACGAACCCACACATAAAATACAGGTATGTCTGTGTGTGTATGTGTACAAATATATATAGATATGACAAGATGAGGAGCTGCAAAAAACCCAGGCTGGATAGTGAGGGAAACAAGAACTTCAAAATAATGTTTCTGCCTGAAAGTCTTAAGTTGCAGGTTGGCTTAACTTTAAACACCTGAACAAAAAGTAACGCTCTTGACCATGAGATTTTGGAAACCTGTGAAGCAGCACCAGAGATCACGAGGCCATGGCAGCTGGCAACAATTTGGGCATGAGATTTCTGCACGTGGTGGGATGTTTATTCTCCTTGCAAGGGCCCTGCACAGAGAACTCATTGCAGCAGGGAAGGAGCAAACTCACGAGGGCAGAGCTGGAATGTGGCACTGCTTCCCCTGTGCCAGCGATTGCCACATCACAGCAGCTCAGGGGACACATCCAGAGCTGTGGAGGGCAGGAGAGCTGAGGAACGAGCTCAAAAGATGTGATCCAGTTGAGCAAAGAAACAGATGCCAGGCAGCATGTACATGTTGACAGACTGAATATAAGGAATGCTGGAGAAAGGGGCAAGGGAGGATCTTGTCGGTACAAATAAAAGGTTGACATGAAGAAAGAAAAAGAAGGAGGCCGATCCCTGCTAGCAAAGCCTGTCTGGGTATGGAATAATCCTGCCAAAGAAAGCAGAGTGTTTAAGGCAAACAAGATGGAGCAAGATGTGGCAGGGAAGGGAGCTCCCACCACCAACTCACAAGGGAGGATGGATGCATCCACCTTCCAAAAAACAGCAAAGCTTTACCTTGTTCTGCACACATGACACACAAATATTTAAAATCACCAGGGAATCCCCCAATGTGCCTTAGGTAAAGTTAATATCTGTCTATCTCTGTCCCTGCTCGGGCTCATCCCATCCTCCTAATCATCCTCCCAATTCATACAGGCTTATGTAATGCCCAGGCTTTATGATATGGAGGCACCCACTTGATGATAAGTTCTGTAAAGCAGCACTGCCTTAGTCACCAGCCTCACTCAGAGCTTTACAGTGAGCACAGTGCTCGTAAAAGGAGCAGGGTGTGTTTGCATTTAACTGCAGGATGGCACAGCAGCATTTCTAATGCTCTCCACTGGAACACTGACTGTTTCCTGGCTCAAGGGCAAACAGTTTGTGCAAGTCCTCCCTACCTCCAAATTCTTCTTTTGCAGTCTGCACCATCTCTTCACTCACCTTAGGACTCTATTAGGGACAGGTCACACACTAAATTAATGCTGACATTTAAAAACACTTCAATCAGCAGCTCCATTAGCCTTCCAGCAACAAAATGCACATTAAATCGAGCTGCAGGGTCTGAAATTTAATTATAAATTTCATGTCACACAAAAAGAAGGTTTGGGGCCACGTTTTTAAAGTGAAGGCGCCTCACAGAACATGCTCATCTCTTATTTTGCATATAGGTTCCTGTGCCTGCTTTGCTTCTTGGAGGGCTTTCCAAGATGCCTGTGGATGTAAAAGACTGCTGGCTGGAAAAGGTTTGGATTAGACCATTCCTTTCTGAACTCCATGGAAAGGATCTGAAGACTTTGGTGTGTTTTATGCAGAATCAACAGTTCAGGGATGCCAGCAATGACCTCACCAGTGGCTTTTTTATTTCTGTACACTTTGCCCCCTGATGTTACATCACCACCCAGATATAGGATGTGCAACAGGCAGAACATCAGGCACTTCAACCTCCTGAACAGTGAGAAAAACACAGCCTTGCTATCTGGGCTCATGGATGAGTCAAGAATCAGGAATTTAAGAAGTTATGCAACCAAGCATGAACTTTTAAGTAAATAAATACTTAGCAAAGGCCTCTCAGCACCACTGTGTGAGAACAGGCTTTCAACAGCTCAAATCCTGATGTTCTGGTCCAAATAGCATGACCACCTGTAGATGCCTCCTACCTCAGAAAGAAAATCCTTCTAAGAAATAAACCACTAAGAGGCCCAGTAAAAAAACTGAGACTGTCACAAGTGTGATTTCATTAGTGGCACACACCTCTTATGGCTCCAACCCTTTCATGACATGAGAAAATCTTTTTTTAATGAAAACTTCATTTTTAGAATGATACAGGCAAGACCAAAGGCACTTGATCAGTGAGGGGGCCAGGAAAACAGGGAGAAGACACATTATGACACTGCTAAAAAAATAATTGAACACTAGAAAAAAACAAGGAAAAACCTGTATTTCAGTCTCTGTGCTCTCTAGAAAGGAAGTTGAAAAAGCAAATACAACCTCCTTGGTCCAGCTGACCACAGAACCTCCAGCAGAGAAGAAGAACAAGTTTGCCAGTTTACTCTGGAAATGGATAACTAAAATAATTTCATGCTGTTACAGCCACAAAAAAAATCCTTTCAGTGACCTGTGGTATGCATGAACAGTCAGGACAGAGATACTTCCTCACTGTACATGCCCTGAGCAAATGGAAATGAGCTGCCTCTGGGAAGGTTTCTCCAGACTCAGCTGTAAATGAGATCTGTGCATTTAGTGGTGCAGACACAGACCTAGAACAAAGCAACCATGGCAGCTGGAAGTGGTAAAGGTGATTTAGAGGCTCACACCACTTTTCTCTCTGTGTTCTCACAACCCTGCTGCAAGGAAATTTGTAGCAGGATCTATTAAGTCTCAGAACCACAGTTCACTACATTCTTATAAAATTTCAGGCAGGTTCTCACAAGTTCCCTGACAATATCTCTGTTTATGTACTAAAATGGTGCATAAACCAGGTGGATTTATTCAAGGGTGGATTTATTTGGGTGGGTTTTAATTTGAGACTCAGAGGGGTTGGGTCAGTGGGCATTTCTCTAACTCTAAAGCAACACTGCCAGTTTCTCCCAGGCTTTGTGCACCTGGCAGGAGCCACGCTGGGGGGACATCCAGGGCATCCTGTGCATACCTTGACGTGGTAGTGGGCATCCAGCAGGATGTTTGCAGGCTTGAGGTCCAGGTGGAGCAGAGGGGGGGACATGCAGTGCAGGAAGTTCATCCCCACCGCGGTCTCGTGGATGATGCGGAAGCGCAGCTCCCAGGGCAGGGGCTCGGATGCCAGGAGCTTTTCCAGAGAGCCTGTCTCCATGTACTCCATCACCAAGCCCACAGGCTCCCTGCAGATGCCATAAACAGGGAGGATGTAGCGGAACTTGGCCATTTCCATCTTCTTGGCCTCTTCCAGTAACTCCATGCGCTCCCTGGGTGGAAGAGAATGGGAGGTGAAGGATGGAGCAGCCGTTTCTCCTCAGGCCAGACATGCACAAAACATTTTTATAAAACCCAGCACCACATTTCCTGATTGCCCCCTGAGTGACCCACGCTGCATCCCACCAGCCCGCACTCCAGGTATTTCCATATTTACTGATTTGGGGGTTTATGCTTTCAAAGGCAGGCAGCTCCCAGCTGCAGGAGCACAGGAGAGCACCACACTGCCATGGTGCAAATATAATGAGTGCAAAGCCCATCTCCCTGCTTTGATGGTTGTGCTGTGCTGCTCAGAGGGAGGATGATGCATGTAGAGCCCAGCTTTAGCACTGATGTAACTCCTGGTGCTGAAGTCATTAACTTTTTGTGTCATTAACTTTTTGTGAGTCATAAGGCTCAGTGCTAATCAGAAGAGAGGCCGGACAGCATCGCTTCAGCCCTGCTGCTGCATCCTGAGTGTGCACAGACCCAAAAATGGGAGAGGAATCCTTGGAGTCACCACTGAGGGGACCAAACTGCCTGCTGGAACCAGGGAGACACAACAAAAGCCTCCCCAAAATGCAGATCTGCCAAGTCCAAAACTGCCCTCAGCTCCAGCAGGTGCTGAAAACTCACAGCACTCTGTTCCCAGTGATGTAACAGGCCCAGGCCTGGCAGCTGTAATGAGCACCCCGGGTTGTTTACAGGACACTTCAGGCTGACCCTGCACAGGGTTCAGGGTTACTCAGTCCCAGCTGCAGCCTCCCAGGTCAAGACCCTTAATTGCTGTGCCTTTCCTCTGCACCTCACTCACAGCCTTCTATAGCCCACAAACCTCAGGTTGGAAAGAGGAGAGTCCTCTCCCCAGGCTGGCTGTGCCCACACTTGATGGTTTAAAGACCATTTAGTCTGTAAAAAGTGCATTATTAGTGATTATGGACCCTGCCCAGAGCAGCTTTGGGTCATGGGCACTAACACATCACTGCTGCTGCCATAGATTCGCAAAGGAGGGCACAGGGAGGTCACAGAGGTTGTATTTTCTGAGCAGACCCTCTCTTATTACACAACAGCTCCTGCAATGCACCCAAGGATGTGCACACACTGTCCAATGGACAACAGCTCCTGAAGTAATAGGACAAATTCTGTGCTCTGTGCCACCAGCAAGGGATGCCAGTTGTGTGCATCCTCCCGGCAGGACTCAGCTCAGTCAAACCATTTTGGTCTTAAAATTTCAAATCCAGGGCCAGCTAGCAGCACCGTCCACTTCCAAAAAGAGAAAACACCAAGTCCAGCCTGCACACAGACAAGTCTTGTCTTCTCATGTGTCCCCCAATGCCTGGATGACCTGGGAGGAGCTGAAATGCAGCCTGTGAGGGACCCTCAGATTTTGGGAGCTGTCATTTGGCCTTCACACCTGGCAGCAGCAAACCTATCTCAGAGGCAGGATCAGGCTGAAAGATTTAGGTCTAAAGAGGGACCTACACGCTGAGAGAGAAACAAAAAAAGATAAGGGAGCTCTTTTCCATTAACCACCTCGGCTCCTGCTGCTCCCTACAGCAACTTTCTTGTGAAATAATTGCCTTTGCAGACAAGTACCCAGTTTGCTCTTTGGCACGCTGGAAGGGAGCGCCTATGAATAACACAGCCAACTCCTTGCCCCCAAGCCACACGCATAGCCAGCATAATTCACCAGCGCTGGAGTCAGGGATGTAAAATACCTGTCTGAGCCCTCCCAGGCAAAGCCAGAACCCAGCAACAGCCAAAGTCTGACGAGAACCACTGAACTCCTCGGGATGGGCTTCCCAGGCTAGCAACAGCCTCAGAGAGCATCGCCAAAAACACAGATTGGCTGCTGGAAATGGGGCGTTTTCTAAAAACAAATCAGAATTTTCTCATTGATATATTTAAAAAAACCTTAAAAACTCCCTTTTCTGCTTGGACCAGATCCAGTTAATTGAGCGAATTAACAGAATAACAGGCGAGTGCCCTCTATCTAATTTGCCTGTTTAAATAAAGCCCCCATGCAACAATTACCACCCTTAGCACTTTCCCATACCCAGAGCATTCAAAACTGAATCAGCCAGAGGCCTGGGCCGGCTCTCAAACAGCTTCCAAAAGCTGTCACCTTTTGAAAACAGAAAAGGAAAGAAGACAAAAGAAGCGGAGAGAGCCAAAGCAGTTATTAGCCCAGCGCTCGCATTAATGGCATTAACACAAAGAGCTCGCTAAGCCAAGATCTCCTCCAGCAGGCAGAGATCAAAGTCTCTCCCTTCCCTTTCCCCTCGCAAGGTGCCACCGGCGCTGGGCACAGAGAGAGGAGGGCTGCAACGAGGGCTGCAACAAAGTCTGCAACAAGGGCTGCTGCCTTCGGGGATGGAGCTCCGAGCGCACACCCCGCACATCAAAGCACGGGCGAGGTCTCGATTACTCTGAGCTACCCCGAGTGAAGGAAAAAGGAAGGAAAAGCCGAGCTCCCGGTGGGGTTTCTCACTCCAGAGCCACAGGTCTGAGCCGCTGGCAGGATGGATTTTTATTTAATACCCATGCGATTGGAGAGTCAGAGTTATCATCTCTAGGAGCCTGGGCTCTGCTCCCTGCTCCCTCCAGGAGTATATCCTGACTTTATGGAAATAAAGGAAAAAGAAAAACGGGAAAAGAGG
>VXBR01007275.1:108061-121176 GCA_013400215.1 Cisticola juncidis
GGGGGGTACGTTTTTGAGGTACATTTTTTCAGGTACATTTTTCGGGCTACGTTTTTTCAGAGTACATTTTCCGGGGTACGTTTTCCTGGGTACATTTTTCGGGCACATTTTTCGCGTACATTTTCCCCTGCTGCCGGCTGCGCCGCAGGGCTCCATCCTCCGCGGGCACGCTCGGGAGGGCTCCTGGGCAGCACCGCCAGCTCCTCCTGCCCCGCAGAGCCCAGGGCCGGAACGCAGCTCCGAACTGCGGCGGGACGGCGCTGCCAGAGCCGCGGGCAGACCCGGCAGTGCCTCCCCGTGCCGAGCCGAGCCGAGCCGGCTCCTTATCTGATGCTCCGGCTCCGCCAGGACCGGTCCCGCTGAGTCACCGGGCTGTTTTTCAGGCTGCATCCCACGAATCCCGGCAGAGGATGCCTTGTTCGTGGCGGAGCCGCTTCCTCCTGGCAGGCAGGGGATGGAGAAGGAGCCGGACCAAGGGATTGGAGTGGCACAAACCCCGTGGGATTTGGGAGCGTTCAGCGCCCGCTGCGCTCCCCTATGGGACAGCGCCGAAAAAATCAACTTGATTCCTGCAGAAAATCAACTTCAGGCTCACTTCGGAAATCAGGAACAACCAAAATTCTGCTCTTCAAACCCAAATAGATACACAGGCAGTCGTTTCAGTACAAAAAAAATTAAAATTTGCTGTCAAAATCGGGGGAGGGGAAAGGCGCGTCTTTTCACCAGAATGCTCTCAAATGGGTGTTTTATTTTCTACATTCACACAAGCGTCTTGGGGTGCTAATAATCTGAACAAAAGATTATTAAAATCTAAAAAAAGATTATTAAAATTTTAACATAGGTTTATTAAAAATATTTATACAAAATCTGAGAAAATGCTGAAAAAACCCTGAAATTTGTCATTGCTAACTACTGTTGTCTGCTAGAGACACAGGTGTTAGCAAAACCTCTATATACAAAATAATACAAAACTGTAAATTCTAAAATAGATTACCGACCACAAAAAAAAAAAAAAAAAAAAAAAAAAAAAGTGACTTATATCTCTGAAACCCCTTAAGTGAATGAAATAAGCCAGGAACCTAAGCAATAGTAGAATGGAACTCTAGAGTGTCATTAAGCAGCATAACCAAGAGCAATTACTTTAAAAATATATTTCCAAAACCAGCTCTCCATTAACAAGTTATTATCCCATTTAGTCTGACCCCACAGTCGATTTTGCCTCACAAAATACATTTAATAGGCTCACAGGACGAGGTGGGAATTTTGGACTTGCAGGTTGTATTCTTGCTCATCCTCAGCTCCACAGCACAAATAACATCAAATAAAATCAAATAACACCATGTTTTAATCTGCCATGTGAAACTCTGAGTGGTCTTGGTGTAAATTTACCCTTGTGCAGCCTGCACCAAAGGCAGCAGCCTCCCCATCAGGCAGGGGGAGTAAAATGTGGGATATTGCATTAGAGACTCCAGGTGAGATGCTGTAAAAACCTGGAAAAGGCTCCTGTGTGTTCTGGCTAAGACTTTCCATCCCACTTTTCATCCTAACACATTCCAACTCCTTTTTTGGGAAGGGTTAACTCCTCTGCTGCTGGTTGCATATTTGATATTTAGCAGGGGAAATCCCAGGGGCTGTGGTGGTATCCATTGCCCAGGGACACCTGAGCCAGCCCAGCCTGCGCTGGGGAGTTTTGAAAATGCAGATTAAAATCCTCCAGATTCAAATCAGGCTGACACCCACACAGGTCTGGCCTTCCCCCTCTGCACAGATGGCTCCAGCATCATTCAAGGCTAATTTTTATCTGTATTAGTTATTTGAGACTCAGTTGTAATAATTATAGGAAACCCTGCTGTCAGTTTTTGCCTCCTTTTTTATTGCACAGTTTGAAAATTCTCTACAAATCCACTTCCCACACAGCCTGGTCTATTTAATGAGATTAAAACCTGAGTACGGGGACCTCATAAATTCAAATTATAACACGATGTGTGCTAAGATTGTGCTACCAGAGTTTTACAATACTAATGATTTTTGTACTTTCTATATTGATATAAAATTTAAGGTTTGCAGTTTTTGTATGTGGGATAAAAGAGGTTTGCTATTAGTTACAGTTTTGGTGTTGTTTATGTTTATGTGTTTGTTTCTTTGGTTTTTTTGAGTTGTTACCGTGTTTTTGTGCTTGATATGGTTTTACTTTTTTGTTGGAATTCACTTGTGTTTTGCATTTGTAGAAACATGAGTAAGTTTTAAAATTTAGGTCAATAGGGGTGGGGTTTTTTAGGTTAATATTGAAAATATATTTTTAATTTGTCTTGATTTTGGATTTTTAAATCAAAATTTATTATTTAAAATTATTCAAATTAAAATTTAATATTTTTTTAAAAGCAAGAGCTTTTGAGGCAGGAACAGCCACAGGAGGAGATTTTTACACCTACCCCTTTTATTGTGACTATATTTGTGACAGGACTTAGAAATTCCTTTGCAATATTTCTGTTATAATGAAAAACTCCCTAATAACTCCTGAAATATTTTTGAAGTCACAACATAAAGCTAAGAAACCTGCCAAAATTTTTATATTCTTTTATACAGCTAAGAAATCTGCCAAATTTTTTTATATTCTTTTATACATCTCACAAGCTGTTAGCTAATTTCTAGTAAATAACATTGTGGGCTACTAAAAAATGGGATGTTTTACCTAGAAACTCAAACTCTTTGTCTCATGCACTGGCTCAGCATTTTCCCCACTGTCTGTATGTTTTTAATAAATAAATGAACATATATATGCTATATGAATATACAGAAGTTAAAAGTTTCTTCTTAAAAAGACTATAAATGAATTTATTGTATGTGCTTAGCGTTGTGCTGATCTTGCATATATTCTCTGATCACATCAGAATAATTTAACAAGAGAGCTGAGAAAACAGTGTTATATATGAGATTTGACAAAGATAAAAGTGAAAGCTTTAACACTTGCTTTAAGACAGCAAACCTCTTCCAAACAGTAAAAAACTCACCTTTTTTCATAGTAAAAATCCAATAAAATACTGTTTTTCTAGAAATCTATCTGAATTCCCAAGGCCAGTTCCATTCCATCTCTGCCAAAACTATTTTGACTTGATCAACATTTACTTATTTGTCACCATCCTGACCCAAACCTTGGCTGCATCCAAACTCCAGGGACTTTCATTTCTTTATGTCTAAGGGGGAAAAAATGGAAAATAATGAAAACACAAACTACAAACAGAGCGTTTGCAGCAGAAAATAAGAATAACATTTAATTAGATTGCCAAAACTGATAATGTCAGCAATTCAAAGATTAATTAGGTTGTGTACTATGTGGCACTCAAACAAAAGACACTCTCTGTGGTGGAACACCTGCAAGAGGGCCCCCATAAATAGTTTTTATCTAATATGCAGCATGTGAGAGAAAATAAAAGATACATATTCATTGTAATATTTTATTTGTTGGATTTTCTTGTCCTAAAATGGAGGGAACAGCTTGTTTATACTACAGAGGCTGTTCATATATTTCTGTACTCTCTTCTGTGGATTCAACTTGCAGGACTAAAAAATTTCTTCCAACAACACCAGTGACAAGATTTTCACAGCTGTAAAAACCATAAAAGCAAAAAAAAAATTTTTTTATTCCCTTTTTATTTCTTTGGTTTAATCATCCTAAGTTTTACTTGTTGGAAGACCTAAAGAAAAGTAGTAAATTGTTTCACATTTAGAATGCCTAAAATGGAACCAAACTTTAGAAAGCTTTAAATTAATTATCAGGATCTCTAAATCAGAATGTTTTAGAAAAAAAATACTTTACGATCTGAGCAAGAATCAGCTGGTAATATACCTGAAATGAGAATAACTGCTGAGTTTATGAGCTTTTGGAAGATGTTGGGCCAGTGAGTAACTCCAGGAGAAGTGTTTTAACAGATGTGGAATTTATATTTCAGAATTACTCTTGGAAAGGAAGACTGTTAGAGTCATGGAAGCCTTGCATGTATATATGACAAAAAATAATCCCCTGTTGAAAAGGGGAAACCCACACTAAATAGCTGAAGAAGTTTTGAAGTAGCTGTCTGGAATATTTCCAGTTTGTGGTTGTTAGAACCCCAGTGAACCTGGAAATTCTCTGCACTGCCCATTTCTACTGCAGATCCCCAAGAGCAGGGTGACAGCAGATCCCACTAATATATTCATTTTCCAGCAGAGGAGTGATCACAGCCCAGGAAGCTGAAGAAACAGGCTGCAAGCATGCATAAATTACAGCAGCCCAAACTGAATTTTAATGTGTGACCACACTCACATGATTAAAAGTTTCCCTATTTTCAGGTAACATATTAGTTCTAAGTATGGAGTACCAGTCCAGAAAGGTGATGTTGGATTTTAATCCCTGAAATACTTTGCTGTTGAGATCAGATTTGTCATGTGGAGTTTTTTATTTCCCTTAAAAAAAAAAAAAAAAAAAGGGAGGTGGGAGGAGGTTGGCCACAGTTCAAGACTCTGAGAATGCAACTGGCTGCAGAAAGCAGCCAAAGGAAGAATCAGGTATTTGCAAAACACTCCCAAGAGTCCCAGAAATGTGTGCAAATAAATGCTGGATTTGATGCAAAAAGAAAATATTTCATTAATTCACTCGAAACCAAAGGCACATCAATTTGAAACTCCAGTCTCATTTAGAGAAATTTGTTTTATCCTGCTGTTCATTACACTCCCCACATGCACTCTCTTGCAGGGCTGTCTCAAGCTTGGTGAAGTCCATGAAATAAAACCACATCCTCCAACATCCCAGCTGTGGGGACCTGAATCACTTTGTGTTTCAACATGTTTGTGTGGATCAGAGGCTCTCCTAAAACTGAAAACAAGGTAAAACAAATAACAGATACAACAGCACAGAGGAATAGCCTTGTGGTTAATGTTCAGGACTGCGAGGTAGAAACTTTTGGCTCTGACAATGACAAGTGAAAGCAGAATATGTGTAAATTGCTTCTTTGCCTCTGTGTTTCCACCTGTGGGAAGGGGATAGTGCAGACATCTCTTTGATGTGCTCTTAATTTCTTTTTCCATTTCTTCTTTCTTCCCACACATCCACACCATGCCCAAATCCATGTTATTTTTCCACAACTGTCACCCTTTCTTTATGTTCGTGTAGAGAACATTCTTGCCCATTACCAATCATCCTCATTGGTCTGGAAATTCCAGTTATTTCCTTCTATCCACACACAATGTGAACTCAAAAGTGCTTAAATATTGATGCATTTTATGCCATTTCCAGCATCCAAAGCCTGGACCTCTCATCTTCTCAGGAAAAGTTAAAATAATTTGCCAGTTCTTCTATGTGCAGCTTGGTTTGTCACATCCCTGTGGCACAAGCCTTGAATTTTCTTACCTGCTGTCACAGAGGTGACAATGGAATTATGGTGTCAAAATTGGATGGTGTCAAAATTGGATGTGTGAGGAGTCAAAGGCAAAGGCTGTAGGTAACAGGGTTAACTGGAAAAGATAATGGAGAGAAAAACAAAAACATACTTTCTGTTCTTTATCACAGCTTCACCGGGATTTTGTCTTCTACATGACAAAAAACAAAAAACAAAAAAACCCCAAAAAACAAACAAACAAAAAAAAACCCAAACAAAACAAAAAGCCAGTTTAAAATTAGCATGTTAAAGTACACTTGGGAATAAAATATACAGAGAAATATACAGAGAGAGAATGAGCTCAAAACGAAATGCAGATCCAATAAAGAGGGCAGTGATGAAATAATGGTCGATTTACCGCGTTTCAGGTTACTGCCAAAAAATAGATGGAGAGATCACGTTTCACCCTCAGACCCTCACAAAAAGGATGATTCTTGTTTCCCCCTTGGCACTTTTGGAGGGTTTTAAAGGGTGGATGTTGTCTGGAGGCCTCCTAAGGGAGAAGCTCTGCCAAACCTGCTCTAAGTGTTGGAGGTGTTACTGCTCTCTCAAGGGCAGCAGGACCAGCGTCCCTTCCACAGTGGGATTTATTTCCTGGAGGCACAGCC
This sequence comes from Cisticola juncidis, assembly GCA_013400215.1. Taxonomy (NCBI): domain Eukaryota; kingdom Metazoa; phylum Chordata; class Aves; order Passeriformes; family Cisticolidae; genus Cisticola; species Cisticola juncidis. The sequence goes on from VXBR01007275.1 coordinate 114,084, forward strand.
GTGCTCAGGGCGTGCTCTGCTGCAGGCTGAGATTTGGGATTGCTCTGCCTCTGGATTTGGGACAGCCTCTGGCAGGGCTGGAAGGGCTTACCCTGAACCAACCCTGCTTTGTGTGCGTTAATCAACACGGTGAGCGCCGTGGGGAGAGGCTCTGTAGGGAATGCTTCAATTTGGACAAAAGCTGGATTTTATAGGGATTTGAAACCATGCATGGTTTTATAAACAACCCACTGCTTTACAAATGTCCAGAGAAAAGCAGTCATGTTGTCTCAAAAAAAAAAAAAATCAAACACCAAACCAGTAATCATGATGCATTGCAATATTCCGGAATCACTCCCTGCACAGGTATTTTTCCTCATAGTTTGTCTCAGACCACGAATTTTGTTTTGCTTTTCTCCTCAACATAAATAGCTTCATGAGGAAAACCCGTCTGGAATATTTTAATCTGCAAAACCGTGTAGTGAAATTAACAGGAACAGGCTCTTGGAATGGGAGTATCCAAGTTTCCTTAGCTGTCTGCCATGTAAATATGTGCATGTAGGGAACAAATTCAGAATATCTACAGCTTTTACATTCACATCACGGCTTATTTCAGAATAATTTCTTATAGCAAGCCCTTTAAAAGAGAATTTCAATATTTTCAGCAAGCTGTTACACAATACAGCGGGGCAGGGATATGGGAATGTCATGTCTGCACTGGCACCCTGCACCAACATGCAGACCTGTGTGCTGCCAGAATTGCTACAGAAAGCTGAATCATGACCCAGGGACGTCACTGGCTTCAAAATCTGAATGGATTTAGGCTGTGCCCGAGCAGCTGGGAGCCTGGGATGCCTCCCAGCCCCCTCAGCCCAGTTCACTTACTGGGATCTGCCACAGGTTCACATCAGCCTTGTTCCTGCTCCAGCCACCTTGAGATTTTCCCTGCCTGTGCAAGCAGAACAAGGCAGAATTATCAGGGGACAAGGACAGCCAGGCACACTGTACAATTCACAAATTTTTAATCACTGCCAGAGGAGCCAGCAACAATAGTTCAGTTAGCCATGTGCTTTATAATATATCAGAGCTATCTTAATATGTTATGCTTTAATTAAAAAAAAAACAAAAAACCAAAAAACAACAGAATATTTAATCAGCTTCATTAGTTAATTAAACAAAAATAAAAATCTCAATTTGGATTTATTTCCAATCTCTTTCCAAAAGCACCCTGAGTGTTATTGAATGAAATGCAGTGTCCAAGCATCAACGAGTTGGAGTTGCAGTCAGTGAAAAATCGCATTTCCTCAAGAATGCAGCTTGAGAGCAGAACCTACCCCTGCTGAGCAAGTCTGCACAGAGCCATTGGGGTGTTTGTACAGCCTGGATGTTCCCAGCTCTGGCTGCATGGCTGGAATATTCCCAGGCACAGACCCACCCTCCTCTCTGTGCTCCCTGTGTGTCCCACAGCAGCATCGCTCTCCTCCCCTGGCATGCACAGGGATTCTTTCCCAGCAACTCATCCTGGCCTGGGGGATCTCCAGGACCTGAGGGAGGCTGTGGTTAGGTCAGGAAGGACCAGGATGTCTGAGTGAGGCTGGTTCAGGGCAGGAACCCCAGCTGGAACACACCTCGGGCTCTCACCCAGCCCTGGGTGGTGGAAGCAAATAAACAGAGGTGCAGGAGGAGAATAAACATCTGCATGGCAGAAAAGCCCCTCAAATTTTGGGGTTGAAGGCACAGAGGATGGAATTTCCATGCCTCAGAGGAACAGGCAGCTCTTACTTTTGCAGCATTTGTAACACACTTGAGCCAGGTCCATACATTCAATTTTCCCAGCTGATGTAACAATACCGTGTTGTTTATCTGACCTGTAGTTTATCTAACCTTGAGAAAAGTAGGTTTTATTTTAAGAAGCTCTACCTCACCACGTTTCCTCACGTGATCTCCTAGCAGCCTTTCATTGGCAGAATGTTTCCAACCATTCTGTCAAGCAAATATTTTTTCTGAATTTAAACCAGCAATACAAATAACTTCTGAAAGAGTTATTAATTAATAACTTATTATTAATTCAGCTGCCAGTTTTGTTAATATAGCCATACAGCATTGAGACAATCTTCTTTTTCACTACAAATTTAGTTTAGGCTAAATGAAGAGGATGGTTTATCAGTAAGTAAATATCCTAAACAGAACAGTAACCTGTTTCAAATTTGAGATCTTCTGTCAGTGCACCCACTTTCCATCACCAAAGCATCCACAAATCCTAAATATATTCCAAGCACTTAAAACCAGAACAAAAACACCACCTGTCCCTCCCTTTTTAGCTTGCAGGAAAGCACACCACTGTTGGTTGAGGTAGGGAGTGTTCTGGTGAAGAAAATACCAAACACACTAAAGCAAGAGAATTTCTGGGCTTCGTGGACACAACAACCTTCCTGGAGCAAACTCTGTTCTCATGCAGTTGACTTCTATGCAAGTAGAAATATTTATTAAATTACATATTAAATGAAAATTTAAAAATTTAAATTTAATTAAAATTAAATGCACATTAAATGAAAGTCTTAAAAATAGAAACAGAAATGAGAGCACAACCCCCACTGTTTTCTGAAATTTGATTCTGTGCATGATAAAAATACTTGGTGTTGTTGACCATCCCTCCCAAGTAGGACATGCTATGACTTTTTGTTTTGTGGGGGTTCTTAAGTGCTTCCACCTACAGCTAACCCTACACCTTCCTTTAAATACTCCTAAACAACCTAAACCAAGCAAACAAAAAAAGCTGCACATGGGGACTGACTGGGCTTTCTTATGCAGAAGCCGAAGGGATCACCTACTGATGTCTGACTGTTCTGTTTTTAGAAATACACAAACTACTTCTTTAAAAAATAAAAATCATGTTAGCAGTGTCACAAACACCACAGGACATTTAACCCTGCAAATGTCCATGGCACAGGGTTGTGTCCAGATTCTTCTGGAATATCTGGAATATCTCCAGTTTTCATAGTCTCTGGAGCACCAGGATGATGAGGCAGAGAATAAATGGCAGCTGTAGTCTCCAGAACTCCCCTTACTCACCATTTCTTTTTTAAATCTTTGCATTTTCTCTCTTGATATTTAAATTCACATGGTGGTTAACCACAAGCAATCAGCAAGCCACCAAACAATCTCTGCATTTCAAAAGCTCTGTCCTGAGATCTCTGGAGCTCAGGAACTCTGATGCTGTGGATACTCTGATGCACAGTGCAAGTTTTAACAGCAGAATTAGAAAGCTCTGTGTGTTGAGTGACAAAGGGAAAATCTCAAGTGATTTTATGCTTAGGTGTAAACAGAGCTGAAAAACAACTTTCAGAAGAAAACTTCAGACATATGTAAAGAAATATCCTTTATATCAATATAATCTCATGCAAGGAGCAGCCACAAGTGTCTCTCATCTACTTAAAGGTGACAGCCATGCAGAAATCTCCCTTTTTAGAAAGGGGAAATCACTGCACCCAATCAAAGACTTCAGAATCAAGAGGACTAAATGCAAACTCAAGAACAGGAGGCAGGGAAAGAAAATATTCTTGATGATAAGGATAATCAGGTGAATCAAACTAAATGAGACTTTGGATATCTTTAGGTGCCAGAAATGAAAACATAAAATTCATTTTCCCATAAGTACTTGCCTCATGTAACCAAGCAGGTGCACAGTGAGCCCATTTCTGCTCCTCATCAGGACGTTCTCTCAAGAAGAACAAGAATGTGAAATTTTGATCACAGCCCACACCCCCTCCAGTGCATGGAATACAGGCAATTTCCTGGCACAGAGTTCTGGGCTACAAATTCATGTAATTAGTGAAGGGTTAAACCCCTAAATCTTCATTAAAAGACAGGAAATCCTGAAACCTCACCTCACCTGCAGTAAATCTTGCACCTCTCCTGTACCTGATGCTCATTACTCCTCATCTTTCCTACATGGAGAACAAATGATTTCCCTGTTCCTAAACCTCTTTGAAGACACACCATATTCCTTTTCTTCCACATCTGACTTTTCCCCACTCCCATATTTAGGCTATACAGCCAGAGGAGTCCCTTCATCTGTCCCAATGGGCTTTATTTTCTAAAGTTATGATCCCAATAATGTGTGGGTTTTGTTCCTCTCAAGGATGAGAAATTTTACACTCTCAGGTCGCTGGAGTGTGTTGAGCTCTTTAGATAAAAAAATAATGCATTTGTCAGCTAAACTCTAAAAAACTAAACTAGAGGGGAAATGAGCACATTTATGTTGCCTTGCACCCACTGATGGGATTTGGTCATTAATAGCAACCCCAAAAAGCAACTCCAGCCCATAGATTTGAGACACAGGTATGGAGGCTTCACCAAGAGGATTCCAATCAAATGTGGGCTCTGCTGCCACCTTTTACAAAACAAAGCCAAACTGATTGCTCTAAAGCAAGCAGAGAACGAGCTGTTCCAGCAGCAGAGCCCCACAAATTGCTTTATTATCCTCCAGCTTTTCATCTGGAGAGGCTCTGCTCGTGTCCTCCCCGGGTCTGGGGCTGGGTGGCATGGACAGCAAATTTACAGCCCATAGTTTAGCCCTTACTCGAACAATCGAGGCATCCACTATGAAAGGTGTCAATGGAATGTGGCTCCAATACAGCCACGGGCAGGACACCACCTTTGAAGCCACGATAATAATTTTAAACACAAGGGGCAGCTTGCAATAGAGAGGATGCATTAAAAATGCTTTTTCTTACCACAGAGTTGAGGAGAACTGGGGCAGCAGTGGGTGTGTTCCCCTTGATCTGAAAGGATCAGGTGGACAGAGGGAAGAGCAAGGTCACCATGAAATATTATCATGAGGGAGACAACCCTGATCCTTAAAAATATTTAGAAATAAATCAAAAATCTGCATGAATGGTTTATGCACTGACACCCACCAGCAGAATCATGAGGAAATCCAACCCAGTTCTTCCAAGCTGGGAACTGCCCATGAATGATAGGAACGATCCTGCTTAAATTGTGGTGCCCATTAAATAGAAAAGTTTTTGCAACTGTTTTAGATAGAGTGGGTGAAAGGTGAATAGGTGAATTTAGATAGGTGAAAAAATATCTGAAGATCTCTCACAAGTTCTGATGCACATAGAGCATTAAGTGATTTTTTAATGAAACATTTATGTATGCAATACTTTTTGAGACAGTGCATTTTAATTTTATTATGGACTACCTTTCAAGTGACAATAAACAGCCTTTTCTTTTGATTTGTAACAGTTTCTTCTTCCTTATCACAGGCATGAAGAGCAACATGTTCATAAAACCTGAAGGTAAAATAAACCAAAATAGAAGCATGGAGAGGACAAGATGGTTTTGGCAGAAAATCAACCGACAGGAACATAGAATTAAGTGTTTTTAAAAACCCAACAGACACCAGTAAATATTGCAGTAAAATTTAATTAACTCACTCCAACACAGAGACAATTACATCAACTACAAAAATTCAGAAAATTCTGCAGTATCCACCACACAAACCAGGTCCTGAATTCTCACCTACCACCTTGTAGCTGAAAAGTCTGTCCAGACTAATTGAGTGAATGCTCCTCATTGTTTTGAGCAGGGATGTGTCTGTTCATGCCTTTCTGCTGGATTATTTCTCTGCATATTTTTACCTTCTCCCCTCCCTTCACTTCTCCCTGCTCCTACTCAAGGTTTATCAGGGCAGGCAATTCCAGCAGAAATGGGAAGGGTGCACAGGGATTAATCTGAATTAGGTGTCAGGACTTAATTTGACAAAGGGGGACTAAACCTTAATTAGGCTCTGCTTCTAAAACCCCACACTTGACAGTGCAAGGGGGCTGTATATTGCATTTTCTGCAGTGTGAAACAGCTGCCATCCAGCAGCATCCAAATTCAAATTCAAAGCCAACAATTTGTAAGGCTGAACACTGAATTTGGGGCAAGGGGCAGCTTTGGACAGGAAAGGGGAAATGGGTGAAACTCCTCAGGATGATAACAGCTGATTAAAATGTGAATAGAGTTCGGGTTGTTTAAAGAGAAATGCACACATTTAAAAACTCTGTTTTATTTAGGATTGCCTGGTTTTAGTCGTTCTGATCTTACAGAGTGGATTAAACCAGGCTGCTGGGCACTCTGTGTGCAGAACAGAGCGTTCCCACAAGGAGTTAATGCAGGCAAAGAGCTGCACTTTAAATTCACACTCCAATTTATTTCACAACAGCTCCCCGAGGCAGACAAGCCCTTCTTTCCTCGGAAGGGCTTGAAACAGGATCTGAGGAATCCAAGGTCCTGTGTCTATGGAAACACAGGCACAAAAAGGTGAGTAAACTGAAATATTGAGCCAGACAGATGGAAAACCAACTCACCTCTTCATCACAGCAACCACACGGGGCTTAAATTCATCTGAATTCCTTGGCACCAAAACTCTGAGTGCTTCAACAGAACTTAGATATTTTTTATGTGTGAATGGGAGAGGAGTGAAGTTTTTGGGGGCTGCTGCCCTGGTCAGAAGATTTCCCTGTGGGGAACACTGACCCAGTGAGAGGTATCCAGGTGTCTGGGGAAGCTGCAAAGATGATTTTTCAAGAGGATGATGCTCATTGCTGTGGGAATGTGTTTGCAGGCTGGTGGGAAAGGTGAGCACTTTTCCCTGCCCTGGAAGTTTTCCTCTTTTCAGTGTGCCCTACCCTGGGGCTGGCAGAGCCTGCCTGCTAAGCTGGGAAGCATTCTTGTAATTAATAAAATTCACTGCATAGCTAGGACCTGAAAAAACACGCACTAAAAAAGATTTTGAGGGATGCTGTGGCCTCAAGGATTCCACCAGCCCGAGATGCCCACTTACAAATACAAAAAAGTGGAATATTAAATCGATTAGCAGGGGTTTAAGGATGTTTTTCAAGCAGACTGTGCTTAGTCACAGAGTGACAGCAAAGCAGAATTCCGAGGGCTTTGAAGTTTTTCTGAACCTTCTTCATTTTTAAGATAAACAGAGCAATCATGGAAGGGCATCAGTATCAAAAATTAGTGCTGCAAGAAATGTGATCCCTGAAAGAGATCAGACAGAGCAGCAACAAGGTTTGTTTGTAAGCAAACTATACAGACAATCCAAAAGTTATAATAT
>VXBR01007275.1:130685-166361 GCA_013400215.1 Cisticola juncidis
TTGAGATTCAAGTCACTTGGCTGCATGTCTGTCTCCAAAACTGCTTTTCAAGCAGAGCTTTGCTGTGCATCGTGGTGTGGATGAGCAGATCCTCCTCCCATGTTCATCTTTTACAGATGAGGCCAAGAATACAAGGGTTAAAGAGTTTCCAACAATACACCCAAATCAATCACAAATGTCAGGCCAGCAGGAATCAGGGGTGACAAAATTATTACTGTTAACAGCAGCAAGGAAATCTCATCACTGGCCAAGAATTCACAAAAGTATTTACTCCATGCATTTGCCTGGGGTACCTATAATTTAGATATGATTGTCACTTGGATGTGTGGTATTTTAATCCATTCCTGGTTTTCCAGATGAGAAATTGAGACAGCTTTGTGTATGCAGAACAAATCACTGACAAACTGGCAGGGAATTCAGCTCTTGAAATAAACCTTACTGTTACTTGGATGTTAACTTCAGACAATCTCTGGAATAATCAAAGTACAGAAATGTGGCTGGTTAGTCTGGTACGAGACTGGCAGGTGGGTTTCTGCAAAAATACTCACTTTTGACAAAAACACAGTTAAAATCAAAAAGTTTTAGAAAGTGTAATAACACTTGATACAGTTGATTCTCCTGAGAGAACTCAGCACAGAAACTATGGAAGATTCAATCTCTTCTCCTTTCAGTGACAAGAACAGAATAAATATTTCAAATGCCACCCTCTGTTTCTATAATTTGGGATGTACAAAGTTCCACGGGATGTGGGTTAATCTTACTGCTTTTGGGGCAAATCTGAGAGATTTGAAGGGGAAAAAAAAAGTTTGATATCTTAATTAAGGAACAGCAAAGAATAACACTGGCAGAGAAAGGGTTCTGTACCTCGATGCTCCTTTACTTCAGAGCCCAGTGTGCCACAGACAGCATTCAATTAAATAAAAGTCTTAGCAATAAACAATGACAATACACAGAACACCACACAACATCACTCCTTTGGCTCAAAGTCATTCCAGCTTGTGACTGAACAGTTGTTATGCAAAAACCTCCAACACGTGGCTGAAAACAAGAAAGCCTTCACATCCTACAGCTGAAAAGGCAGGGAACAAATTGGCAGAGGAAATTTAGATTGCACATCCCTTATGGAGTGGTTTTATTTCTTGTGCAGCTTGCAAACAGCATCAGTACAACTTTGGTATTCACCTGGAAAAGGCTTAGTTGGGAGAGAAGTTGCTGTTTGCTCTGTCTGAAAAGGCAGAAATTTCCAACATCTCCAAACAAAACAATTTGAAACAGAAAAGCAAACAGAATAATTTTTTCTGGATTTTTTTTTTTATGTTGCAGCACACCCAAGATACAGTTGTTTTCTCATAGGGATGTTAATAACAGGAGCAATAATAAAATCAGGCTGGGAGATGATGAGGCACCAAAGGGTGTGGAGAAAGTCACTATATTGTCTCAAGGAGTGCTCTGGGAAGATCAGCTTTTAGAGAGTTTTCTATTGCCTGGCCTAACCAAAGCCTTTCCAGTGGTTGTATTTTCCTCTCCTGAACATTATTTAAGGTAATTTTTACACTACAAACCATCACCCACTGGAAGAACCTTCCCAGAGTTGTCACTGGAGGTTTAAAAGATGCAATTAGACAGGATGATGAATAATGACGATTTTATGATTCTATCACCTCACCTATGCTTCCTTTCCCCCCAAAAAAGGCTGGATCAGATCAGGACCAGATCAGTGATATTTTGAGGTGCCCTCCAGCCTGGCCTGTCCTGTGATTTTGGGGATGCTGAGAGACTGAACAGGGACATTTCTACATGAAAACCAGCATGCAAGCACTTCTGCAGAATCACTCCTTCTAAAACCACCTGGAATCCAACACTGGCAGAAAGGCAAGATCCTTTTGCCTGGGTGAGGTTATTGAGGTCAGGTAGCAAGAGAGGGATGCCAAACCCCATAAGAGTACAGAAAACTAGGGCATTAAATTAAGACAGAAATTTTATGAAACCAGAGAGGTCTCTAAATGTTGATTTCCTCTGAGTGCAACTCTTATCAAACAGGAAATGATGTGTTTAAATGCTGCAGGTTGATTCAATGCAGCACAAATGCCACTGGCAGTACTATCAACAGAAGAGTCCATCTGCTCTGCTAAGGCTAAAAACTTCTTCCTCCCCAGTTAAAAACCCAATCACCATTTACATGGGCCTCAACAAAACTCTGATTGTATAAAAATTCTGTATTTACCATAATAACCCCACCTGGGAACTCTCCATTTGTTTTCCTTCCCTTTTTGCCCCTTTTTCCACAGTACCCTGCCCAAACATAAGGGGCCTTTACCAATCAGGCACCAAACACAGGGGGCAATAGAGAGTTTTAAGTACATAAACAATATATTTCATAAATAAAACCTGGCTTCCTCTTGCCCCATGGGTTTGGTGTGAAACAGCATTTGTGGACAGGACAGCTGAGGAGAAACTGAACTAGCTCAAGCCAGTGATGAAATAATCCAGGAACTGTACTCAGGATACTGAGAGGCTGAAAAATTATAGGATCTCACAGTATTTGTGTGAAAAGTACCTAAGGAAGGCAGAAGTGAGCAGGGAATGAAAAATTCTCTTTCCCACACTGTGTATTTCTGATATGCACCCTTGTCCCATCAAATGCTGGTCCCTCCCATGCAGGTATTTCACAGACCAGTTGATATTTAAATAAAAGCAGTCCTGCTCCTCTGACACACAAATCTGTCACCACAAACCCCTTTCTTACCCCTGTCCAGCAGCTTTACACAGAGCCTGGTACACCAAACTTCTGGACACAGCCATGGCACCAAGAAAACCACTGGAGGTTCATTTTCATATTCAGACCTTTATACTTTGAGAGGATTTGTTGTAGAGATTATAAGGCAACCTTTAGGGGTCAAGTAGTCTGTGTTAATAGAGACTTTCAAAGCTGAAGTCGTTCCTACTTGTATTTTTGCTAAAACATACAACTTTTTCATAAATACCATAGGCACAGACAGGATTTTTACAACCACCAACCCATCCTGTCAGACACAGCAGCTGCTTTATCCTCAGGGAACAAAAACCCTTCAGCACAGTTCTGTGGCCCAATCTGCAGCCCAAAAGGACCTCATCCTTCAGCCACAGTGGGGTTTGCCCTTCAGGATTTCAAGCACCAACATTATTTTTTATATATATATATGCATATATACATATATATATTTAGTTCATTCCTTTTTGCTACCCAGCTCGTTTTCCCTGTGGGAATAATGCTATCTTCTTGTCATGCAACAGTCCAGACTGCACATCCATGGATGGAGGATGAAATGAAGGGATACTGCCAGCAAACTTTGACCCAACCCATGATTTGCATCCCCAGCATTCATGCAAACCTCACCCATTATCCACTGGGGCACACTGACTCCATGTGGCAGGACACAGAATAAGCTTCAGACATTCCTTTTTCTTTCTCTTGCACTTCACACAACCTTGTGTGTGGCTGTGAACTTTGGAAGTAGATTTTGGAAACAGAAGGAACAGAATCCATTTTTTTTTTTTTCCCGTGAGAAGAGGCAACATGGGGATGAAAAAATTAATGAATTGTGTTGGTAATAGTGTTTTTCACACAAATACTCACCAGGAACACACAGTAAAATACAAAGGCTATATATATATATATATATATGTATATATATATAAAAAGAATGCTTTCTCAAATGTTTATTACACGATGAAAGAAGTCTAAGTGAAAAAAATTCACATCCTGAACTTCATCAAAGGGGACTGATTGCTCTTTAGGCCTATTAGCTAAAAGCAAGATTGAAAGAGCAGGTTTGAAAAATTACATAAAACTGTGTCACATTCTTCTTTCAGTTTGTAATTGGTTTGATTGATTAGAAGACCATAAAAGTTTGCTTCAACATTAGACCAGCTCTCTGGCTCAAGTAGCACAAACACTGTCTGATGGGTACAGGGATTTTCCCATGACTAAAATGGAAATAACTGGTAATATTTTCTTCCACACCACACTCATGCCTACCCCAAAACCCCAAATTCCACCTACTTTACTGATGTTGTTAGATACAAGACCTAAAGAAGATAAGAAACAAAGACAATTCTTGTTTTGCCCCTTTGTGTCTTCACATTTCAGTCTCTACCAGCTGACCACAAGGACATGCCACCCCCTGTGAACAAGGTCTTCCTTCAGATGCCATTTCCAGACTTGGAAAGAAGTGACACGGTACGCCTGAAAGGGTTTTTGTACGTCAAAAAATTTAGGATTTCCCTGCTTTGGTTAAGGTGTGTGATGATGCACCTGTCAAATCTCAATCTTACTGCACAACTGCACGGGGCTGCTAAATTTGTGGTGAGATTTCTTTTTTTTTCTTTTCCTTTCTGTTGTTTTTTAAGACAGTGCAAGGTCTCGAGAGAAGTGAGACGCTCAGACCAGGGCGTTGCAGGGCGATCTGCCAATTTCAGCTCAAATTTCACCGCATTTTCCCACCTCTGTTTGGTATCCAGCAAAATTAGAAATTCTCCAAAGGTCTGTGTGGTATTTTTTTGTTTGTGTGTGTGTCTCTGAGTGCTGTCCATTGCTTTCCCATGTACAAATCAGTAGCTGTACATCTGCTGCTGCTGCTGCTCTGTCTGCACGGGCGGCTGGCCCGGCTGCGGCGGCGCGGGCGGCGCCGGGGGCTGCAGGACGTCAGTCTGAGGCACCGACCTCCAGCTCAGCGGGTGCTGCTCCGAGATCTGGCTGCCCAGGGGAGCGATGGAGTTCACCAGCGTGGTGAGGTTGATGAAATGCGCCACGGACTGCGGGCTGGGCGCCTCGGGCGGCGGCGGCAGCGGCGCCTCGGGCTGCCGGTTGTGCAGCACGGCCGAGCCGCTGACCGTGTCGAAGGTGACGGTGAGGATGGAGCTGTCCAGCTGCAGCTGGCGCTCGGGGGCGCCCAGCTGGCCCACGGCCACGGGCTGCAGGCTGGTGAACTGCGCGCCCGCCGCCGTGGTGATGGGCGTCACCGTGATGTTGGTGAGCCCCACCGAGCTGGAGGGCGCCGTGACCGTCGGGTCGCTGAGGGTCACCACCACCTGGGGAGAGACACAGCGGTGACCTTGGCTTCCAATCGGCCACCAAACAACAGGCAGTGCTGGTGGGGTCACGTGTGGCCAGCAAGAGAAGGCACTCACAGAATCACAGAATCACAATTCACAGAACCACAATTCACAGAATCACAATTCACAGAATGTCGAGGCTGGAAGAGATCTCCAGGATCAAGGACTCCAACCCAGCCCCAACACCTCAGCAAAACCACAGCAATGAGTGCTACATCCAGTCTGTTTTTAAACACTCCACCACCTCCCCGGGCAGGCCATTCCAGTATTTTATTATTCTTTCCATGAAAATCTTTCTCCTAATATCCAACTTTTTTTTAATATTCCTAATTTCCTTAATGCTGTGTCCTCTCGTTCTGTTGCTCCCTGGAGAAAGAGACCAACCCCACTTGACCACAGCCACCTTTCAGAGACTTTTAGAGAGTGATAAGATCACCTCTGAGTCTCCCTTTCTCCAGGCTAAGCAATCCCAGCTCCCTCTGTTCCTCACAGGGATTGTATTCAAACCCCTCACCAGCCTTGTTGCCTCCTCCTCCCCACTCTGTTGGGAATGTAGGAAACTTGGGACTCACCAGCTTCCACGTGTAGAAATAAGATGATGATGGGAGAGAGGGATATGGAACATTCAGAACAAACTCAAATTAACTTTCACTCTTTTAAATCATAGCTTCAGGCAGTTAGTGATACCTAGCAAACAAGCTGATGCTAACACCAAATGAAAATAAACATGAGGAGCTTATTGGTCCAACTGCTTGGGTTTTTAAACCCATCTTTGTATGACCACAATTTATTCAATCACCCCCAAATGTTCCAACCACTCTTTTGTGATGTTTTTTAACCAGAAGAAGGGTTATCCCTCTAAGCAAAGCCACCCATCACCCTTCTCCTGCAACTCACCTGTTGGATGCTCTGTACAGCTGAATTAGTCTCATCTCCAACATTTCCTGTGAATTCACCTTCCTTCTCTGTGTATTCACTGAAGGCAGGGTCCTCAGGCACTTGAGCTTCCTCCTCCTCACCTGACTTCTGTTTTCGTTTCTGGCCACGTTTAGGAGTTTTTATGTGCTGCTTCCCTTCTGGTAGTTCACCCTGTTCCAAGGCTAATTCTGGCTGGAGTAACACAATTCCAAACAAAACATCAAGTCCTTTTGCTTAGTGAGGTTCCAAGTAAGAGACAAGCACCTGAAGCTGCTTTACTGTCAGTTCTCAAGCACAGAAACAAACTTCAGCAAAATCCTGACTCCAGGGATTGGGACCTCACCCTGTAATTACATCCTGCCTGTTATACAACCAGGCAGATCAGCAGCTTGTGGCTGCTTGGACATGCTCCACTGGGGCTGCCTCTCTAAAAAAAGCACATTCCTCACCCACCAGCCCACGCCCAGCTATGTTATGTACCCAAAAAGTGATGTCCCACCTCAGCCTGCAGCAGGCCTGGAACTCACCTGGACAATCCCAATTGAAGAGGCATCAATGGTCGTGGTCTCTGGCAGAGGCTCCAGATCATCAATCCTCACTGAGAGAATCTGAACACAAAGAGGTGTCAGCTGCAGAACTGTGCAAAGCCCTCAAACAGCACAGCACTTCCCTAAAAAACCCCATCACCAAGCAAGAGTGATGGAATCTAACACTTTATACACAGGATTTAATACAGGGAGTTAACTGTGGCTTTTTAAAATAACCTTTTGGCATATCACCTTTCCCCTCTTGCTGAAATCCAGCAGAATTTAAGCACAGTAAAAGAACATGTCTGTTTTCATATTCTAGACAGAACATAACCCTCTGGGGAGTCATGGATTCTACAGAAAACAATGTGTTTGGGGGGAAAAAAGGTATTATGTTAGCATTTCAATTTATAAACCTATCAACTGTGTCCTACTTCATTATTTTCAGATGAATATACATAGATATCAAAGAATAGAGACAAATTGCCCTCTGGATTTCAGCTATGAAGCTGCATTTTAAATCCCCAAATCAATAAACAAAGCATTTGGTTGACTTCCTTCACAGTCACCATGACAAAACAGCAAAGCAATGCTAATGAGAAATTGGTAGTTAAAAAAAAAATTGAAAAGCCTCAAAGGGAACAGGCAACCCTTAGTCAAACCTAAACAAGAAATGCTGAGGAGAAATATAATATTTAGAACATAGAAAAAACCTTGTTGGGGTCAGACAAAACATCCTCCCTCTAATCCAGATTCTCTCCAGTCAGCATTCATCTTTAATACTGAGAATAATTTTGTATCATCAGCAGATGCTGCCATCACCTCTCTATTCATCACTTCTTTCAGATCACTTCTGAATACAGAGAACACAATGGGGAAAAAAGTATCCATTATAGTCACTAATGAATGGAGACAAAACATGGAAAAACATATATTTAAGCTGGGGTGGAAAAAGAAAAGAGATTTAAATAATCAGAAGAACTTCATCTTTTAGGGACTGAGAATCAGATAATAAAATGACTGATTCAGTTAAGTCCATGTTTCACAGATACTACTTAAATAGAGAAAAAAGAGAAAGTAATTCCTTTCAAGTAACCAAAAGCCATAACCATTCTTTTGAAACAAATTTTTTTAAAAAAATTCCACAATCCACCACTCCAACTCCCTCACCTCTGGGTGTTTACGCCTCATGTGTCGGCTCATGGACGCCCTGGTAGAAACCTTTGTCCCACACAGCTGACAGCTCTGGGCTTCCACCTTGTCGTGGGTGAGCTGGATGTGCTTCTGCAGCATGTAATCAGTCACATACTTCTTATCACACACTGAGCACGTCCACTGTTTTCCTACTGGTGGCAGAGGGAAGGAAGGAAAGCCAATGGATGAGCATCGGATTGCCAACACCTCATGGAGAGCAACAATTTATGTTTGTAACAGGATGTGCAATGTTAGTTCCAAGACTGGCCAGGCTAAAGCAAAATTAAGGAGCAAAATTAAGGTATTTTGGCTGGATACTGTTTTTTAGAGGGTTTACCTGTATGAATCAACTTGTGAGTCTCCATGGTATTTCTCTCGCTGAATGTCTTGCCACAGAGCTCACACATGAAATCTTTGATTCCTGCAGGAAAAAGCACATTTGGCACCTGTGAAAGCACAGCCTGAAGGTATCTGGGATGATTCTGAGTTTTGTATTAGTAACATTAAAAAAATAAAAATTACAGACAAAAAAGGCAGAAGCCCAGCTTCACCAGCTATTTTTATCTCAACCATTCCACTATATTCAGCAGAAAATAAATCCCAGAGAAACTGATGTGGGAAGTAAAATTTTATTTTGGGAATTCACAACGTGAACCCTAACTTAAAACAAACCCAACACTGCAGAGCTACCCTTGACCAAGAACTAAAAAAAAAAACAAAACCTGAAACAAACTAAACTGCATCTATTTGCAGAACAAGCGGTCCTGGCTGAGGATAGGACAAAATCTCACTTTTCAAAGAGCAGAACATGCACATTTTAGTAGTTTTTGTCACACTGTCTGACTGTGCTGGGTAAGAATTCTCCTGGTGAAACATTTGACTGATTCAGTGCAATTCTTGTCCACCTTTGGAGTCCTCACCTGTGTGTCTCTTGTAGTGCTTCAGCATGTTGACTTTCTGTGCAAATTTTCGGTGACATTCCTTGCACTCGTATTCCTTGATCCCTTTGTGAAGCTTCATGTGGTGACGGAGGGCGTGTTTTGTCTTCATTCCTGAGAGACAGAAGGCACAGGACACTCAGGCCAGCACTCCCACCTTCAGGGCAGAACTCAACTCATGTTGTTAATCAACAGCTTCATTTTATATCTGCTGTGAGTCCACAGTTGCATATTTTTAATTGTTCATGTAACAATGACTTCACCAATATTATTTCAATTCCAGACAAAAAGCTCTGGAAAACATCTGAGTAATCACTGATAGAGGAACAAAACAGCAGGGACAAGCAAAGATAAAACATCCTTAGAGGTGTCAGATTCACTACTGCCTTCCACTAAAATACCAGCTCAGATTTGTTCAAGATAGACTATGAGAAATTAAAAAAGTCAAAGTGACTTTGGCTCTTAAGGCTCTTATAGAGAGAAATGACTCTATTTTTTTAAGCTGCAAACAGCCCAGAATGAAAAAAATAACTTGTATACACTTTTGTGCTGCAAATCAAGCATTCCTCAACCTGACACAAACAAATGCCACTAAAATCAATGTTGTCTTACAGGCCGTGAAACCAAAATCAGGGCAGCTCATGAAACCATAATGCTCCTGATTAATACATTTTCTACCTTTCAAAAAAGCAGGATTTACAGCACTGCCACTATTCTCAACATGGAAGTTGTGTTAATTCAGATATTCACCTGCTACTCAGTATCACAATGAATGGAAAACAAGGCATCACACATACCTTTGCCACACTCTGCACACAAGTATTCTCGGATATTATCATGGACTCGCATATGTTCTTTTAACATGTCTTTTCTAGCAAATGATTTGCCACATTGCTCACAAGCATGACTTTTTACACCTTGAAAATAAATTTAAAAGACAACGTAAACACAAAAAAAAATGTTAATGAGTAATGTGCATCTCCTAAAAATTGATTAAAATGGTGAATTAGAGGGCAACAGCCCGCCTATGCTGACAACCACACCTTGCATGGATATTGTAGCCCAAATTAAATTAGAAGACTTTGAAGAGAGAGAAAACGTGGCTTTCTGTGTGAGAAAAAAGAGATAAAGCCTGAGGTAGGAGAAGACTGAATAGCATGAAATAGTAATGAGCTGTTAAAAATGATTTTGCAGTAGCAGGTTTCAGCCTGTGTAATGGCGAGGAGGTGGCATGGAAAAGAATTTGAGGAAGAACAGAATACAGAATTAGGTGAATCTTGCAAACATATTAACTAGGGATTTGGATTGTGTGTCCAGACCAAATCTCTTCATTAATATTACCTGCTTTAAGAAACTGGTTTACTCTAAAACAATAAATATTATGTTTGTCTTGTTGTTACATAGATTGAAAATCCTCTTGCAAAAAAAAAACCAAACAAAACCACCACCAACAAAAAAACAACCTGCCAGAAATTTCTCTTTAGTATTTGATAATTATAAAGAAACACAACATTTTTACCTGTATGTATAAGCTTATGTCTTTCCAGATTTCCTATACTGTTAAAAATCCTCCCACAGATTTCACATGGATGGATGTATCTGAAACCAAAGAGACCAAAACCTGTGATTCTTCTCCTGAGGCACAGGTGATTCTCAGGCATCTCTGTCACTAAGTGCATTTCATTTCCTAAGACTAATTACTATAAAAGTTCCTTGAAGCACAAGTTTTTCTAGATGAGCCTTAAGAAATTCAAGCTGACTGCAAGCTTGGAGCAGTCTGGCTTTGCTAGACACTCGATTTTATTCAAAAAATCATTGATTTTATAATTTGTTAAAACCATTGATTTATAATAAAAATAATACTATCAATAAAATCAGTAAAAAGTTTTGGGCTTTTGCAAAGCCCAAACTGGGGGGCTGCATCACCCATCTGTGTGAAGCCAACCACCGCTGCCGCGCATTTCAAGCTCGCCATGAACATTTTAACCCCCATCTCATGGTTATTTTTGCACAGCCAAATTTTAAAGAGCACCACCAGTTGGCAGAACCCTCAGAACTCCAGGCAGACAGCCTGGAACAAGCCTTACTTCTGCACGTTGGGGTCGGGCAGGTTCTCCCTGTGGATGACCATGTGTGCGTGGTACGTGGCCTTCAGGGCGAAGCGCCGGTTGCAGATGCTGCAGCCGTAGCCCTTCTCCTTGTGCACGTCCATGATGTGCTTCAGGTACTCTTTCCCTCTGCCAAAGGTCAGCTGGGGAATGCAGAAATAGTGAATGGAAGGGGGGAAAAAAGTCTTCAGGCACTGCAGTGACTGGGTAATGTCAAGCAGACAAAAACATCCCATGTACCACTAAAATCCTGTGTGCCACTGGATGAAAAACCTGTAACAGCTGGATTTAGGCCAGAAACTCTTTGGTCATAGCACAGTGCTATCTATAGGACATCAGTGCACTCTTTTCTCTAGCTGGAGATGGTGTCTCCACTTCTGCACAAGAAGAGGACCTCAAGTTGTTCATGCTCTGAGGAACAGCCACATTTAACTCCACCAGCTCACCTTGAGCACTGTGAGCAGTTTTGGCCACAGTGGGATGTGGGGGGATAGGGATGATATTGAACTACTGGACAATGTCCAAAGGAGGCTACAAAGATGGTGAAGGGTCTGGAGGGAAGCCTTGTGAGGAGCCACTGAGGGCACTTGGTCTGTTCAGCCTGGAGGAGAGTGAGGGGAGACCTCACTGCAGGTACAACTTCTTTGTAGGGGCAGAGGAAGGGCAGGCACTGAGCTCTGCTCTGTGGTGACAGTGACAGGACCCAGGGAATGGCCTGAAGCTGTGTCAGGGCAAGTTTAGGTTAGGTCAGGGCAGCTTTAGGGTATCAGGAAAATGTTCTTCCCCCAGAGGGTGGCTGGCACTGAACAGGCTGCCAGGTTCTGGTCACTGCAGCAAGACAGCTCAAGGAGCTCAAGGAGCTCAAGGAGTGTTTGGACAACGCTCTCAGGCACTTGGTGGGATTCTTGGGGTTGCACAGAGACAGGAGCTGGACTCAGTGAGCCCTGAGGGTCCCTTCCAACTCATTCTGTCATTCTCTAGGAGTGAGGACATCACAGATGGAGAAAATGTTGGGCTCCAGGGGCACGATGAGCTCCTGCAGCAGCCCCTGAAGGGTTGGAATTTCCAGGCACTGCGGGGCAGTGACTCTGGCTCAGCTCCTGGAAGTGCTGCAGCTACCACAGGCAGCTGCAGCACTACTGAGCTCCAGATGTGCATATCCAGATGTGCTCCAGCACATCCAGATGTGCTCCAGCATGCCAGGGCGAAGTGCCATAATGACATGGTCTCTTGCTCCCAATTCTGGAACTGGTCAGTGCATTTCTAACAGCACTGCACAGCTTGATGAAGTTGTACTTTGAGACCAGAAAAACAGATTATTTAAGACCTCAGAAGAGAGATTTCTCCAAAAGTTATCTCTATTTGTTCTCCCTTTGGCTGTTCAGTGTCCCCATCTCCTCACATCAAATCCCATTTCCAACAGCTGTGCCCTTACACAACTGTTTACTTCACAAACACCTGCAAAAGCACTAAAAAAAAATCCCATCTTCCAAAAAGATCTTTCTGATCTGAATGGCCCAACTGCCCTCACTTGGAAGCACAGAATTTTACATAATTTATGTACCCATGAACTGTCAGGCAGGAAAATCAGCACAGTGAAAGCAAGCACATGATGAACTGCAGTGACACCACACCTTCACATGTTCACTGACACAAATTTAAAATCAGTTTGCACTTAAAACCAGCTCCCAGATAAGAAAATTGAATATTATTATTATTGTCTTCGGGTCTTAAAATGAAGATAAAGAACTTGCACCACATTAAGTGTGGGCTGTGAAATAAAAATGGAATAGGGCAAGAATAAGCAGTCACACTGAACATAAGCACCAGTCTTACTCCTCCAAACTGGGTATCCACTAAAGAATCTTCTGACATCATAAAAATTAATCAATTTGTGGACTCTATCAATCAGAAGTGCTGTAAGCATTTGAAGTTGCACACAATTAAAAGGTAGCTCGAGATGTGTTCCTTTATTGATCCTTCCTCCAGTTTTGCTTGTTTTCCTCCTCACAGGAAAAAGTGAATGTATCTATCTGTCTTTTTTTTTCAAATGTTCATCATCCCCCTTACTGGACACCATTTGAATTCTTATGAAATAGCCTCAGTTCACAGATTAGAGGTAACAGCACTGCAGAAGAAGACCCGAGAACTGGCCTTCTTTTTGAGAGCCCTTAATGGTATTTAAAATTCTGAATGATTTACAGACACCTCCACTTCCCCCCTCATCCCAAAACAAGTTAATTTGAAAGTATTTAAAGCTACCTGGCACCTTTTGCAGCTATACTTGTGAGGCTCTGAATCTGCACTTTCATCAGAGTTGTCGTCATTTTCCTCTGATGAGATTCCAATTTTACCAATGAACTCTTCCCTCTGGTGATCATCCATTAGGGCTATGTCCTGTGGAGAGTGGGAAAGAATATTTTGTTTTAATAGATTAAACTTCTTCCAAAAGTAAGGCCTGGTCACCTTTTGCTGCCATGCAGACTGCTTTGCATTAATTGCTGTAATATTATTTATTTAAAATATCATCCCGTTTTATTCAATCCAGAGTTTCTCTGTCCAGAACTACATAAGGAATATATCTTAATCAAACAACTAATTTTTCTGCATATAAAAGGATTTTTAATGTAAAGAGACTCAGCTGCTACAGTATTACATCAACAAAAGCATCTTTATGAGCACCACTGAGTGACACAATGCCCTTTTAATATAATTTAATTCCTTACAATTCAGTGTTGGCAAAACATCTGCCTTTTTAAATTGATTACTAACACAATACCTTAAAATGGACATGAATATGATCCCTCAACACATCCACCCTGAAAAATTTACGTCCACAGATCTCACACGTGTATTTCTTGTCTCCATGTGTCAGAAGGTGTTTGTTCATATTGCTCCTACATGAAAATACCTAAAAGGAAAAGAGAAGGAAGGAAAGATTTTTGGATCATGTCCAGCAGAGATACAGTTCTTTGTAACCTATCTAATGAGAGCACAGAACATATTTACTGTCTTTTTTTATTCATTCTGGCCAGAAATATGCAGGGGTTCCTGTTAGCCAGCCAGCAGTCTGCCTTGAAACTGCTGGCATGGCAAAATCCAGTGGTATGGCACAGTTCCAAGGAACTGACTGAAACCAGCCATTCATCAGGGGTGGACTTCCAAAAAAAGCCACAGCAGAATTATACAGAGCAGAATTTGAAATATTTAGACAAGTGTCTTTTGAATCACAAATGTTCCATCTATCTCTAAAAAGATACAGCCACAAAATCTACCTTGGCTGATATGAAAAATATCCAAAACCAGAGGTCTAAACAGCAGCTTAAGAGTTCTTGAGTACCTTCTGCACCATGAATCATTAAATATTTATAAAATCACAAGTTAAACCCACATTCCTTGTGACAACAGTGACTTAAGATCATGAGTGTTGAGTATTCAAATGCAACCATTCCATGACTACACCATGAATTCACTTTTATTCCCTATGGAAGAGGATTCCCAATGCACACAGTGAATTCCAGCTGTTGACAACCAGCCAGAAAAACTGCATTTTAAATAACATAAGCCATGAGATTCACTGACACACACAGTGGCCATGTGACACTCCCCATTGTGCTGCATGTGCTGAGGAAAGCTCAGGCCTGAAATGCACTTTTGCTCTGTTTGTTGTGCTAACAGCTCCCACTATCCATGGCCACAGTGGGCTTGGATAAATAATAGAGATACAGGTGTTTGAAGAGGAATGTCCTGGTTGGACCCACACCCTCCCAAAGCTCTGCCACCCTCAATGTGAGGAATTGCTCCCCCAGCAGAATTACACAGAGCAGAATTTGAAATATTTAGACAAGTGTCTTTTGAATCACAAATGTTCCATCTATCTCTAAAAAGATACAGTCACAAAATCTACTTTGGCTGATATGAAAAATATCCAAAACCAGAGGTCTAAACAGCAGCTTAAGAGTTCTTGAGTACCTTCTGCACCATGAATCAATAAATATTTATAAAATCATAAATTAAACCCACAGTCCTTGTGACAACAGTGACTGAAGATCATGAGTGTTGAGCATTCAAATGCAACCATGCCATGACTACGCTGTGAATTCACTTTTATTCCCCTTGGAAGAGGATTCCCAATGCACAGTCAACTCCAGCTGTTGACAACCAGCCAGAAAAACTGCATTTTAAATAACATAAGCCATGAGATTCACTGACACACACAATGGCCATGTGTAACTCTCCACTGTGTTGCATGTCCTGAGGAAAATTCAGTCCTGAAATGCATTTTTGCTCTTATTGTTGTGCTAACAGCTCCCACTATCCATGGCCACAGTGGGCTTGGATAAATAATAGAGATACAGGTGTTTGAAGAGGAATGTCCTGGTTGGACCCACACCCTCCCAAAGCTCTGACACCCTTAATGTGAGGAATTTCTCCCCCACACTGAGGTGGAACTTCTTGTGTTTTATTTTATGGCCACTGCTCCTCTAAGCTAAGCATGCAGAGAGTCTGGCACCATCCTCTGACACTCCCTGGAGATATTTAAATGTATGCAGGGATCCCCTCAGTTTTCTTAAAACCAGACTGAGCTGCAGCAGCCCTGGAGCTGCAATGCAGAGCCCCCCATGGCACAGCTGGCACCAGCTCCTACCTTCCCACACACGGGGCACCCCGAGGGCTCCTTCTTGTAGCGCACCATGTTCTCCGTGCTGTGCTCAAAGTCTTCTCTCTTCACACGCCTCACCCCTTAACACAGCAGTCCCCATCAAAAAAACAAAAACAAGAAATAAACCATGGCTTTCCACTCCAGGCCTTTCCAGGAGGAGGCTGCGAAGAAGAGTGAAGCACTGGGAAGGGCCTCAGTGCAGGGTTTAATTGGGTGATCTCTAAATTTAAAGTGTGTTTTAAGAATATAGAAGCAGTCTGGCAAAGTGATGCTTTATGGCTTATTGGTTATTAAACCAACTGTAAAGCATCTGAAAACACTTCTGTCAAAAACATTTTTGTCAACACCAGGAAACAGGCAGATCTAGTAGGCCTGGGCACTTCAATCTGAAGTAGCTGGCCCAGAAATTCACCCTCACTAAGAAAGAGAGGAGAGGAAGTCTCTAAGGAGAGATGCAACCATCCAGCATCAGCTGTAATGCTCAGAGAGGATCTCAGACCTCTTCCTCTGCTACTTTCAGGAGGGCAGAGGGCTCCTGCTCTCCTGTGACAGCTAAAAATGAGACACTGCTAATGTCACACAGCCCCTTGTCCTCTAGTTCATGACACAAAATAGACAATCTGGCTGCTTTTTTAAAAAATCACTTTTGGTTTTATCATCTAAGTCACTAACCACATTCGTATACATGTGGAGCAATGTACCAACTTTTCCAGCCTTTGAGTACCTGTAATATCCTTATATGCTTGAGATTTTGAACAATAAACTCTCATAATCTCATTTTCACATATTCCCAAGTGTTTCAAAGAAAACATGCCACTGACACTGTATTTATATAGGAGTCACTCTCAGCTGTATGTGGCAAATTAACTTTCTGCCTTCAGATTTTCAAGTTACCACACAAATTTTTAAAAAAGAAGAACAGCATGCAAAGAAAGAAAAATATATAATTAAAATCAGCCAGTCTATAAACTGCTGCATAATAAGCTAAGCAGCTTCCACATGATGGTTGACATGGACCTATTAGTGTTATTTTTCATAAATGTCACATTTTGCTGAAATTTGAAACTCTGGATCAGGTAACTGATAATAAAAGAAAGACAGCCACCATCCAGAAGAATCTAATGCACACCATCATTTCCTTAACCTGCCCACCTCCACTGCTGTTTCAAGAGAAATAATCAGGTTGATCTGCAGTAAATTTACCTTCCAAGTGCCTCCTTTGATGGTCCAGCATGACATCCTTCCTGTAGAACATCTTATTGCAGATCTCACATGCAAACTTCTTATCCCCGTGCTTTTTCTTGTGTTTTGATAGGTTGCTGTTTGTAGAGAAGAATCTGAAACACATCTCACACTGGAATGTCTTGTCATCTGTAAGCAAGAGAAACCATGCAGCTCTTCACAGCTCAAAACAGGTTTTGTATGTTTGTGAGACATGTGGTTCTTCTGTTGGATCTGGGTTTTAAACATGTAATCCATCACTGTGCTCTAGGGGCAATTACCTGGGTGATTCTGGACTGAACATTATTGTGGGGCCATAAAAGTAACCAGGATGTCACTTTCTGAGCATAAGATCACAGCATAAATAATATGAGTAACCACAAGGGATGGCTGTGGGAGAAAAGGACAGGTTGGAGTGATACTAAGAAAAAAACATTTAGAGGCTACTGCAAGTATAAAGCTGAAGAAAACTTTTATTATCCCAGAAAACTGCAAATTACCCCTAATAGTGGTTCTGTTTCCAGTTCCTCTGTTTCAGAGGAGTGAGGTGGAACTTAGTTTCAGGGAAAAAATTCAACAGAGATGATGACAGATTATTTGTGAAATAAGTAAACACTAGTGAGGATATCACACAGGTGAGCAAGAGATACTAAAAAAATCCAGTTCCTAAGTGGATGTGTTGCTCTACAGATTTTTGGTTGCACTTTTCTTATCGAAAAAACAAACAAACAAACAAAAAAAAAACAAAAACAAAAACAAAAACAAACCCCAAAAAACAAAACAACAGGTTGTTTCTTGTGATGATGACAAAAACCTGAATTTCTACTGCCCTTTTGCAGTTTCTCTGCTGAGATGGCTTTGGGGACATCTTCCCAGCATGGAGGAGGTGCAGATTATTGGTTGCACTTTTCTTATCAAAAAAACCAAACCCCAGATTGCTTCTTGTGATGATGCAAAAAACCTGAATTTCTACTGCCCTTTTGCAGTTTCTCTGCTGAGATGGCTTTGGGGACACCTTCCCAGCATGGAGCAGAGGTGCCAGGGGAACAGTTCTCCACTCTCACCTGTCCTGCAGTTGTGGAATTCCAGGGCGCTCTCTATCCGAAAGGCCTTTTCACACGTGGTGCACTTGTACCTGTACTCACTGTCCACCTGAGGGTCACAAAGAGGAAAGGCCAAGTCACATCAGACAGAGAAATTCTAAGCCTCAAATACCCCTTTCTATTTTCTGTCCTCTCTAATTTTTATTCCTTCAAGAGGGGATTTAACTACACAGTGGTGCAAAATGCCGATGCTGTGTCATCCTGCCACATTCCTGCATCCGAGCTATAAAAAAACCCAAAGACTGTGTGGATGTAGGAGTCTCCTGATATTCCCCATGTCCAACACAGACACAGAATGTTTGAGAAGCAGGATCTGCTTCAGTGATCTGACTCATCTTCCAGAAGAGGTGGCAGCAATCTGAAAGCTGAGGACCCTGGTGCCAAGCAACAATGGAAATCTTCACAAATAAGGTGCCACTACAGGTGTGTGTTTAATATTTCTACGGCAGCAGCATTCAAAGGCAGCATTAAAGGAATGGTAAGTGGGGAGAAATGAATCAGGACAAGCAAACAAGAATGGAACAACCCTATTTAGCAGCATAACTCGAGTCAGATCTCACCCCTGTATCATGCAGGTCCAGCTAATTCCAGCTTGTCTTGCTGGAAGTGATGCCTGAAAGCAATTTTCTATAGGAAAGGAGTTGCACATGCTCTAAAGCACTTTTCAAATTCATCAATTATTGTAAGGTGAGGTGTCAGCACCCTCTCTCTGTCCTTCCTCACTCACATGGGATCCCTGCTCACACCTGGAATCTCCCTGTGCCTTTCCACATAAACCCTGCAGGAGCCTGGGTGCCCCTTCCACTCACTTCATTCCTGCTGTGCTTGTATGAAACGTGCTGCTTCAAGCTCTCCTTCCTGCTGAACAGCTTTGCACATTCCTCACATTTAAACAGTTTGTCACCTGAGGGGATCAATCAAGATGAAAGGGAAGTAGTCAGTGATTGATAATAACCAACTCCAGGCAAGGCAGGGGAAACCAAAGCACATGCAACTGCAAACAAACAGGCTAGTGATGAAAAATTTAGTAGTTCAGAAGATCTAACCAGGGGATTTTAACCATTTCCAACAATTTTGGTTTCATTCCCCCCTCCTTTTTCAGTGATGATTTTTGCATGGAACCCTTAGAATAGGACACAGGCCCCTGGAACTGCAGATCACATGTGGAAAAACACTCACCTGACATTTACACAGTTGGGTCACCCATGTGCCTGTGAAGGGGGGGGTGATATTTATGTACATATTTAAAGGCAATAAGAGCTTTGGAAAAAACATCACATCCTTGCCCTCATTTAAAAGATATACCTAATTCAAATTTTAAATACTTTCAACTTCAATTTTGCACTTTTTTATTAATGCTTTGGTCTGAAAAATTAAAATAGAGAGTTAATAGAAAAAGAGAGTTAAAAGAAAGAAAAAAGTAAAGCCAGCTGTCTTATAAATACACATCCCAATAACTAAAATGAGCCCTGCTGTTTAATTTAAAGGTGGAACCAAGACACAAAATGAATGCCCAGGCCAGGGAAAAGCCAACCCACCGTGAGAACGGATGTGCCTGCTGAGGTTGCTGCTGTTCTGGAAGATCTTACTGCAGATGCTGCACTGATAGACCCTCTTGTGCTCCCCCAGCTGCTTTATCAGCTTCCGCCGAATCCCGTGTCTACTGGAGAGAATTAAACTCCTTTTGAGGGACATGGTGTTTTGGTGATGAGCAAACCTACTGGATCAGAGAGAAAGGCAGGGACTGAAAGCCACTCACAGGTTGCAACAGAGTTCCAGCAGCTGGCAAAAGCTACGGGGTGTTAAACTCAGCTCAGGGGGCCTGGATGGAGCTTCCCCAGCTCCAAGGTGCCCCCTGGCCACCCCCTGGAAGCTCCAGGTGTCACTCACTCCACATTTTCTGCACCCAGAACTAATGAGGCAAAAAGCAGCAGCAGAGATTCTCTTTGCAGGCCCCTCAGAGGAACAGAAAGGATCTGTTCTGCTCTGAAAACAGCAGCACTACCTCAGCTTAGGAAGCTTGGCATATAAAAAATGTATTTGGGCAGAGGTGCCAAGCAGCACTGTGCCCTTTCCTAGCACTACCACCTGCTGAAAAGCCTTTTTGATGGCTCTGTGTCTGCTGAGGACTTCAATATATACAATTACTAGCTAATTCATAAAAACTGAGTGCTCTATTATACCAAAAAAAAAATCAAAAGGCCAATTTTACCAAGACAAAAAGACATAAAAGAATCTGAATTAATCTTGTGATACTTAAGAGTCTCCCTGAGGTTCTGTTATATTGAAGTTTTACCCTCCTACTGCTCCAAATCTGGAGTATCACATGCAAAATCAACATGAAGTCATTCATGAGCTAAGATGACAAGCAAGACTGAATAATAATGATTAACACATTCTGAGAAAGAAAAAAATCTCTTTGCCTGTCCTATCACTAACATTCAATGGGAGTAAATTTCACCTTGCAGCTGCAGGAGGCTTTTGGAAATACACTGAATAAAAATAAAGAAAATAAAATTCATTTATGTTATGTTCCAAAATCCTACCAGTGTACAAGTGGAACTCAAAATCACCTCCTGAAGCAGCAGCAGCATCCCACAATTTTATGCTGATAAAAAAAGAGCATCTGTGGGCCCAGAAGTTGAGCAGAACTGTTGCATGCTACATCATCCTAGCTACACAATTAAGAGGAAATTCTGCATCCCAGAACACTTACTTTGTCACTGAGCTGATGCTGTTTGTGGTGCTGGGCATCTTTCCTAAAACCAGATCCATGATCCTCTCTTCTGGAGCTGGAGGCAGGGCCACCTCCTCTGGAGGGACCTCGGTGACAGCGTCAGCCACGCGCTCCACTGCACACACACCAAAGAAATAAACACAACAGTCATGTGGACAGCTGGAAGTAAAACTCAAATGCAGAATTTGTAATAAGATGTGGCCCTGGACAAAGCAATTGTCCACAAACACATACAAAGAATCATAGTGTGTGGACTGGAAAATTAAATCTAATCCAACCCCCAGCCACAGGCAGGAACGTCTCACCTTTTTCTAACTTTTTACCTTTCCAAGCTATAACTGAAGGGTCAGTTGACCCAGCATCATTAAATTTCCTATTAGAACACCCCTTCAAGGAAGGTAAAGCCCTTTCTAAACTAAACTTGAGGCAGAGACAGAAAGATTTGTCCTCTTGAAAGGAAGCATGACCCCTGTGCTGTTCCTTCTTGCAGTTCTCATAAACCCCTACCCTGTGTTTCTCTGGGGCTCTCTACAAACCATCACAGAAGAATGCAGGTGACTGAGTGTCACTGCTGCCTTCAAGGCCCCCAGAAATAACTTAAAAACTGGTAAATTGGCAGCTTTAGTGATCTAACTAAAACCTGAAAAACTAAAAACTAAAAATCTTGTCTCTGCTATGTTTTAGGCCTTTCTGCCAAGGCATCATCACAGATGAATAGGCAGATCTATTCCTCAGCATTTTCTAGATTTTTGTTTTACCTGCAGAATCTTTCTCTTCATCAATGACAAGAGGTGTTTCTACTTTTGCTGTTTTGGCTTTTCTTCCCCTCCTGGCCTTTCTCCTCGAGTCTGTGCTGGCACTGGCTGCATCACTTGCCACTGGCTGATCTGCTGGCACAGCCTCTGCTGCTTTCTCTGCTTTCTCAGCATCATTTTGGCTGCTTGGGGGGGCACCTTTGGCTTGTTCCAGGTGACTCAGCAAGTGCTCTGTGTGGACAGGGAAAAACAGGAGAGTAAAGAAGAAATTATCCTTAAAATACTCAAATGGAACTAGCTGAAGCCCATCTATCAGGTACATTTCACTTTGAAGAGACTTCAAATTATTTCAAAAGCAGTCACAATATCTTCATAAATCAAAGCCCACAGTTTATTAAACAGTCACAGGAACTGAATTTTTAAGGAGATGTGCTGATATCACAGTAAAAAGTTTATCTTTCTAATAATGGGTTTTTCCTAATGCCTAAGTTATTTACTGATCTGAGTGCCCTTTTTTAAAAGTGATTCATCAAATGGCCAAAGCTTCTAAATAATTTTAAGTTCTTTTGAAAGCTGCATAAAATAGCTGCAAATGAAATGCAGAAAAAAATATGTACTTCATTACCCTTACTAAATCTGCCATAAATACCAGATGGACAACATCACAAAGTATAACCTGGCATCACTGACCTTGACACTGCTCATGCAGCTCCCTATCTTGATTTTCCTGACAGTCACATCATCTTCTGCATCAGTTTTATTTCTTCTAGATTCAACATTACAGTTGTTTGCCCAGAGACTGAACACTGCCATGGTCAAAACATCCAAAATATCCCTGTTCTACCTTCCCTACTGCTCCTTTCCTTCAAGGAACACAAAATTTAAAACTTTTATCTCACTGCCCCATGGATGGTACATGGCTTTACAGCCCTGGAAGAGCAGAATTCTGCTGATGATTCTCAATGCTCTCCCATGAATTTCTAGCACTTCCTACCTGTCAGCAGCTGGGGCTCTTGGAAAGCAGATGAACACACTTTACACGTCCACTGGTTGGGCTTTGCTTCTGCTGTCCCACTGCCTTCTGGAGTGTTCACTAAATCACAACAAGAAATACTGAAAAGCTTTGAAAATGGGAAGGTGGTAAAGCCCTGAAGCTTTGTTTATCCTGCAGTAACTCCCTGAGTGACACAAGGTACAATTGAAGCAGCAAGAAGCCCCTGGGGATGATTTCAGGATTCTCCAAACCTGAAGAGCAGAACTAGCAGAAGATATAAATGATGCCAGGAGAGGGTATCAGTGCCCTTGCAAAATCCTGAGGGCTCCTTTAGCACTTCCTAAAGAACTGTGTTCATAAAAAGCATGACATAAAGTAAATTATAGCACCTTTAAAACCAGAGGTACCAGTCTTCTTCTAGGTCAGCTGAGGACAGAGGCAGGAGGAACCTCCTTGCTCTCTGTGAAGGGCATTGCAGAGTAAGAACATTTGGATTAATGGAAGTAAGGAGGAGGGCAATGAAAGCCTGGGTTTGAGCAGTTTCATTAATTAGATGTGCTATGAAATCACCATACTAATACTTTAATTAACATATCAGCTCAAGAAAGGCAAAGAAAATGAAGAACTTAGCACAAAAATGAAACTGGAATTAAAAAAAATTAAATAAGAAGAGTTACTCTGTTCACAGGCCTTTGTATTTCAGTCCTTAGATGATGTATTTGAATTTGCCAGGAGGACAAATCTGGATAAATTTGGACTGATTCAGAGATTTTTCTGGCACACAAAAAGCTGAATATCCCACAGTGTACAAGACTCCTGCAGAGGAGGAGGAGGATGACACTGAAGTCAGGGTAAGTGAATGGCAGCACAGGGAATTCGAATTGTGCCTCAGTTTCTGCCACAGATTTCCTGGATGGTCATTACATGTCAGCTCATCTCTCTCTGTCTGAGGACCCTTGTAAAGGGACAGTGAAGTCCTTCTTTCTTTTCAGTGTTGGCTCTTAAATCCCAATAAAGGATTCTCTGAGGCAGAGCCTGTTCCCTGATACAAGAGACACTCAACACTCTGCACCACAGAGGTGTGATCTCATCCATGCTGCAATAAATACATTAATAAGAAATGACTTGGCAATAAAGCAACAAAAATTCCTTCTTCACAGGCTACATAAATAACTTCTTGAGGGCTCTGTCCAGGAGGACAAAAGCAGCAAACCAAGATTCTGTGTAAGTTAATTGTGCCTGACTGCATTTCCCTTGCTCCTCAGCTGCTCCTTGCACTGGTTTGTCAGGAAGAGCCAGGAACTTTCTAAGTTCCCACTTCCTCAGGCTTCCAGGGCAGCTTCAGGGCAACCTGGCTGACTTGGAACCAAGGATCTGAGAGCTGTAAACTGCTTGGTATGACTTGAGGCAAACAGAATCAAAAGAAGAGAATTTTGTTTTGGAAGCACCAGAACACCACATCAGTGGGAACACCTCAGGGCTCCCAAAATACAACAGGCAGCATTTTGTTTCTATTGAAGCTGGATTTCGGGCAGTAGGGTGAAGGATGTAGGAGGGGATGTTCCAATTCTTCCTTTTACCTCTGGAAAAATCCATAAAGCCAAACTGAAAGAGCTCCCCAGCCAAATTCACAATACAGCTGTGACAGAACCCAAGCTGACAAAGGATCCTCTAATCAACTGCTCTGTACACATTTGCAACTATTCCCCTCCTTGCCCCCTGGCTACTTTTACTAAGCAAAGTTTAGGAAAATAACCTCTCAAAGAGCAGACCTAGAATGGTTTTCTTTTGATCTTCTGTACTCTGAGTATACCTTTTGAAATTTGTGTTAAGTGGGTCCTTAATTTCACTGTTCCACTTAGCAGAGACTGGGTGGGGGGAACATTGCTTTGTAATGAACCCTTGGGACAGAGCTCCTGTGACAGTACCAGGTATTTCCTCAGCCATATGTTCTTTGCTAAGAGGATATGTATTGCTTATAAGTTTATTTACATTTGAGATTCTGTGATTTAGAACAGTCTGAACTCTTAATAGTGACATATACTGTGGTATTATTGTTATTTGGGGATGGCTAGTGTTCTTGTCATTTCCAAACATTTGAAATGTTTTCTTCTAGAACTTGGCCTGATCATTGAATTACTGCACTTTGCACAGGCAGAATGAAGATTTTCACCCCACCATTCACCACCCCCAAAGTCAGGAGCACTTGTGGTTTTCATGAAAATAATCTACCTAAAAGTTTATTGGCCCCTCTTGTCACTTTTTAACCTGTGTATGTACTTTAAGCACTGTGCCCATGAAAATGAAAAATTCAGGCTTTCAAATCCTCTCTGATTTTGTATTTGCCAGAAGTTATATATCCATAAAACATGTGTAGGAGTGTTACCCTAACAGCTCTGCAGACCTGTATCTGTCCTCTATCTCCCTTAAGAGCAGTGTGATTTTACATACCTGCTGGATCAGCTGCTAGCATGCTGGATTTCTTGGATTTTTTATGGGGTAAGACAGCAGATGAAGGTTTTGAAGAGACCTTATTATTCCCCTCTTTATCAGACTCCATCGCTGCCACAGATGTATCTGTGAAGAGGAAGAAGAGTTCATCTTCTTTACTGCCCAGACCCTTTGACTCTTGCTCTGTGCTGAGAGCAGCAACCACAGTCACAGAGTTTTAGTCTGTAAATAATATTCTGCAAATAACATTCTCATGTAAAATTTTAACCAGGGCATTCTTATACCTGAATCTGTGCCTTGAATATTCCGGAGCGCACTGTGAAGTGCTGAACAGAGAGCAGGGCAGACTTCGACAGTGATTTTTAAATACCCATAACCCCACAAAAACACATAAACAGGTTAAACTAAAGAGGGAAAAGATGAAACCTCTCAGTTAATACCAACTAGAAACATCTCAGAGTTCAGAAATGTGTCAACTGCATTGATTCAACTGCAGCACTTGAGACTCTGCTTAGGATCAAGGGCAGCATAAAGCTGACACTGGTGGCAATGGCCTCTCCCCAGATTTGTCACCCCAAATTACACCCAGCAGAGCAGTAATAACACCCAGGGAGTACTCCCAGCTCAAGAGCAGGAAGAAAACACCCTTGCAGTGCTAAAGGATCTTGCCTTTCAGCTGTAGAAATGGAAAAGTAGGAGAAAACAAAGGGGAAAACACTGGAACTTGTGGCCATTCTAATTCAGATTCTAAAATACCAGCTGCCTTTCTTTCCAATGCACAGCCATGTGGATCTTACTCTGGTGGGTCTCCTGTGAGGCTGCTTAAGATAAATCCAGTTTTTTAGAACTGTGTAACAGTTCTGTGCAAAACCAAAGCATTTGCACTGCAGCTGAAGAATGGCTTCTTTAGCAAATCTGCATCCAGATTTCTCTGACAACTGAGCTCCTTTGCTGTTCTACCCACAAATGCTTTTGATACAACCACCAAATCTTCACTTAAGGACTGTTTATCCAGTCTGTCCACTCTGAAGAGGCTGAACCATGAACTAGGCCAATGTTTTAGAAAAACCTGGCTGTATCACAGTGAAGAATCTACACTTTGCTCCTGCAGGGCCCCCACGTGTGCAGGCTGGCCTGACTGTGCAGGATAAGAGCCCACTGGATAAACAGCACTGTCAACTCCAACAGGCAGGGCCTATCAGTCCCTGCCAGCACTGGGCCCTTAGGAAGGAAGAAAGGCCCCCACACATACCATTGGCAACACTAGTGACCTGCTTCAGCACTGGCTTTTCCATTTTTTTGGCGTAAAAAGCTGCATACCACACTCGCAGCTCAGTTCCCGGGGGGATGTCCTGGCAGGTGGTGAAGTAAATGTCATTGTCATGCTGGAAGGCAGTGAGGTTTTGATGCTCATACTCGGTGGCTGGGCGCACCATCATCATCCAGTTGCAATCATCTTCGTTGGTGGTGTCAAAATACACCAGGGGCCCTTCTTTCTGGAACACCTGCCAAGCAAAATGTGCAAAAAAAAGAATAAAAACCATGAGAAATTATACCAAGTTAAGGAAAAAAATTATTTTCTGCTTTTGCAGTGGTTTTTTTCAATGGGCATCAGGGATGAAGCAAGCCTCAAGTCTTGCATCAGGCATCTTTCATTTAGTCACACCTTCAGATGAGACAGACAACCAGGAGCAAGCTGGGAACAAACTGAACAAAATTCTTCCTACAGCCACCAGTTTCCCAAAAACATTACTGCATACATGAGGGGAAGGGTATCCAAACAGCCATCAGCCCAAGGCACATTTCTCAATCTTTACTTCTGAGTCAGGTATTAGTGGAAACTAAGACTGAATTCCATTCTTAATGTAGCATTTTTCCTACCAAAACTTGTCAAGAGAGGAATAAAACAAATGCAAGACAGAAAAAAACTCCACTTATTCTATATGTTCCATAAACCTAATGCATATGTGGCTCATTAGGCAAACTCAATCAAATTTAAGAGACCCATTAAAAGAACTGAGCTTCTAGTTTGGTTCTTCTGTTCCTTGCCCAGAGAATGTTTGTTTAGCTCATCTCTTACAGGGCACACCTAAAACATGTTCCAAATAATCCCCTGTACCCCTTTGTTTCCATGGTGTTAGACAGCATTAATTCATCACAGGTAAAACTGACTCCTTGCTATTTATTGCTTTATAAATTCTGTGTCTTACCTTCAGGGGAAAAACTGATTCTTTCTCCAGCTTGAGAACTCTCTTGGATTCAAAGGGGCCAAACTGGGTACGTTTCACCAGCTGAGTCAGAGCAAACACTCCCTCAGTCCCATCCTCCAGTTGTCTTATCTCCAAATTAGAAGGCAGAGATGATCTAAAATTTTAAGAGAGAATTGAGAAAAAAATAAATCACAGAACTGATTAAGTTGGAAAAGACTTCTGAGATCACCAAGTTCCACATTTGGCTGAACATCACCTCATCCAGGAACAGTCATGCAGGAATCCATGGAAGAAGGAAATCAGCATTAAACACAAGAGTTTCTGTGCTCCCAGCCTCTCTCTTTTCCCAAACAAGCTTCTGAGTTACCACATATAATACACAGAGAGCACCTTCCCCAAAATTCACGTGACTGGCCCCACTGGATTGGTTTCACAGACCAAATGCAATTCTGTTTTTTCAGGTCTGTGCTAACAGATGAAAAGCTAAAAAGAATCAGACAGGTTAGTGGCTACCCAGTAGAGACTGACACTGGTATAACTGCTTTAGTTAGATAAAGAGAAATACAAAGATTGCAATTGCAGTCATAAGCAAATGAATGGAAGAAAAATACTTTTAGTTTGAAACATACAATAGAGACAGAGAAGTTCAGATGTTTCTCAACACTTCTTTTGAACCCTAAAGCATCCATTTTATCTTTTCAGTAAGACAGAGGGAACAACTTCACATGGTTGAGCAAGCAGACTGTTGTTAAAAGAATCATATCCAGCTTGTGGTTAAACTTGCCCTCAACCTCAGATAACTCACTTTCAGCTACTGTTCCCCAGATGTAAAGGCTGCAATTAAATTTCTTCTTTCCTTTTCTTATCTTACCTGATTTCAGCTGAAAACTCTTCAGGAAAATAAATACATTTATCTATAAAAAAGTCAATTTTAAATTCTGCTTTCAAGACCACAGTCCTGCAGCCCACACTTACACTAGGGAACACTCAGCATTTGCATGTCAAAAGGAGATTGAAAACCAGTGTATGCACCATATGTGCAAACATTCCCAGCTGGAACATCTGGACATTAAAGTGCAAGTTAAAAAATAGAAAAAAGGTAGGAAATACTAGTTTGTCATTGAATGTGTATAGTACAGGCTGGAGACTTAAGCACTGCCCATTTTTTGTATATAGCAGAAGCACTTCCCTCTTCCCTTAACTAAATTAATTATTCCAAGGGGTATTTTTAAATCACCCTCCAGCACCTGCAGTGTCAGGGCTGTTACCCATTAACAGCTGCTGGAGGGATCACCCAGGGCAGTTTTCCAGGCACAGGAAGGCAGTGCCTGACAGGAACTGGAGGGAAATTTCTCTTCTGGGAAGGCCCAGAAAAGCAGGGACAGCTCCTGCACATGTGGGACACCAAGAGCATCCCACCCTGGCCAAGGGGTCGTGGCACCCACGTGGCAGATCCAGGACATCAGGATTTGTCACAAAATGATGCTGGGAATACACAGCAGGGCCTCCACAGCCAGGATGTGCCAGACTTGCTGCCCACGTGCCTATTCTGTGCCTGTGACTTCCCAAGAGGAAATATGGAAGCCCTGCACACATTATATAACACACAAAGCCATCTGAACACTTCCCTTTTTGGATCTAAACCTTCACAATGGGTGGTTTTTTTCCTTAGCCTTACATTCTACACCTTAGTGTGAATTTTGCTGACAGTGCCTGATTCTTTCCCTGTAAAAATCACTACTCAGTGTTGTTTTCTCCCAACTAGATTGAGTCTATTTGTTTCTTTTGGCAAACAAGAGTGTTTCTGCTGCGCTGTCACAGATTTGCTGACAGAACTATTACCCCTAATCGTTTGCAAAGACCACAATAATGAGAACAACTTGTTTTGCTTCTAACTGGAGGAATGACTGAGTTCATACACATGAATGAGAAATCCTCACACACTTCTCTGAATTGAATCTGGTGTATCCAAGGGGGATGAAAGTGGCAGGTACTCAACCACAGCAGAAGCCATCACCCCATCTGGCACCACCTGACTTCTTGCCAGAAACCTCAGCAAAGAAACCCAGTCCTGATGAGCAGCAAGTTATTTTTTTTGGCTTCAGTTCAGTGCAGCACTTAAGTGTGTGCATCAATTTTTCTATTTAATCAAGGCCATGTGCTTTCCATGGATTTCTGTCATCCTCTGGGACTTCAGTTTGCAGCTGTCAGCATGACATCCACTGATCAGCAAATTTGCTTTAAAGGACTAACATGGGTGTAGGGTTAGTCAGGATTAACACAGACACTTCTTACCTTGCCCTGCTCAACACAAAGGAGTCTTTGACTGTCACCACTGGGCCCAGCTCAGGACACTCTGAATCGTGGTACTGCCCACAGTCCTCGCACCCTGCAAGGAACCAGACAGGAAAGGTTGGTGAAAAACACTTTTGTAACACAGTTTCCTCCCTCCTTCAAGAGAAACCAGGAAAAATACATACGTAGAGAGGCAGATGTTTATTTATATTGCCTAAAAGAACATGAATAATTGAACACTGAGTTGACAGCTGGCACCTGCATAGGTGAGATAACACACACTGTGATCAGTACCATCAGCAGACAACTGTTTAAATCCTCTCTCAAAGGAAAATAAATGCCCTACACCCAGAGTAAATATTCTGCTTAAAGATGGCATTATTCTTCAGATGAAGTGCTGCAACACACAGCAGCTGAAGAGAAGCACATCCCTGCCTTCCCCAGGAGCTGGGCTGTCAGAACAGCTTGGGTAGCCTGGTGCTTCCAGGGACAGGAGGCACAAACCCAGAACCAGCAGCAGAGCTGGCACAGGGCTCAGCAGGCACCAGCCTGTCCTGGGAGCCCAGCTCTGCCTGGCCACACACACTTGTCACCCACAGGGCAGGACTGACACCTCCAAGGGACCTCCTGGTGCCTTTCCAGACAGGCAGCTGGCTGCACAACACACTCTGGCCACCTCACTCACTGCCAGCTTAGCTAAATTAATTTTTAGTTTAAGTGGCTGTAAATTACCCGGGACTGAGTGGTTCCTAAGAAACAATTTTCAAACGAGGATAATTTGAGGCTTTCTAAAATAAGCTAACTTAACAGGATTGCAAATGCTTATACACTGCTTCACCGTGAAAAAATAGCTGTCAAACTGTCCTGCCTGGTCAGCTGCTGACACAGCTTCAGGACAGATCATCACACAGGGGTTGTATTGCTTGGTGCCTTTTGCATCTCAGCTGCAGGCTCACAGGGCAAGCCAGGAAACCCCAGAGGAGGTGTGAAGTAGAGGGTCATTACACGGTTTTTTGGGAAGACATGACAAAAGCCAAGTCATTCCAAGGTAGATTCCCTCTGATAAAGCTACTTTGTGCTCCTAACTGGAAGCTTCTCCCCTCCCAGTCAACGAAAGAACTTCTAAAACAAGGGATTCCAAACTGCTTCACATTTCTTCTGGCAACAAAACCATCTTAGCAGTGAAAAAATACATATATTTAACAAACAGCATATCTGGCTGGTGCAACCCCCAGGCTTGGTCACTGCCTCCTGTGGAGCTGTTAGTGCTTCCTCCTGCTTAGCCAAGGAATGAAACAACCAGCTCTTCACATCATTTTTCAGCAGAAGGAATTTCCCAGCCTGGCTTGTTGTACAGCACCACAGAGTTATTGTACCTCAGGAAAGGGTCCATGGGTAAATGCTGTTTACAGAGCACAAGCACCAAAGCTCAACCTACAGCTGTCCTGTTTTACTGTTCCACCATTCCCCTGCTCCAGGTGTGCCTGGAGCCCAAGCTGCCTTCAATATTACTGAAATAATTTGGGCTAAAAGCAGATTTCCCAAAGCAGAGAAGGTGGAGGAGCCACAGAGGAATGTGTAAACCTGACTGGTGAAAAGAAATGGACTGTCATCCACAGAGGGTTGTCATAACCAAGGGGACAGGGAGGAATAGGCTGAGTAACAGCTTCTCCAACAGGTTTTGCTGTCCAGAGAAAAAAAGCACTTTGTAATTTTCCTTATCTCCTGACTGCATCAGGGCACTCCTCACTTCTGCAGAGATAAACCTCTGAAAGGTGCAGACAGCACTGCCCACAACTCCAGGCAGGAATAAGCCACAGATTCCTCTCACTTCTTGGCAGAGGAATGACCAAAGCCAGGGGGGTGACAATGACATTGTGTGGCACAGCTCAATATCCAGGGGATGCCCTACAGCAGCCACTCCCCCAAGCTGTTACACTCCTCATATATACTCGACACTTTCAAGAGATCACAGCCACAGGAAAACATAAAAACAAGCATGGGAATAATCATAAAATACCCCAGGGAGACTATATTCACACATGTAATAAAAAAATTTCCAAAATTCTCTTGTATTTGAAATACATATTCAAGGATGTTTATTACTGGGAGTGCACAGTGCCATTTATAGCAATTCACTTTTTCAGAGTTTCATAAGCAGTCCCCATATCCCGTGGGAAAAACTAATTGCAGAGAGCACAAGAAAAAGCTCAAGAGACTCAGTGATCACTGGAAGGGAGGAAATCATGTTGTGTGACACCTTCTGCCTAATTAGCAATGGCATCACATCTCTATTCTTTTTGCTGTCCACCAGAAGCTTTTTATGAAGGGGAAGATAAGGAAACCACCACTGGTATCCCAGTAAAAATGCAAACAGTCAACATTGTTTTTGAAAGAATCTGGCAGAGAGAGAAAATTGAACTTTCTGATAGTTGCCATAAATGCACTGTGGTCACATCAGAGATAAAATACTGTGGATCCAAAAACCATGTGCACCCTTCTGACTGGATCCACAATATCTGTGCCCTCTCTGCTCACACCAGGACTCCACATCCCTGAACTCTTTTCCACTGTGACACCAGCAGGTCAAGGCTGGTGACAAAGGAGAGGATTCATGTACCCAAGCCTGCCAGCCAAGCTCCTCACCCACCACCACCCCAGGAGCCCAGATCCACTCAGAGAGCCCAGCCTGGCACTCAGGGGTACACAGAGGGCACAGCAAGAAGCACAAGGCAGTGACTGCCACGAGTGACAACTGCCAGGGCAGTTGGTGCATCTCACACTGGGCTTGTTCTGACAGAATTATGAGTGTGCCTGCCCCTGCTGTGGAGGTGCAGATCCCCAAGTCAGGCCAAAGGTCAGAGTTATCCCCAGACACCCTTGGCTGCTAGAGCTGGTTGTACAAACAAAGGGCTCACACGAGTGTTGGACCTTCAATCTCACTCACTTCAGCCATGAAAAAGCTGCTAACTCACATTCAGAGGTTCCATTGTGTGTTTGCCAACAGCGTCAGAATGTGTGTGCTTAAATTACACAACCTCCTCTCCATTCTTCCATTAGCTGTTTGAGCCTACTTAACATAAAGCAGTTTTTCTAAATAAAATCTTAAGTCTGGTTTAGTCTTTAATTTCAAGCATTCTGAGTAGACAAGTCACACATGGTGGGTGAGAATTAGATCTTTTTCCTAATACTTACAAATAAACATGATCTCCTCACTGCCATCTTCAGCCATTTTTTTAAACCTGCCAAAATACAAAAGACAAAGTTAATTTTGAGTTGACTTTTCCTTTCTGTATCGTATAAACATTCCCCTGTGAAGTAATGATGCTGACTGACCCCAAGCCCACCCAGACACATTAATGTTCCTGCAGGAGTATCAATGGAAATTTAAAGGAATTAAGGTCATTAAAAAGCCCTACAGACTGCTGTATCATTACATGTGTTGCAGACATCACTGCCAAGGAAGCCTCAATGTCTGTGGGTTCTCAGGCATTTCTCTGTGAGGAAATGCTGTCTCCTGCTGTTCCCAGTCTCTGACAAACTTCCAGCCACTCCTGTGGAGCCTCAGAGCCAGAGGACAATCCAGGTCAGCAGCAACCACTGCAGGAACAAGGCCCAGTGCAACATTTTACTGAACTGTAGCTTAAAAAAGGTATCTCTGAAAGTCAGATTACTCATTTTATAAACACAGTAATCTTAAAAACCTGAAACCTGCAGATACAGTCACAGATCTCTTCCAGAGGCAAGGGTATATTGTGGTACTGAGCACCAAAAAGTCTGGGGAAATAAAATCCTGCCTCTGTCACTGGCCTTCCATGAAATGGTAACTGAGCAATTTGATTTCACAGTGAAATAAGATTAATGTACATTCACTTCATTAGTGTCAGTCTACGTTAAAAACTTGCATGAACACTATTGCCCCTAAACAATTAAATTATGGTTGGCAAAAAGTCTGATTATGTATGATTAAACCCACAACAAAAGCAGGACCTGCAAGAGAGTTTTTCCCTTTTCTACCCAAAAACCACTCTCCTCCTCAAATAAGCAATTTTCCCAATGCCCCAAAAGAGAGGGAAAGGAACATGAAGATCATGACCCAAGTCTGAGAGAGGCAAGGCTGCAAAATAGTGTGTGGCCAAGAACAGGACAGGACAGAGTAAGAGCCTAAATCTGTGAGAGGGAGAGGAAACATGACACACCAAACTCACAGAACCCTGTTTGAAAATAGATAAAGCATTTGCTACTACAGCAACAAAAGCCAAGCCAGAAATGTGGGAGCACAGCCACTACTCAGGATGAGGCCTCTCCAAGCACTGCCCTCCCCAGCTCCCCCTGTCAGCAGCAGGATCCCTCCCT
Source organism: Cisticola juncidis (assembly GCA_013400215.1). Taxonomy (NCBI): domain Eukaryota; kingdom Metazoa; phylum Chordata; class Aves; order Passeriformes; family Cisticolidae; genus Cisticola; species Cisticola juncidis. Next base: position 164,250 of record VXBR01007275.1, read on the forward strand.
AACACTCACTGCTGTAAGGGGCAAACTCTGCCCCATCTGTGGCACAAGCTGGGCCTTTCTTGGCTGCAGCTTTTGGGGACTAAGCTCAAATAATGGAACAAACATTTATATAAAATGCTGAACAGCAATTCAGGGAATTTCCCCAAAAGCTCTTATCCTGAAAGCAAGGTGAACGATGCAACAGGTATTTAGGAGAGTCCAAGCACAACGCTGCAAAACAAGCGGTGCTGATGTCAAAAATGGTTTGGTTTGCTTTCTAAACAACACTTTTTTTGGGGATGCTTTGCACTATTTCAAGAGAGGTATGCTCAGCTGTTTCTAGATGCTTTGTGTCCTGGCAAGACTTTAATCCTAAATGTGGCTGATTTAACAAATAAAGGTCTTGGCCAATGGTTCAGGAGTGCAGAGCAGCCACTCCACAAAAGGCATCCTCGCTGCTGTGTGGCACCCTTGGCCTGGGGACAAGTGACACTACAGGAGCAGCAGCTCTGCCGTGTTCCAGGGGCCACCAGATGAGGACAGCAACAGAGGGGCGGGGAATTCACCAGCATCCTTCAAGGTGATGGGGAGGAGGCGTGAAGAGCCCTCCCAGGCAGCCTCAGGCTCTGCATTAGCGCAGCTCCCGTCTCTGCAGCAGGGACTCCTCGTGTTCTGCACCCATCGTCACCCCTGGCTCCCAAACAAACCCTGCCTCCTGCTTTACAATTCGGATTTACACGCTCCTCCTCCCTGATCTCAGCTGTATTTCCCAGGAGTTCTTGGCAATGAACCACACGATGCCACCCGCTGCAGCTGGTAAACAGAGTCACCATGTGCCACTCACACGGTGGCACTGAAGACAGCTTCAGATTTGTTTTTTTACCCTCATCTGCTGTTGCTACGGGCCATGTCTGATTTTTTTTTCTGCTTTTTTTTCTTCTTTTTAAACATTTGTAACAGAAAAATACTCCACTAAGTCGCTCATCCCACTGCTCCTAATTCTGTTCTTGTCTTGCAGGGATAATCAGAGCTTCTGGGTGTTTCAGGTATTTTTGACATAAAACAGAGAGGAATCATTAGCAGTCAATAATCAGGAGAAAAGCCACACAAAGGAAATTAGACCAGGTACAGAGCCTTATTGTGATGGCAGTAAAAGAGCAGAAAACCACATTTTTTGGCTTGTATAATTAGATGAGTGATTTTATGGCCGACAGTAGAGCCACACAGCTATGCATAAAAAAATTCAGCTGCAACACAGGCCTCTGAGCATATCTGGAACTTGAGGGAACCCAAATGAAGACACTGAGGGGCTGCAGCATCACAGCTACCTGCTTGCAGCCCATGATGTGATGTGCAAAGACACTGTCAGGGAACCACCTGAGCTGTAAAAATTTAAGAATGGATGTAAAATCACACTTTACCCTAATAAAGAAACAAATCAGGCTCAAGTGCTAAGCTAAGCCATTTTGATCTTGCTGATGGGTTTTTGTTTTTTTTTTTAAGTAAGTCGGAAAATTTAACAGAATGCCTGAAAATCTGTGTTTGAATTTAATGATCAACAAGGTAGAATTAAAGTTACGCTTTCTTCAGTCTGAGAATGGGCTTCTCTGAGTGTGAATAACTTGAGAACACAAGCAGATGGGTGCTGCACATACGTATGTGGAGGGATGTACTTAAAAACGCAGTTTTCCTCGTGGTGTAGTAAAACTTGTTCATGCTACCACTCAAAGGAATTGCAGAACTAACTATAGTGAGGCCTTGTATTTCTTAAAAAAAAAATTAGGGCCATTCGATCAATTATTGTTGAGGAGGGAGACGATTTCTAGGCCAGCCAGGGGGGCATGGAGTAACACAGCAGCTCTGAGCCACCTGCCCTTCCCAGCACTTCCTGCGACCGCCGGGATAAACTACACGCAAAGTTTAATCGCCCTGAGCAGAAAAGGAGCGTCCTGCAGGAAATTTCCCGTGTGCGAAGGAGCCCCGCAGACCGCGGCTCTCCTCCTTTTGTTCCCTCGGGCGCGCACCGCACCCTCCCCCGGGGCACCGGCCGGGGCAGGGCAGCATCCCCACGCCGCCCTCCTCCTCCTCCTCCCAGCCTCTTCCCTCCGCATCGCGCCCTCGCACCTGGGAGCT
>VXBR01007275.1:166821-206510 GCA_013400215.1 Cisticola juncidis
TCGCCGGGTTTCCCGCAGCTCCCGGGCAGCGCCGGCCGCGGGGGAGGCAGCCTGGAGAGAGCTAGAGGAGAGCTTGGCAGAAACGCAGTCACAGGTTAGAAAAGACTTCCAGGATGATCCAGGCCAAGCTGTGACCCAGCACCGCCCTGTCCATCAGACAGCGGCACTGAGTGCCAGTCCAGTGTTTCTTTAAACACATCCAGGCATGGGGAATCAACACGTCCTGAGCAGCCCGTTCCAGTGTTTAATCACATCAGTGAAGAAATCCTTCCTGATGCCTGACCTGACCCTCCCCTGGTGCAGCTTAGGTCATTTACCCTCGCCCTGTCCCTGGGCAGAGAGCCTGATTCCCACCTGGCTGCACCCTCCTGTCATGGAGTTACAGGGAGCACCAACATCACCCCCGAGCCTCCTTTTCTCATGAGCAGCTCCCTCAGCCACTCCTCAGAGGCTCCTGCTCCAGACTTTGCTGCCTTTCTCTGGGCAGAAGCTGCTCAGGGGCTGTCAGCCAAGCCCTGGCCATGCACACGAGCACATGTCCAAGCCTCACCTGACAGGACATGGTCTCAAGTTGCACCAGGGAAGGTTCAGGTTGGACATGAGGAGGAATTGCTTCACATAAAGCAGGATTAGACACTGGCCGGGGAAGTTTGGAGTCCCCATCCCTGGAGATGTCCAAGGAACGCCTGGCGTGGCACTCAGAGCTCTGGGCTGGGGACACCTTGGAGGCCGGTCAAGAGTTGGACTCAATCACCTTGGAGGTCTTTCCAAACCTTTCCAAACCATGATTTCTCTATGATTCTATGATTCCTAATTCTCCCTTTCTGGCAGTACTAGGATCATCAGTGCCCAGCCCTGCCTGCCAGCACAAATCCTTTAGGGGGGTTTAAACCTCCAAGTTATTTATTCCACCACCCCAGGCAGTGGCCAGGACAAGGAGCATGCAGGCTTTTTGTGTTCAAGCAAGATGCCCCAGTGTTTCTGCTCTGCTGAGAATTGTTGCCTGCAGTGAAGTCCCCTCAAAGTCTCATGCAGTGTTCCCTGCCACCATGGTGTGGCTGGTCAGCCTCCACTGTCAGAACACCACTGGACATCAAAAGGTGGGGGGGAGCTGGCACCAGCTCTGTTTGCTCCAGGGAATGTGCTCTTCTCACATCTGGATCCATCTTTAACAGCTGGCAACACCCAGGGCCTTTCTCCATTGTCATCCATCCCCTAAACCCAAGGACCAGTTCCAAAAGAGGTGTGTAGAGAATTGTGTGAGAATGGGCCAGGCTGGAAGGGACCACAGGGGTCACCAGGTCACATCCCTGCTGCAGCAGGGCCATCCCAGAGCACAGGGCACAGGGCTGTGTCCAGATGGTTCTGGAATATCTCCAGCCAGGGAGACTCCACAGCTTCTCTGGACAATCTGTTCAGGGCTGGGTCACTGCACAGGGAAGTTCTGCCTCATGTTCAGATGGAATCTGTGCACCAGTTTCTACCCGTCCCTCTCATCCTGTGGCAGATCCATCCTCTGGGCATCCCCCTTTGGCTATTTATACATCTATTTATACAATATTTATACATGTTAATGAGGTTCCCTCGCAGGTTTCTCTTCTTCAGACCACACAGCCCCAGCTCCCTCAGCCTTTCCTCCCAGCAGAGATGCTCCAGTCCCTTCTTTTGTCACCCTCTGCTGCCCCTCTCCAGGAGCTCCTGTCCCTGCTGTGCTGGGGATCCAGGGCTGGGCACAGCACCCCAGAGGTGCCCCCAGGGCTGGGCACAGGGGCAGGATCATCCCTGACCTGCTGGGAATGCTCATCCCGAGGTACCCCAGGCACCAAGGCCATGCTGTGACTGTCGTGTCAAGTGCTTGGGAAAACTGAAACAAGCAGCATTTGGAATTTCAAAATATTGTACGTGGCAAAACAGTGTTAATTTCAGGATGGGGAACCATTTCTTCTTTCAGAATTACTCAGCAGTAGTTTTAAATTACTACAGGAGTAGTAAGGGGAGGTTTTTTAAAGGATCTTAACTGCAATAATTTGCTTTTTCAAGGACTGAAGCTGACTGGTAGTTTTTGTATAGTCTGCTTTTATTATTTTCTCTATATATCTCAGTACATGGATTTCTGCCTGTTTTTTTCCATCATCCAGCACACCAGAGTCGCTCATCCTACTTGCATTCACTTTGTCAAAATAAGTATAAATTAATTCAGTATAATTATCTGTATGTTTACAATGCATGTCAGTCTGGATCCTGCAGCTCCGGGTTTTTTTCTGCATTAACCTCAGATTGTGAGATTGCATCTTATGCTAGGCTCACCTGGGTAGAGAGGTGAAAAATTGAAGATCCTTTATATTTATTGTTTAAGAATGATGAACTGGAGGGAAGGGTGTGGTGCCACACTTGGAGCTACATCCATTCCTGCTCTCCCTCTGACAGGTCTTGTCACTTTTGCTAATGTCCAGGAATGGCATCACACAAGGTAAAAAAAACTCAGATTAGGAAAAAAAACACAGATTAGAGCAGGGAGGAAAAGAATGAAGGTTTGTTAATAGGAGACTATTGGGAAATTTGAGCTAAGCACTTAAATAATATGAAATAAACAGGCATGTAAATGTGGCCAGTAACTCCCAGTAAGGGAATGTAAGATTTGTACAAGAGAGCACAGCCCTTACCTTTGGAAGGGAAATAGAAATATTACTGTGGCTATTTTCACATGAATGCCTTTTTTTTTTTTTTAATTTTTGTTTTGTTTTGGTTTTTTTTTTGTGCTGGTTTAAATGTTGGGCTTGGGGTTTTTTCCTCTCACTCTGGTAAGGCTTTGTGGCAGCACTGATTTATAACATAACCTTTTCAATAACATCATCACAAGATAATCTAATTCCCAGGCTGTTCTCATTCTAGTACTGGTGTCTTCCCCATAGGATCCAGGCCTTAACACTCCTCCCCCTCTGCTCCCTAATTCAGGATATTATGATATAACTGAGAGAAAAAACAAAAAAAAAATCAAAAAACCAAACCTGAATAACCACAGTGAGCTCCACAATTCCTTCTGCCATTAGATTCCCTACCCAATCTGTGTTTCAGGTGATTTCTCAAGCAACAAGGGGCTGCCTGATAGGCTGGGGCTGCCAGGAAAGAACTCTGCTCCTGAGCAAACAGGTAAATGGTCTGTGTTAAGCAACAGGTCAAATTAGTGAAGGAGAGTGGAAAACCATCTGTTGCACCTGGGTATATAGGACAGCACAGCACACAGAGACAATTAGCTTTTATTGTATGTACAGCACAGCAGGAGTTACTTCTTTAAAAAAATCCTCTTAGGTTTTTGTAGTGATATAATAAATCTGTACATCATAGATTTCAGAATTGCACCAACTTGAGTTTATGTATGCACAGAAAGAAAAATACACCACAGAAGAAGTGACTATGACAGTTGATGCTAGAAAAAAAAAAGTTTTACCCCACCTGGAATAATACAGAGCATAATACATCATTGGGAAATACAGAATTATAGTACTGGGAAGACCTCAGATCACCCTTCCCAGCTATTTTCACACCATGCCAGCACCTTGCATAGTAGCAGTTTGGATATCCTGAGTGAAGTGGTATTATTCACCCTTAACTTAAAGTAATCACCCTTGTTATATAATTAATCTGGAGTTGTTTGTCACCGAGGCTGAGGCTTAGCAATGTGCAGAAGCATATGCTGACTTTAAACACATGAATAAATCCACTTAGGCCCTGTGGAGGTCAGAGCTGTTCCCACTCACAGCAGGAATGTCTTAGCCTGCAGCTATGGCACAGTTCATTCTAAAAGCACTTGTCTCAAACCTCAGCTCTCCAAATCAAAGCCTGCAATAAACTCAACTGAAAAATCCAGGCAGCTCTCACCTTGCTCTGGGTGACACCTAAAGCTCCCAGACCTAAAAAGGGTGTTAAAACAAGAGCAAGATTCTTATTTTGCTTCCCCACCCACATCTGGTAGCGTTTTATGCTTTCACCTTTGTTTTTTTCCTATGATGTTTTGCACATCAAGAACAACAGAACTCTGCAAGAAATACACAGCAGAAGGTTTTCACTGGAAAAACACCTAGAACCAGCAAGGAAATGCAGTACCAGGAAATTCTGTGAAATTCCACTGAACCCCAAAACTGGCATAATTGCCAGCCAATTTCATCAAAAAAGCAGCACTGTAAATCCAGTCCTCTCAAGAGCAAGACAGTACAAGGTCTGCATGGCCTGGAGCCCCAACCTGTGTCCTAAAGAAAGAGCAGGGAAAAAGAAAACCTGTCACAAACCATAAGAATAAAACCCATTATTTATGCCTGCACAGTGTATGACCTGTCCACTAAGTGGAAGAAGTTTGGCAAAGGTATTTTGCTTTCAAAAGGAATTTTTTTCCACCCTGGCATTCCTTCTGCCTCAGATTCCCAGGTTTCATATATTGTCAGGAGTGAAATGACTCTAATTTCTTCCTGGGGCAAGTAGGATATGAAATACCAATGACCTAGGCATAAAGTCTTCCCCTCCTCAGTGAAGTGACTTTGAAAGGGATCTCAATCACTTTAAGAAAGTTACTTAGCTTGTAAGGATCTCATTGGAGATCCTAGGTAATTTTATTGCTTTTATCTACAAAGAGCAATTTAATTCTTGTACTATTTACTGAGTCAAAATTCACACTGAAGCTAAGACGAATCTTGGTGAGGATAGGGTTTGTCTCCATCGAGGCAAATTTAAACACCATAAAGCAAAACAAGCTACAACCCAAATCAATAAGTTGCAGGTATGGGCAGAAAAATGCTTTAGAAAAGAAAAGCAAGCCTTCATCTCTCAGTCCTCATGAAATAAATACCATGCTTTCCTTGCTGTACAGAACACCCAGAAGCACAAAAGTGTGAGAAAAGGGACAAAAGGAATTAATATTTCACAGGTCCTTTCCAATCTACTGTTGTGACATCATTAAATTGCAAGGCAGTAAACAAGAAGTTTTCAATGTAACAGTATCATATAAAGAATTTATCTACTTTTCAAGTGGGTTGTTATTAAAATTCTTTATAATTTTAATAGCTAGGCATCTGAACAATGGATCAAATTACAAAACATGGAAGGTGATTCCCTCTGGCATCCTTCACAAAACTGCACAGGACACATCATGGTGCTGTTTGTGCCAGTTGACAAATCCAGTCTTTCTGACCCAAAACTGCAGTGTGGATCCTGCAGGTTGTGATCCAGCTCTCACTGACCCAAATACACTCAAAATGTGCATCCTCAGCTCTCCTGATCTTAAATGACAACCTAAGGAGGGGATGGGATTCATTGCTGTGGGTCTTTGGGGTTGTCACAACTGAGCAACTCAATTGTCCCCGTGTGTTTAGTACCTTAGCTTGTTTTTACAGCAGGACATGAATTATTTGCAGAGGAGTAAAAAGAGGTGAGGAACACATCTGCCAGATTCAGAGATCCAACATCAAACCACACAGTGTTTATTTTCCTGAGGAGTGAAGGCAAATAAAAAAAACAGATCCCTTTTTTACACCAAATGCCTTGCTCTCTGCCTCTGAAGAATTCATTCTCTCTTAACACATGTGAGTCCAAACCTTCACAGAGTTTGCAGTTAAAAAATGTTCTCCATTCCCCCATCGAGACAAGCATTCAAATGATCATCAAGACCTCAAGATGAACCTTTCATGTGCATCCAGTCTCTGGGGTAAGTTACAAATCCTAGTGCTGTATCCTGCAAGTTACTCAGTGTTATTTCCCTCTGTTCTACAGTGCGTGCTAAAGCTTCTGTAAATTAAAATCCCAGCTCAGTAATTTAACAAGACTTCAAGTAATGTTATGTGCTGCCTCTACATTCCCAATTCCACTGTTCTCTGGTTTTAGTGTAGGATGTGCTACCCATGGTGCTCAGTTTCATTTGGATTCCTTGAATTTAGGGACCAGTTGTGGTTTTATCCTTCAGCAATGAAGACTGAGCATTCAAAAATGGCAGGGACTTGAGCCCCACCCTGCCCCATAACACAGAGAGTTCCTGGTAAAATCAAGAGTAAAAGTGTCTGTTGAGGGAACATGACATCAGGGCTTTTAATGCTCTCATCATGAACCACTGTAGAACAAATGAAGACACAAAACTTCTACTTTGTATTAAATCAGAAATAAACAAAACTGTTCAGGCACATTCAGGCTGGAAAAACCTGTATTACTGAACTGGGATTTCCAAGCACAGTACAGCTCCAGAGGATTCATTTGTACCAAATTTTCAAAATACAGAACATTAAAATGCCTTCAAGTGTTTTCATAACAAGCAGCATGCTTAAAGGTACAACTGTTTGATAGTCTGGCCTACTGTACTACCACAGGGATCTTGGGAGGTTACACATAAACAGTATTTTTAAACAGTTCAAAGATTTTGACAGTTCAGTTCTAATATTTTCTTGGTAAAAAAAGAAACCAAACTCTCTCTAATTTGATACTGAATTACCAGGGAACCTCGAGTCTGTCAGAAATTTGAAATGTGTTTCTGTTCTTCAGTAACTTTCTATTTTTGATGAATGCTTTAGGCTGAAAGCCCAAATATCTGCCAAAGTGTTGGATAGCTTAAAGGGAGGAAAGGGGCCAGGGGAAAAATCACTGTTGGCAAAGTAGGCACAAGGTCTATCATCCATTCACATCAGTAATTTAGTTGGAATGAATGGATATTTTTCTTGGCTGAAGAGAACAGGCTTGGTCCTTTGTCCTCAGCAGGAATGTAGATGATGGAAAAGTACAGGTAAAGCATGAAAGATGGTACCTGTGAAATACTGACATTTTACTGTTCTTCACAGCCAAAGTGAGAATTACTCACATCAGTTTTTCATTTTAGAGCAAAGGAAACAGCTGCAGTATTTAGCAAGGAAAAAAGGTTACAAAACTCATCTAACCAACCATTCAGCACATGACAAGGCTGGTAGATCCAGAAACTGAACTAAGGGAATTAATATTTTTTCCAAAGCTTTCCTCACAACTGTGTATTTTAAGATCTCAGTAAGTGCTGGACAAGACAAGCTTTCCGGTGAAAAGCACTGTAGGGTTAACTATGCTCTACTCACCATTTACTGCTCCTAGCTCTGCATTTGATGTGATGGTTTATGTACTTGTCTAACAAGCACTTAGGAGAAGGAATTAGAGCCTCTAAGATGAGTTTTTGCATCAGCAATACAGCTTCTCACACAGGGAAGAAAAGCTACATGTAAGATTTTGCAAATACTTTGTGAGTAACTTCAAGTAGATCTAAAAAAACCGGAGTTCTGTTTTTTTAAGCCTGACTTTTTTAAGCAGAACATGAAACAATATGCTAATATTTGCATCATTTATTGATTTATGGCTAATGTCAAAGGCATCTCTCCACCTACACAGGCTGAGCAGGGATTAGGGCAGGCTGCAGTTGTTACAGCAGGATGTCTGAGTCAGCGTTTTCCTTCTGCTTTGAACACTCACCCGCTTCCAAATGACAGCACAAACTGGATCTGGGCCTCTTCTATTTCCCCCGTTCAGTCTGGCTAGAAAAATCAGTTGCCAGTGCTGCAGGCTGCAGTGAGGAGCACAGTGGTGTCTTCTCTCTCTGGAGAGGTTCAGTCACATGAACGGGGTGTGATGTTTCAGCTCTGAGCTCCCCGTTGATGTAAATCAGGTCACGTTTGGGTCCTCCCTACAGGATCAGTCAGGCTGGAAATCACAGTGGGCTCATCTGGTGCCACCTCCCTGCTCCAGCAGGGCCATCCCAGAGAACAGGGCTGTGTCCAAACAGTTCTGGAATGTCCCCAGGGAGGAGTCCCCAGCCCCTCTGGGCTCTGCTCAGGGCTGGCACTGCCCAGCGCAATTGCTGGGCTCAGCCCCTGCCCGTGGCTCTGGGGCCATTGCTGGGCCTGGAGCAGAGGCTGGGGCTGCTCTGCCCTCCCTGAGCACAGGGACAGACACAGGGACAGACAGACAGGGACAGACAGGGACACAGAGGGACACCCAGGGACAGAGAAGGGACACCCAGGGACCCCCAGGGCTGAGGCCCCTCTCCCTGGGGCTCCTCTCCAGGCTGAGCAGCCCCAGCTCCCTCAGCCTCTCCTGGGCACGGAGATGCTCCAGGCCCTTCCTCAGCTCCAGGAGCTCCTGGCCCTGCTGTGCTGAGGAGCCAGGGCTGGGCACAGCACCCAGAGGTGCTCCAGGGCTGGGCACAGGAGCATTACCTGCTGGAAATGCTCTTCCCATGCACCCCAGGACATCAGGTGCCTTCTTGGTCCCCACCTGCACCACTCCCCATCCTCCCTCCTCTTCCACACGCTCCTCCAAAAGCTGTCAGGACACATTCAGCACTGCTCCTATTTGGAGGAGCGACTTCCTCAACATAGAGAAAAAGCATTTTGGAAAAATAAACCAAAAAGACCACTGTTAATAGTGAACATCCTTTTATGCAAGTCATCAGCCATATTTGTACTCTCTAGTGCTGCTCTGTAAACAAGTGCTCAGCTGTGAGCAGGTATCCATCCCATCCGAGCGGGTTTATAGGTACGGCTCTCCCGAAGCCCCGTTCAGTTTGCTCTTGCTCTTGTTCCTGGAAAGGAGCTTCTTGCTCAGAATTCGAGAGAGAGTCCCTCCCTTCTTGTGGCTCTGCTCTGCCAGAGGCTGCTGCAGGAACACCAGGTCATTGTGGGACTGGCTCATTCCCGGGTCCTTCTGGTGATGCTGCCGGCGGAAAAACAGCTTCGCGCTTTTCTTCAAAATCCCACCTGTGGAGGAAAAAAGGTGCAGGACGCTTTAGACAAACAGGCTGCTGTCCTCTGGAAACTCAGCTTTAACTGCAGCACGAGGGAGAAAAGCTGATCCTCTGATTTCAGTCTCCTTCCTTACACTCAGTTCCAAATGCTCCTCTGGAGGCCACGCTAGTGCTCACACACACATGCACAGCGACTGGTGTGGGTTGTACCCTGGGCTCTCACATGCCAAAGAGGCACATTCAATCTTTCCAACCAGCAAAGTAAAAATGATTGTATAAAAACAATGACAGAGAGGAAATAATGTTACTCTTTGTTGTTTCAAAGGAGGTGAAGACCAGCCTGTGAGGCACCACGTAAAGCAAATTTTAATTTGAGGTGCAGGACAGCAGTGCCTGGCAGTAAACGTGTGTGCAGTGGTTCTGTACAAATTCAGCAGCACCACCAGAGTGACACTCACAAAGCATTTGCTATTCTAAAACCCCCTTAGGAATAGCAATGCACTTCAAGCAGATTAAAAATAACATTACATCTGCTTCCAGCAGGTTCAGAAGTCTGCTCAAATCCCTCCTGTGGTAAATTAAGTTGCTTTATTTTGCCGTGTTCCTTCCCTTGACCCCGTGTCAAACCCAGCATGCAGCCAAGGCAGTGCAGCTGTCATCTCACCAGGGACTCATGCTGCCAACAGCAGCTATCTCTACTCCTCTCTTTGCAAGCTTGGGTTGTTTTTGCAGCCATTCTGCCAAATTCCACCCTCTCTCTCCGTGTGTGCCTGGTGTGCAGCTGGCAGGGACACTGCTCCAGGCCACCAGCAACACTCAGCCTGCTTGGGACATCAGCTCTGTGTTAAAATAGCATCAGTTTTGTCTGGAACTGGAAGGGCTGCTGTCCCAGGTGGCAGAGGAGGATCCAGGTGACAAGCCAGCACAAGAGCTTCTGGCAGTCAGATTTGGATATGGGGACAGTCACCTCCCTGGCTCCCACACCTCCTCCCTGCACCACTGTCAGGTTTCCTGATCCTTTCTCAGTTCAGCTATTAATTCCTGTCATGGCATTGATTCTTGATTCTGCCTTTCATCTCACTACAAATGGACACAAAAAGCAACACCCAGTGCAGTTCTTTCATGGGACACTACCACAGCTAGAATTAAATATTTGTCTCCTGTGGATGTGACAGGGCCTCTGTGTCACTTTACACACAATGACAGCTGCAGAACAGGTATTTCATGGCAGCCAGATGCTGCTTTGCACACACCAAAGCAGTCACAAACTGGGTTTGTGTGTACTTTCAGGGTTAAGCCCTCAGCACCTGGGAGGATATTCAAGCACGTTTTTTCTGGCAGCTGCTGAGACTCTCCTCACAAGGCACAATGGGATGGGAAGCAGAAATTTCCCAGCTGAGAGCAACCAGAACTCATGGATTTGAATGTTGACTGCTCTCCCATCAGCTCTGACTAATCTTTTTGGCAAGGCAGCACCACTTCAAGCTGCATTCAGCAGCACAAAAGCAGCAGTGTTCCACCCCAGGAGGCTGCCAGTTGTTGATGTGCAGAGGCTGGGGGCACACAGAGGCCTGGCTGCTGTGCAGCTCCTGCTGGAGCAGGCAGCTGTTCTAGGACACCTAAGCAGATCTTTCATCCCATCCATTCTGCCATTCAAACTGATTTTCTATACCAGGAAACAGCACCTGACTAAAAATGCTCTACACATTGTGCCGGTGGCCTGGGACAACTCCCTGCAGCTGAAAAACCTTCCCTGAGAGCAGCACAGGCTCAGCACAAGCAGCAGCCCCCCACACCAGAGCTCCCTGGTGTTCAGTCTCTGCTGCCCAGCAGTGTGCAGGCAGTTTGGAGTGTGCTGGCAGAGGCTCTGGCTGCTGTGCAGACATGCAGCCCTGGGAGGAGGCAGGGCAGGGCAGGGCAGCAGCCTGGCAGAGCTCATGCTGATTTATGTGCTGATTTATGTGCTGGTTCATGTGCTGGTTGCAGCTTTTGCCTCCAGTTCAACAGGATCCATGGGCCAGCCCTGCCCCCAGCACCAGGAGATGAGCAGGGAGAACTGTAGGAATTCACTGCACTAATGTAGGGTGTGCTGAAAATGGGGTGGGATCACTTCTGAATCTTATTTGTGCTAATGGAGGAAGATTTCCTTCCACACCTACAAGGATACGAATAAAGATTGCTTTCCATTCCTTTCCAACTTCCAGAACAGTTTTCATGCAGGTGGTTTTGTAAAAAGCTGCTAAGATTATGGTAGCTCTGTAAATGAGGCTAAAAAAGTTTCATCTAAAAATCTCTAAGCAGCAGGTTTTAAAGTAAGTTTTGCTTGTATGTATATCCAGTTATGAGGTCACACATGGTTTGCATGAGCAGATTTTGATTAATTACCAGATACTACAGCAATGGGCATGATGGAGAGAAATTAGGAATGCAGAAAATCCCTCCAAGCCTTCCTCTGTGTGTGACCTTCCTGGACAGCACAACCACCAGAAGGATGTTTTGTCACAGCAGACTGGTCTGCTGAGACACCTGAGCACAGAAGGTAATTTTGGAAGGAGAAAAGGAATGGATGGGAGAAGAAGAAAATGGGTGTCAAACTAATTTTTGCTTCAGTTTTTACAATGAGTGTCTCATTGTAAAGCTACGTTTTCTTAGGGATTAAAAAAAAAAGGAGAGAGAAAGATAACTTACTGTGTATGTAATTAATTCTGGCTGGCATAGTAGTCATCTTAAGTTTACAAAAGGGAAGGGGTGAGAAAGAGGAAGTCAGAAAGGTAAAAAAACAAACAAACAAAAATACGCAAGAGTAAAAAAAAAAGTGCTAACTTTTAAGACATCACACACAAAAGGCTTTTCAAAGCAGAAGAGGTTTGTTTGGGTTTTTTGCTGTGTTTGGGTTTTTTTGTTGTTGCATTTTCGGTTTTATTTGTGGTGGGTTTTTTGTTGTTTGTTTTTTTTTAAGGGGAAGCATTTGACAAACAGAAACCTTGAACTATTCACAGCTCACTGAAGGCAGGGGGGTTTGAAATGTTTTCTATCTTACTCCATAAAAGCTACTCAGCTGTGACAAAGCAGAGATTCAAGACTTCCACAAAGGCATCTGTGTATAATGAAAGGGATTTGAGCCAGTTTTTCTCAAGTATTTTTTCAAGATGACAAAACTCTCTCAGAGATATTTTGCAGTTTTTAGCAATCTTACACTGAACTGTAAGGAAACTGCAGTTTCACACTGAACTGTGTGAAAAGGATCTCTAGAAGCCTCATCTCTTTGCACAGAGAAACTCAAAACCAGACAAAAACTCACATACAAAATTCCACTTGCTTGTTTTAGAACATGCTGAAGAAGAGTCCAGAGGTTTTGCAGCTTCCTAAACTTTTCCAGGCTCCAAAACGAGCCAAATCCATTGACAAGTGTCCCCCTCCCCTCACCCCAAACACAGCCAGGACTCTGCCTGAGTGTGTGACAGGGATTGCTGCACCCTCCTGATCTCTCATGTGGAGCATCCAGCTGTGGGAAGGGCAGAGAACTCCGTGCTCCCAGGGAGGGTCCTGACAAAGAGCTCCAGTGTGTGCCCTGTGGCTGAGGGGGTGACAATCCACTCAGATAGGGAGGTTTTGTAGGGAGCCATTCCCCAGCATCTCTGGGTGAGGAGAGGACAGAAAATAATAAAGCAGAGAGGGATGGATAGGAGTGAAAAGCACAGTGGTTTTTGCAACTTTAACTGTGTGTGCCTGTTTTCTTTACAGTTCACTGCACTGACCCTTTGGTAAGAGTTTCTTACAGCCCCTGTGTTCACCACAAACCAGTGCTCAGAGGTTACTGCATTTAACAAGGAAACACAAAGAACCTTAAGACATTTGCAAATTGCAGCTATTCAGGTGAGTAACTACCTAATCAAAGTGATCTGATGCCTTATGTATTTATTAAATTAACTTTTATTCTGTTTTCTTTAGGAAATTATGCCTTAATGAAATGAGTGAGAAGGGGGAATCTGTTCAGCAGGCAGTTTCTGCTTCAGCTGTTGTGCTTCCCTGAACTTTAGTGAGGGCAGGGGAGCCTTGTGCTCAGAGATGTGAAGGAGGAAGAGGAATGTATTGGAAAGCAACTGTGGATCCTATGCCATCTTCACCTTGGTAATGGGGCTGTCAAATCCAGGGCAAGTCCTGGGTTACAAGGACACAAATTTCCTTGAGGAATTGATAATGTGACTGGTGATTTCTCTCCCAAATCACTGAGCTGGGTGTAATGAGCTGCAGCTTCTAAGGGTGAGCTTTTTCCTCGTGGAGAGGAGGGAGGGTAAGGAAGCCTGAGCTGGCTCAGCTTCAACCAACACCACAATCACAGAGAGCTCAAAGGACAAAAAAAATCAGTAAGAAAGGATGAACTACTGCAGCCAATAATGTAAAGGAAGCAGCTGCTGAAGTGGAGGATCACATACCTTTAGATTTTTTCATGCTCCCAGTTTCTGAAACACTCAGTGAGCTCCCAGATATTTCTTCAGAGGTCTGGTCTAAGAGTGTGCTGGTGTCCCACTGCTGGCTGCCATTCTCCAAAGCCCAGGCCTTGTGGGTGCCCAGGGACTCTTTCTGTCCCTGTGGCTCGGGCCCAGGGGCTCTTTCTGAAGCACCCAAGGACTGCTTTTCCTCAGAGGTGGTTTTCCCAACAGCTTCCTCCACACGGGGTGGATCTGCCTCCCTGCAGGAGCTGTCCATGGCTGCAGCATAGTCCATCATCAGTGAAGCTTCACTGTCCTGAGATAAAGAGGTCTGCCCAGTGGAAATAAGAGACAACACTGACACAAGTCATCCTGCTGGAGAGAAACAAACCTCCCTGCAGGAGTTATTTTAACTCTTTGTACTTATACTTGTATTGCTCAGGACCACCAGCAAGCCACCTGAAGCTTCCTTAGCTTCAGGAGGAGCACCTAGCAAAGTTTTTATCATGTTGCAGAGGCCAAATGAGTGGAAAAATCAATTAAGTAAATGCCTCCTACCTATCTCTGGCCTCACTACAAATAACAGGACTCCCCCATATGTGCTGCTGTAAGGAAGTGTCAGCACACACAGAGAATTTTTAGTCCTTCTAAGAAAATTAACATCAAAGCATTTCATCTTGTCTCATTGTTTGCCCTCCCTCTGGAACACAGACCAGAGAACCTGAGGTTTTTCAGAGGGTTTTACCAGCTTTGAAAAAAAGTAGGAAAATCTTTAATACTTTTTCCAGTGCATCTTCCCTACATGGGTGACACACAGAGGAAGATTATCCTCTCACCTAAACTGATTTTCCCAAATCCCTAACACCACTCCTATGCAAGGACACCGTGCATTTTAGTCAGGCTGTCAAATCAGAACCCAACACCCTGATTTGGCTTAACTCAAAACAGTCACAGAAAAATAACAAAGCTGGATTCTGCAGAGACAGCAGAAGCCATGTTAACGTTGCAGTCAGTGCAGAAAAGGCTTTACAGGACTAAGCAGTGACTCCAGTGCTGTTTTCTGCTCTACCTTGGACACCCCTGATATGATAATGGTGCTTTTCTTTCGAGGAGACTTCAGCTTCTGCTTTGCAGACTCGCTCAGCTGCCGAATGGCTGCTTCTGCCACAGGGTCAGTGCCATTCAGTACCAGCAGCTCTGAAAAGAAAGGATCATTTCAGAGGGGAGAAGGCAAAACAGGAAAAAACAGAGCAGAGACAGGCGGGGTTTGTCCTTAAAATTCACAGAGATGGCATAAACACCATAAACTTTCCAATTCACCACCCAGCGATCAGGTCCTTTCTTTCCCTCCTGTCACCCATTTTTGGAGAAAAGGTACCAAAATGCCACTTACAAACCCTTTCCAGGAGGACAAAGGAGGTTCTGGAAGCCTGGACAAAACACCCCATTATTCCAATGCTTTGCTACCCTGTGGTGACAGTGGGGACATCCTGAGTTACCACAGTTCTTCATGACAATTCTAACACAGTACAAGGCTAGCACATGATGCTGCTTCCTCAGGTACTTCTTTGTTATTTTGCTCCTTTTCCAGACCTCCCTGCTCAGCATTTCATGTGATAGGGTGGGAAAGGCAAAGTAGTTGCCTCCAAATCCTGTAAAGTCCACCCCCTTTTCCCCTTCAGCCATTGCACAGGAATACAAAATCTTCTGTATAAAATGCTCTTTAGTGATAAACACAAGTTTATTTTTAAGCATGGCCCCTTCTGGCATCTGGACACAAATACACATCAATCAAATTCATCAAGCTCAGGAACAAACAAGGCTAAGGAAGTCAACAAGACAAAAATCCCCATGTTTAATTGCCCAAGGTGGACTTTTCTGGCAAGAGTTTTAACAACAATAAAAAGAACAGAGGCAGGAATAGCACCAGTGTTAACTGAATTGAACGGTGCCTGTGTTACTGTGGCAGTAATGTAACAAAAGATGAGGCCCAGAATTAAGAATATGTGTGCATGTCTGCACACTCATCTCAAACATTGATTTTTTCCATCTCCCCAGCCCCTGCATTAATTCTTATTGTTGTCATCACTCAGAACTGTGGCACAGACACAATTTCTTTTCCACAGTGCTCACTGCTGTTTTGCCATGAGGTTTGTAATAACTTTTACATAAGTTACTGCCATCCCAAAAGCTTCTTTGTATTTCTTTCATTTGGCTTTTGTTCTAATGAGTAATTCTTCCTGCAATACTGTATAAACACTTCACAGAACTCCCCCTGCACTCCCAATAAAAACATTGCCCACAACAATATGGAATAAGCTGTCTCCAGGTGAATTTTCCAGTAATTGTTTTGTGTCTTTAGTATCATAAACACTTCAGAGAATCACCTCAGAAGTCTTGCACTATCCTAACATTTCCCAAATTGATGCAGTAATACCACACTGATTCATGGCATTAGAGTATTTCTTATCCTAGAGATAGGAAAAGATCCAAGAGCTGTTACAGCTACTCATGGTTACTCTTCTTGCCCTTCCCCACATTTGCAGGCCACCACATTTCTGTCTCTCAGGAACCTCCTGACTGTGCCAGGAGCAGCCCAGGTCATCTCCAGAGTGCCCATTCCCCACTCAGAACTGTACAAAGGCAACTGGACTGCACAGCAGGTGCCACTGGCAGCCACTCTGGGTCACATCTGTCACAGAGCCTCTGAAAGGGTCTGTGCTGACCACACACAGCACTGAAAATGTGGAGGGTTAGAGCTGCAGCTTGAAAAGGTGAAGTTCCCAGAGACAAAATCAGGTTTATACACAATGCAAAGTGAAATTATAATTATTGCCAATGCCACCTGACACTGAAGGAACTTCAGCTGTATCCAGGTGACTTAGGAAGGTGCACAAATGGGCACAGCAAGCCCAAAAAACAGGCTAGGAAGAGAATTGAGTCCTCCTGACATCAGTCCAGCCTGAGCCTTCTCTTCAGACACAGGGGACTCAGAGGTGCCTGTCACAGGGTTGTAATTCAGAGCACCATCCCCTGTGCCTTCACAAAAGGAGGCATCTTCCACTCCAAAGTAAGAGAAAAGCCTCACTTTTGGCTTTTCTGCAGTCTCCTCCCCTCTCCAAACCACAGCTCATTGTTATTTATTCAAAACCAGTAATTTAAACTGCCAATTAAAACCAGACTTTTACTGCAAGGCTGCCACAGCCCAAACCACAGTGCTGTGTAACATAAACACCCCAGTGCTGCTGACAGGCAGCAGCCACATGGGCTGGCTGTCATTGAACAGGATCACATTAATCCCACATGCAGAACACAGAAATGCTCTCCTCAGCAGCATCAAACATTTCTATTACCTGTATCTGAAGAGGACAAAGTTTTGCTGACTGGTGCACCATGAGAATGGAGGGCTTCAACAGTGAAATCCTTTTCAGTCACTTTTACTTTAACTGGAGTTTTCACAGGAGAATCTGAGGACCAAGTTTTTTGGTTATTTGAACTGGTCAAGACATTTTTATTACATTAGTAAGAATTTATTATACCAATTATGCCTGTTCAAATCATAAATGTTTGAGCAAATTGTTTAACAGAAATTCTCAACACATGTTCTGTCATAAACCTGACCCCAAAAGGCCAGATCTTTTTAAAACATTTTTAAATGTTTAAAACATTAAAGAATGTTTTTAAACATCCTACTGTAATAATTAGATAACACCCACTTAAATAAAAGATTTGTTTCGACAACTTTAAAGAACACAGATCTTTGTGATGCTTCACACCAAAACTGTTCACAGGTCTTACTTTTATGATTTTCCCAAGAAAAATTGGAAAATCTGCTCCTGGAGGACCTGCTGCAAAGTATTTTGTCACCAGGTAACACCACCCTTCATGAGAGGTGATAATACAGATCAGGGCTAGAAGGCACAGGATGGTTTGTTATCATCTGAGAGTCTGATGTATTTGTCATGTGAAAAACCATCCAAAACCCAGCCCTTCTACATCATCACAGCATGGGAAAGATTTAGAGTGTGTACTAAGAGAAACATGAACTGTTCCTCTTGCAAGAAAACAAGTTTTAATGAAAATTCAAACCCTGACTCTGGAGAATTCGAACAACAACATCAGAGAGGCCTGGAAAGCAGCACTTCCCTGACACCCCAATCCCCAGTCCTTCTCCTGGTGCCCAGGGAGGGGACACAGCAGGACCTGGACGTGCTGACCTGTGCTGAGGGGGGAGGATCTCCCTTCCAGGCGAGGTTTGGTCCTCACAGCAGTGACAGTGGTGACCACGGTCCCGCAGGGCATCACGGTGCGATCCTTCTCGATCTTGGTGGCCAGCACTGGAGAGGAGACCGGCCTTGCCTTCAGCTCACTGGGCTCTATGAAGGAGAACTGAGGATAAAACAGAAAAACACCACCTCAGGAGCACAGCCAGGCAAGAAGGACACTGTTTCTAGCTGGTACTCCCTGTCAGGCTTTTGCTGAGCCAAACTCAAGAGTTAATTCTTTCGGTAAGACACAAATACCCTGAATCAGAGCAGGCTGCTGTTGGGGGTTAGATATGCTTTTTCTTTCACTTACAGAATTTTTTCCCATAAGTTTCCAAGGAGCCTTGATGACTACTTAATCAGAAAAAAGGGGAGTACTTGAAAGACATAGCAACACAAGGCTACACCTATTGTTTTTTAAGTGTTTGGGAGTGTCCCCCAGAGGGGAGAGATGCAAGCTTTGAGAAAAGTAAAACTACAGAGCTGGGGAAGGGGGACTCACTCTTGCTGTCAGCGCAGAAGAAGACAGTCAAGCTGCGGCTCTGTCTCTGGCTCGTCCTAGGAAATCTGTCATCATCTGCTCGTGTACCCAGGAATCCTGAGCTCGTCTTCTCCAGCCTTTCCCCCCACCGCTGCTGCTTCTTCAGAGATTTGAGTTTCCCCTGCTACTCTGTAGCCCAGCCCTGCCCAGCCCTGCCGGGACAGCCCTGCCGGGACACCCCTGCACTGCCCAGCCCTGCCGGGACACCCCTGCTGCTCCAGCCCCCAGCTCCAGCTCCTCATCTCATCCACCAGCCCGGGACTTTCCCCGCTTCCAGCTCAGCCTCTCAGAGTCCTGCAGGGGCACCGAGATCAAACTGCCCCGGGCTTCTGTGAAGGGAAGCCCTCAAGGTTCTTGGTTCTGTATTATTATTATTAATGCTGTAGTTGTTGTTTGTTTATTGTTTTGTTATATATACTAATAAAGAACTGTTATTTCTATCCCCATACCTCTGTCTGAAAGCCCCTTTAATCTTCTAAATTAGAATAACTTGGAGAGAGGAGATTCAAATTCTCTATCTCTAGAGAAGTCCTGCCCCCTTCCTAGCAGATACCTGCCTTTCAAACCAAGACAGCTGCTCTGACTCAGCCACAAGCC
This sequence comes from Cisticola juncidis, assembly GCA_013400215.1. NCBI lineage: Eukaryota > Metazoa > Chordata > Aves > Passeriformes > Cisticolidae > Cisticola > Cisticola juncidis. Next base: position 185,392 of record VXBR01007275.1, read on the forward strand.
CAAGCATGAGGTGAGCACTCCCCAGCTCCTCCTGAAGGAAAAGCCCAAAGCCCCAGGGGCTGCAGTACCTCTGCACTGATGGATCCCAGCCCTGGCTCCGAGCTGCTCTCCCTGGCCCCGCTGCTCAGGGCAAAGCTGTGCTGGCCACAGGGCTGTTTCCTGAACAGGTCCAGAGGTACAGTCACCTTCCCAGATAAAGGACCTGGAGGAATAAAATCAGCAAGGTCAGCACAGATCGAAGCTGCCAGGATGTGTGAGGGAGAGATTATGGTGAGGGAGGAGAAAAATTCAGGAGAAAAACTACAAGAGCTGGTTCTACACTACATGGCAGAGAAGTGGCATTTTACAGCTTTTTTTTCCATTTTATGACCATTCTTCAGCCTGGCCTAATACTGTGCAACAGGAAAGAATGGAACCATGAAATATTACTTATTTACTGTTGTTTCTGGCCATTATTTTTCCCTTTATATGCAGAAACAACTATCAGGTTCTTGGACAATCTCCATTACCAGTTTTTGCATCTTTCATTTCAGAGGACAATCTGGATTCCTGCTTAACTGGTGCATCACAACAATACTGTTTCTTAATTTGAACTTTGGTAAAACTTCAGCAATTCTCTTGTTGCTCCCCTGGTTTTATCAGCTCCACTAGACCAGAACAAATTATTAGCAAAGGCACTGCATGATTGCAGAGATGAAATCTTAGTTTTCTGTGCAAAGTAGAATGTTTAAAAACAATAAATTCCTATGCTTTGCTGGCCTTTTGGGGTCAGGTTACCTCAGAACATGAGCTGAGAATTTGTATTCAATTATTTTCTCAAACACAACATTAAACTCTTGTCTATACCTGTATTATATAAGCAGAGATCTACATTATGTTCACAGAACTCAGCTCTCTGCTCATTAATATGATTCTGCTTTGAGTCTTCTATTGAGGTTTTTGGAGGAGAACAGCTCAGCAGGTATGGAGGGGCAGAGGGGGAGGAAGAGAATTGTCAGTGCAATCCACTGGGACCTTTTTCTTCAGGAAACCAGGCTGAAAGTTAGGATGTAGAACATTCCTGGTGTTTGAAAGACTAAAGATGCTTAGGTACAGTCAAGACTACATTCTGTCCAAGGAAAGCTCCATATAAATATTTTTTTTAAAATAAAAAATAGCATCTCTATCAGAGAAATATTTTAAAGCTTTTGACTCTCCAATCCCTCCAATAATCACGTATCATAAGCAAGGTATTGCACAACTTTGTATATCTAGATTATTAAAAAGAATTCTGAAAGAACAAAATCGAGTTGTACAAATTTTTGAGGCCCCATGTTTTATATTTAATCCAATATAATCAGAATTGGAGTATTTTACACCTGATTGTGATTTTCATACCTGAATTATTAGGCAGTGTCTGGGACTTGAAAAGGAAGGATTTACAATTAACCCCCATGATTCCCCTTCAGCCAGAGAAAGAACTCAAAAGCTTAACTTGAAACCAAAAATGTTCACAGTGGATCTGTTAGATGTTTAGAGAATGTAAAAATACAGGATATCAGCACCTGGAAGACTCAGTATGTTCTGAATCTAGAAAGAAACTCCAGGATTCTCTGTAACCTAACCCAGACCACAAGAGAGGCACCTGATCAGTGCATTCTCCTTCCACCCAGATCACTGATGGATCTCAGTTTCTGTGGCCATCCAGAAATAAAAGGGGACTTCTGTCAACACCCAGCAAAGCTCACATGCTGATCATGCAAAATAACTCAGTCTCAATACTTACTATCCAACTTTCCATCTTCCACTATTTGCAGTTGCAATGCTTTGGATTTGGCACTTAGTTCACTGTGAAGGAAACAAAACCATGTTAGGTCTTTGCAGGCCAAGCAGATTTTTCTTCCCATGTAGATTGTCCCCTTTCCCCAGCTTTTCTTAGCCCTCTCCACACCAAACACTGCACCTTGCAGGTGGGTAAGAATGACTGAAGGGATCACAGTCAGAAAATCACAGCCTGAATCCCTCCCCCACTTTTTGCACAGGTTCAATTTGTTGAATTTCAGAGACTTTTTTTCTCCCCAGGAGCTGACAAATGCTGCTCCAAGCTGAAGATGGTTCCTAGTCTGATTGCTGCACCACAACACCAAGAAGTTTTGTTTCTCCTGGCAGGATCAAATTGTAAGCCAAGATGTTGGAACAGGCTCAATCAACATCCCTGTCAAAGCAGGAAAGTGTCCTGCAAAAACAGGACAGATGCAAGGAAACAAAAGCAGTTACAGCTTTAAATGAGGAGAGTCAGTGTCACTTTTCCAAAACAAGACTCAAGGATGCTGCAAGCCAACAGGAAGGAGTTTCAGTGTGACAAAACCCAGGTGAACTACTCACAGAATTACACATGTGGTACTTCCTAAGATGGACTGGACAACAGATACAAAACCTCTCCTCTGACTTAGCAAACTGGGCATCTACTGAGGAACCCTCCAGTAAAACTTTATTTTATAACCTTCTCAGCAGGCCTTCTGCCAAAACTCCTGAGGGCATGCAAACATGTATTTTATTTTGCAGGATGGTATGATCCTGGCTGCAGACACCCCACCTCCATTAGATGTTGTGGCACATCATCTGTTCAGCAGATTTTAAGCTTTTCCCTGCCACTCCAACCCTTCCTGCACCCCAAAACTTGGAAAGGAGCATCTTGATGGCACTAGTGCTGCTTTGCCATGAAGCTAAAGCAGAGCCTGACAAAGCTCAGTGCAGTGGTGTTCACAGTGCAGGATATTTTTGGCTTTGAAGAAAGAAAACAGCAGAGTTTGTGTGTGGGAGTTTGAAACAAATTCAAAAACCCCTGCCAAAATCCTACTCATTTATCTGCAAAAGCCCCCAAGCTTACCTCATGCACTTCTGAAAAGAAGTGTGGAAACCTCAGCATTATTCCTAGTGTCAAGGCCAAATTCCAGTCAAGTTAATCACATCCTGCCTGCCCTCTCTCAGCCCTTTCAGCTGGAAAAGGGTGCTATTCTCCCAAACTTCCTGTCTCAAACTGCTGGGAACACTGAGCACGATGCTGTTCCACCAACAGATGGCTGAGGTGGATCACAGACCCACTGGCTGAAGCACTTTGTGTAATTCAGAAAACAAAATTCAGCAGTGACTCCCCCTTTCCTAAACTGATGCACCTCAGAAGGCGTTTTTGCTCTGCTGTTAGAAAGTGAAAATAAAAGTGGGTTTAGAACTGCTCACTTTTGACCTTATTTACAGCAGCTGTATCACAGTACAGCAGTGAATCACAGATTACTGTGCAGGCTGCCTGAAAGTCCCTTTTTTTGTTCTACAGGAGAAAGAAAATTTATTCAAGTTTTACACTCTCTTTTTTGTCATGGCCACCACTCTTTTTCGATGGTCAATTGTTTTTTGCAACTTTGCTTTTCCCACTCAGGGGAGGAATGGAGAGACACCAGATACCCTCAAATGCAGTTTTCACAGTAAAGTGACTTCAAAACCTTGCTAACATTTCTTTTCTGGCACTGTAGGAAAGCATAAAGCATAAAGGAAAGCATTTATTATGTCTGTGACTGCTGTCACCTACTAGAATCATGTATCTACCATGGAACACCTAGAGATCTGCCTCTCATGTCCATGCAGAGGCCAATTAGCTATCCTAATTACCTATCCCTGCCAGCTTCAGATTTCTCTGAGGCCACACAGAGAAGGCCAAGAATGGAGCTATTTCAAAATGCCATTTTTCTCTCACACAGTTCAGGGAAAAAAAAAAAAAGTTGCTTTAGTGCAAAACTATTCTCTGTAGATAAATTACTTACAAGATAAACTCTTCCTTCCAAAAGGGATGTGCAGCATTTTTGGCTACAGAGCTGGAAAACTTCTGCATAGGCTCATTCAACTGAACTATACACACAAGGTCTGTGCTGCCTGCAAGGGAAGAAAAAATCAACAATTATCAATGCTCTGTCACCCAGAGGCCACTCACTGAACAGAAACCCCCATTTCCTGCACACTGCACTTCTGAACAGACTTTTGCAGGCACTTTCTCACCCTCCCACAGAAGAAATGCCTTCCCTTGGTTTGCACACCAAGGACATGCATGGCAAAGATCACTGTTGCATCACTGCTGTCATCTGAACTGTCCTACACACTGTGACAGCCCAATTTAAATCCTGCCATGGAGCAACACAGTGCAGGCAGAAAACATCCAAGAGAAGGGGAGACAAGAAAAAAAAAAAAAAAAAAAAAAGAGTGAGCAGGTGATGATGTGGGTGTGAGGTAGAAAAGGAGTGAAGTTGCTTCCCGCTGCTTTAAAAAAAACAGAAGTTTTTCTAAGTTCCTCCTGGCCACAGGCACAGTGGTTTATTTGGACATGAAAATAAGCTTTTTCTGCTGGCAAGTGACTGATGACAGCAGTGCTAATTCACAATGGTTTGTGCACTGTGGTTTTTAACAAGTTTTAAAGCACTGCTGCAGACTTATCTTTGCCTTGATCTTGGAATCTGGTAGTACTGCAAATTGGCATATTAAGAGTGGTTATACTGCTGCTCCAAGGGGAAACAGTTTGCCAGATTTGTTCCTCTCAAAACAGTTTCTTTAATATGGCTCTCACAGCATCAGAAATAATTTAATCCCAGACTTCAACACATTAAGGAAAAAAGCTCAGGACTGTGTGCAAAGCAAACCAAAGATGCTGCCCACAGTTCTCCAGAAGAATCTGGGTTTGTGTTTGCCATGAGCAGCTCTCAGCTGTTCCCTGGGGATGCTCTGGGGCCGTGGATCAGCCCTGTCTGTCTCAGGCAGAGGCAGCCCAGGCCTGGCAAGGTGATTAGAGAGACAAAGCTCTGTGTACACACAGCTTATTTGGGATCCAGGCTGAGCCCAGAGTAAGCAGCTGAGCTGCTTTCACAGGGCTGAGCCTGAGCTGCTGGGCCTGGGCTGGTTCCTGCTCACCCAGCCCTGTGTCCCTGAAGCCTGGTCCTGCACAGGGACCTGCACAGCCCTGCCTGGAACTGCACCTGAGCCACAAACCAGCTGTATTGCAGCTTTCCTGCCCTGGACACCCTGCTGGAAACAATTAACTGCTTCTTCCTTACCAGCAGAAAACACTTTTGCACTAAACAATGCCCTGTAGAGCATGTAGTACAAAATCTAGGGTGATCTTTGTTTACATACACAAACTAAAGAGATAAAAACAGACATAGCCCATAGGCAGAGACCAGTTCTGCTACTGAGTATTCACCAGCTGAACTAAAATATCTACAGGAGAGCCAGAGCTCCTATAAACCCTGTCAGCACCCATCAGTCATCCATGGTTTCATCAGCACAGCCCTCCCTAGCCCCTGTGTACCTGTGCAGGTTAGCCTGAAATACTGCACAGTCCCATGGGGCCTGAGTTCCAACAGGATAATTCAATATTGCAAGGGAAGGCCAGGAAAAGGGAAGAGAATATTAATTAAAAGTCAGCAAGTTATGTCCAGAGGCCAGCACCTTTCCAGCTGTGCAGGATTTCCACTGGATTTCAAGTGTACCAATCAAACCCCATTATGGAGCTTCACTTTTCATATTCAGTTCCAAATATTTACACTCCAGGACCTGTTGGGGAACCAGCAAAATTCCCTCCATCTCCTGTTAGAATAGCAAATGGGGATTTTGCCTCCCAATGTCTGTGTTCTCAGAGCAGAGCACATGAATTGTCTCTTTTTTCTCTCATTTTTAGGGAAGGTGCAGCAATTCTCTGAAGGTGAAATCTTCTGAGGTATCTCATCTCATCTCATGACTTTTAAAGTGAGGCAAAATGACCCAATCTTTTCAAAATTTAGTTTGCACTATGAAATTGTAGAGTAGTAACAAATCACAGAATGGTTTGGGGTGGAAAGGACTTTCAAGATCATTTCATTCCAAACCCCCTGCCACGGGCAGGGACACCTTCCACTGGACTGGGCTGCAGTTGCCAGCATAATTTTATTGCAGTAGGAAATTTCACAGCCAAGAGTTCCAGAACTGCTTTAAATTTTATTTTATTTTTTTTTAAGAATAAAAGCTCTGCAGAGATTTTTAGGGGGATCACTTCCAACCAGGATGAGTGAAGCAGCATTATTCAAGGGCAGAAACCTATTACATCTAACTGAAAAAAAGAGAACAGCAAGTAGGATATATTTATCTAAAACTACTGCCTTGCCCAATTTAGTAGCCACAAGCTTTCATTAAAAATACTGTTACAGAATTGTTTAGTGGCCATAAATAACAGAGCCTCCAGTCTGAATTTCTGCTGACAGAATCTGAGCTGTGCCTGCACCTGGAGAAGTCTGAGTACTTGCAAGACAGGCCTGGTGCTGCTTTCCAAACCCAACACCAACTTCACTAGGCAGTGACCTCTTTTTTGGCTTCATTCTCCACTTCCAAGAGACACCTTCTTCTTTTCCCCGCAGAGGTAATTCATCAGGGGAAAATATCCCTGACAACAAAAGCCCACATCTTTCAGGAGTTTCTAATACAGGAGGAGAGTTTGAGGTACATCTGCAAATCACTCAGAAGTAAAGAAAAATAAAGTAATATTGAATCAAGCCAATGTCACTGCCAGCAGCTAATGGAGAGTTGGATTTGAGTCCCTCACCTTGGGTACAGCCAAAGTGAGAACTTTTAGAAATTAAAACTGAAAGCCAGAAAATCATCAGCCAGCTTTATACACGTGGTCATTTCAATCTGTTTTTAGCAATGATGGATTTCTGTACAAGAAGAACAAGATGTTTAAATACTCAAATGAACTAAAATATATATTAAGTCAGCACTGGTACAGGTTGTCCAGAGAAGCTGTGGCTTCTCCATCTCTGGGAATGCCCAAGGCCAGGCTGGATGGGGCTTTGAGCAGCCTGGGATGGGGGTGGAATGAGATTTAAGGCCTCTTCCAACCCAAATCATTCTGCGATTCCACAAAGTCAAATTCTCAGAACACAGCTATTTCTCAAATCTTTTGAGAGAAGGCAGTAACCCAGAACTTCCCCATTATCCCACCTGAAAGGGAAGTAAAAAACCCCAAGCCAGGCCTGCCCAGAGGGGAGCAGCAGCCTGGGCTGCCTCACCTGCAGCACGGGGATCGCTCAGCTCCACCGAGATGTTCCTCACCAGCAGCCTGAGGTCGTGAGCCCGGGGAGGTTTGGGAGGACTCGTGCCCTGAGGGAGAAGGCTCGTGTTCTGTACATTCTGCAAAAGGCAACCAGGACAACACCAAACCTCCTGTCACACAGGGCAGCAGAGCTGGGCTGGAACACCAAGGAGCCACAGGGGAGGTGTGACCACAAAGCCTCCACTGCCAGGGCTCTGCTGTGCTAAATGTGTGTCCCCACCTGGTTCTTGGCACTGAACACTGTCAAACTTACTCATTTGTGAGCTGTGAATGTGTAATAAAAGCACTAAGCAGAGGGACACTTCTCAAAAGATTCTGGAAGGAATGAGCCTTACCTGAACCTCCTTTGCATCTGCAGGCCTCACACTCAACACTACAGAGGGAGAAGCTGAGCTGAAGAGGTTCTTCAAGACATCTCTGAGCGTTTCAGATATTGCACATGTCCCTGCTGTCTGTCCCTAGCAGGAAAGAAACAATCAGGCCTCTCCAAATTCAGAAGAAGTTGAGGCTAAAATTAAACTGATAAATATCTAAACCACCAAAGTCATCAAACATTACCTTTGTCAGAGAGACACACATGGTTTCTGTTGCTAACAACCATTTAGCAACAGATCATGCAATGAATTACTTAAATTTCTCTACTATGCATTAAATGAATGCTAGAATTAAACACTGAAAAACTCATGCTGTTCTGAGAGTTAGGAAGGCACAGCTTTTATCCAAAAAACGAGAAGTTTCTTGAACAGTTTTTATCTTAGGATGGTGCTTTAAAGATTCTGCTCTGTAGTCCCCTGAGAGAGCAGATCAGGTCATCAGATAAGCAGATCGGCACCATTCCACTGATTTAATGGGAGTTATGCCAGCTTGCAGCAGCTGAGAAGCAGCTAATCCTGTGCTGCACTGAAAACAAATATTCCAGCATCTCCTGGAGGGCTTCTACCTTGCTGAAATGTGCAGGGTATGGACAGAGCCGTGCTGCTTTGGGGCACCGAGTTGCAGTTTGCCCATAAAAAATCTCACAGCCATCTGTGCTTGGAATCACAACCTCTGAGGGGTCAGAGCACCTTATTTGTGTACACACATGTGGCTTCAGAGAGTTAATTCTAAGGTGTATGAAGGGAGTGAACTGTCCCTGCCTTCCCTGTGCCCTGCAGAATGCCTGCTTCCCACAGCACGCTCCTCAGGAATTTTCTTCTGCATGGTTACCTACAGGACACAGATTTTTAAATCAAGCTGTCCCAGAAAGGACAGTCTGAAACCCAACAGCTCTGAAATCTCAGTGAAGTTTCTTTTCTAAAGGAAAGACTGAAATAGGAGACAAAGATCTAACCTAAAAACAGAGGACCCATCCATCTTTTCTCATCTGATAGATACCACACTAAGACTTCACTGATGTGCACCTTGCACAGCAGCAGGTCAAACAAATTGGGAGGAACAGCCCTTTCCCAGCTACCCAGAGTTACAGAAACATTTAGGGTGTTTCACAAAAAATCCCAGGAATGCTGTGCACAGAAATCCTGGTTTTCTGCCTTCTTACCTAACTGGCCTTTGATGACAAGTTCAAAACATACAACAGCATTGCCCAGTCCCACAAAAATCTGCTGCATTTACATCACATGCCCTCAAATAACCACCAAGGAAACAGATAATACTCATCATTTTAATAAAGATCCCATTAAATTAGGCTTTTTAAAGCCTCAGTAACAGCAATTTCATTACTTAAGTTACTTAAAGAAGCAGATAAATTGTGGTTAGTTTCTATTGTTTTGGAGGTAATTTCCCTCCCCTGCTCTTACTTAAATTGTAAAATCCCAGTTGGCTCTTGTGCTGTGACATCTGTTATTTAACAGAACAACAGCAACCTCAGTCACTGCACTTCTGTCCATTGGTATTTGCTGTTGTTTCCACAGTTATTTGGAAAGGAGATTGATTAAAGAGCCTCCTGTCAGCTCTGCCTCATGTTTAGCCATCCTTTTATTTGAAAGTAACTCTCCACCACAACTACCTGCATGAGACAAGCCATAAGGGCTTAACTGCCACCCCAAAATGATCAAGACATCAGGTTTGGGTTTGTCTGGGGCACATCAGCACACGGAGTCACCCTGGGTAAATCCAAACCCTGGCAGGCAGCCAGGCTGCCCAACACAACTCGGGTTCACCCAGAAAATGGGTTATTACACCCAGCTCGTGTGATGGCAAAGCCACTGTGGAGATAATCACAAGTAATTAAAGGTGTTTATTTGTACACACAGCATGGCTTCTGAAAGGGGAAACAAGACACAAAAGCTGACATTGAAGTTTGGGAGCTGAAGCAATTTCTAAGGTGTAGCTTGCTCACAGTTTTTAACCCTCTGTTTATTGCCTCTCCTCTTCCATAAGTGCTAATACAAACTTCAAAGTGAAACCAAAGCCCTCTAATGATTAAAGAACTTAACAGGTTCACTCTAAAAATGCAGGCAAAGCAGAACAGGTGCAACTCTGCAAAGCTGGACTTGGGCACTCTCAAAAAGCTGATTGTGAAGTGCAGTGACTGCAGCAGAGTCATCTGTGTTTGTCAGGAAGGATTTAATGCTTAATGAGTGTTCAAATGTGGATAATCAGCATGCCACCCCAGCGTGTGAAGGTCATTTTCATGCTACGTGTGCATGGTAAAAGCTACATTAAACACACTTCAAAAGGCTTGTCTGTCTTTAGTAATGAGTTTCACATTTTTATGGACAAAAGCTGTGGTAATAAATTATTATGAGTGGAGCTCTCTCAGTACAGGTCTTTAGAAGCAGTTTACAATAACTTATTTTTTAACAAAGCCTTCAGTCAAGAAAACAACTTCCCAAAACAAAAACAAATCTTCCCCCACACTTGTAAAAAAGTTAAATCACCACATTTGTGCCAAAAATAAAAAACTGTGAAGGGTCAAAGGCAGAAGAGAATCCCAGTCAAGATTAAACTCTTGCAGGGGATGTCCTAATGAATCAGTGCTCATATACAAAGATCAGGTGCAATTCCAAAAGCATCAAAATATTTTTAGTTCCTCCATCCTTGCCTTAAATAACTGTATTTTTCACAGCTGTTTCTGATCTATTGTTGCCAGTTTCAAAATGATTTCAATTAGCAAAGGAGCAACATTTTAATTGCTTTGATGGAAATACCATTACAACTGGGGTATTTTTTATTGTTTTAGAAGTGTTCTGAGAGAAGATACATAGGAGCAGACATTTTCACCCCTTCAATCTGGATGAAAGATGTTTGCAAAGTTATTTGTCTGTCAAATACAGACTTGTTTCAGTAATCTTGAGATGTGCTGCTGGATTTCAGAGATGTAGGGGCTTGACAGATGATGCATGGCAGATGCTTTAACCACATTTTGGACGAAGGAGGTGGAGACCCATCTGCTCTACCACAAACAAAACTCACTGACTGACCTCCTGCACTGCTGGCTGGATTTCAAAGTTGATTTCATTGTTGTTAATGAGGATCCACTCAACTTTGACATCTCCTTTGTCTTTCACGTAGAGCTGAAGCTGTGGACAGGAAAAAGTTATTGTAGAGTGTTGTGGTGTCCTGAATGGAAATTGTAGGTCAATCTCCTGTGCTAAGGCTCTGCACAGGAAGAATGACACCAGTTTCTGAGTAGGTAACTTCAAAGTGACACTCTAAGGAGGCAGAAGTTGCTTAAGCTTTGAGAGTGCATGCCAATTAAAAAAGGGAATTGTTCTAGATATTCAAGTAGTCTACCAAACATGCTATTTATCCCCAGTCTCCTGAAGAGGCAGCTTAATTTCTGTATTTACCACTTGCCCCAGAGGGGAAACAAAAGGAAGGGAAGAGAGAACAGCACTCAAGACTTTACCTGCAGGTGGACTGGGGACAGCTTCACAAAATACAACTGAGCTTCGGCAGCCGCGGGCGGAGGGGCCGAGACAGCAACGAGGAATTTAACAGAATCTCCCACAACATTGCAAGAAACCACCTGGGGAAAGGAAAAAGATGAGGGGAAACAAAGGGAAAAATAAATTAAGTCTTCAGAAGGTTTGGTAAAGGCAAGAAAGAAAGTAAGAAAGGAATTTAAGCTTGCTAAGTTGCACAGGTGGGAAATTTCTAAGAAATTTCATTCATGTCCCCACCTCCTTCTGCACATTCTTCTAAAATCAGGTTCACAGTTCAGGTGTTCAAATCTGTACATGAAATTTAACACCTGCAAATTATGGCATTTCCCCAAATTTCTTTCGCATTGTTACTTAATTGAGAAGTAACTCCTCGCCTGACAAGGACTCCTTTCCATTTCACAGATCTATGTATTAAAAGCTCCAAGAGGGCAAAGATGTTTGTTCTTGTTCTTCTGCTCTGAGCTAAGCAGCCTTCAACAGGACAGCTGATTTACCACACAATTATTAGTTTGGTGGCATCCTACAAATGTGAAACTTTGGTATAAATTTGCTGCTACACCAGAGGATTCTGAGTAATTCCAGTTCTCAGTGGGATAAGAAGGAGCAGGAGCCTTTAAGAATTTATCCAAGCTTTTGACCAAACCAAGAAAGGCCCTGAACTGTGGTGACAAAGCCAAATGTCTGGGAAAAGTCTGAGTGCCACTTGACTGCAATACACTTTTACGAGCAGTAATTTAAGTTGTTATCACGCTGAGTTTGTAAACAGTGGAGGGATTTTGCTCCCTCCCCTCTGCAGGCTGAGCTGCCATGCAAAATTCCTGGAGTGTGCAGAAATTCCTGGAGGGCTCCTGGCAGCACAGGAAAGCCCGTGGGGTGGAAATCAGAAATTATTCATCCCACTACAGAAGCATGTTTGTTTTGCAAACAGCTGTGCTGGGAGAGGAGAGCTGCTTGTCCCTCTGTGGTTACTGTCCCCACAGCTCCTTGCACTGACTCAGGCACAGGGAACCAGGTCAATGCAATGCACGGGCAAAGAATTCCCTGCATGGTTTGTCTGACAAAAACTCTGCATGGTGCTATTAAATTGTGTTTGTGCACTTACTGCTCCACTTAGGGGCACGGGAATTGAAGCTGAAAGCTTTCAAAGGAAGCGTGAACCTCCTGGAAGATCCTTATCAGTCTCTCCTTAAATACATTTCATCTCCCTGGGCTCTCTGGGGTACATTTTAAGGATGGCCAGGGTTTTATCGAGGGCCTGAGTACATCCATTAAGGGAAAGACTTAATTACAAAGGAGCAGGGGGGTGGGGAGGTGGGCATGACAAATAAAAATCCCAACCACACCCACAAGCAGTAAGATTTGCCTTTTCAGGTTATGTCTTTGCAAACTGTAATTTAGAAGTGGACAAATGAATTTTCCTCACCTCTCCTCCTTCCCAAAGTCCAGATTATTTCAGAACTGATTTCTGACCTTAATCCCACACAAACAACACCAACACTCAGTGTTGTGGTAAAATATAAAGGATTTTTAATAGCTGACAAGAGCAAAGAGCCCAGCTGCTTGTTTTACTTGTAGCTGAGATAAAACACAGAATCACTCCTTTCATTCAAAGTAATGGATTGACAGGGTGACTCTTTAAAGACTTTGAAAAGGTAAAGGTTCTTCCCTCTTTTTTGAGGGAAAAGAAGGAAAAAGGACAGGTCTGATGCAAAAACTGCTGACACTTCCATATCCTAAATGCAGTGTTTTATCATCCACACATGTTTTTTTTCCACACACCCATAGGAAGCTCAATGCATTCAGAACAAGCTGGACTTGCTGTACATGCAATGCACAGCCATTCATCTGGAATTTCTGGATGTCCAAGAGCCAAGGTTGCCAGCTACACCATTGGTTAATGTTTTTAAAAGAAATAAAAGTGTGGCCAGAGAGTTGGTAGATGAGTTTCATGTGCCAATTGTTTCTTAATCATGTTTAATTCCAAATAAAAGATGGAAACAGACACTGCAGGTGGTGGAACTTTCATTTTTCTTTCTGTATTTTGTCAAGAGATGCTAAATCAATTTTTTATATATATATTTACATTTCATTTCAAAGCCCAGACCAGTGGAGTTTGGAGTTTTAGTCTCCTTGATTAATTTATTCTGCCAATGACATCTATTAAGGCCTACTCCCTCTCTGCCCTCACCTTTACTAAAAAATTTGGTATTCATGTACAGCCACCTATGAATTTTTAATCCAGTCATCAAAAGGAGTGGTTCCATGTTTATAAATGGAAAATATTTATTTATATCAGGTGAATCCCTTTGTTCTGGGAGCAGGATGGATGATGGAGTCAGAATACTGAGAAAATCAGAATTCTGGGCTAAAATTTGAAGAGAAAGCGGCTTTGTTTTCATCTATGATGCTGCCACAAGTGGTGAAAAGGTGATTAAAGAGATTGCAACTGCTGCTTCCCTTGCTGAGTGACATTCCTTTAGAAGTGTAGCAGGTGATTTTGACAGACATGAGCAGAAATATGTAGGCCACTTCCCCCATGGCAGGCACACAAAGAAAAACACTGAAGCTTCCCGTGCTCCGCTCCTTTTCCCCTGCCTCATTCCAGCCTGCTTCCTCAAATTCATTTTCTCTCCACAGACAAAGAGCTAAAGAAAGGAGGGCCAGGCAAAGCATCCCTTTCTGGCTGGCAGGGTGAGAAAGAGGAAGGGTAGGTGTCCACAAGAAAACAAGGGAACCTGCACAGATAGGGAGAGAGTTCTCCTCCAATTTTATTTCTATTCCTTGTTCTCTTTCCTGCTCCCCTTACCAGAGACATCCCCAATCATCAACCCTTTGTGTTTTAGAGCCTGGAAAACCTGTCACTTTTATAACAAACTGCTCTTTAAACATCAAACCCTGCACAGCAGCTGGGACCAGCTGATTCTGAGCTCCCAGAGGGGCCATCCCCAGCTCTCTCTTGTGATCCTGCATGTGGACAAGACACATCTCCTCAATTAGCAGAAATAGGGTGGGGTGAAGCAGCAGCACAAAGAAACCAAGACTAAGGTATTTTCTCCCTCCAGCACCTCCCTTGGCACCCTTCTCTTTGGGATCTCCCATGGAAGGAGCTCCCAGCCCTTCCTCAGGTACCTTTGTGTCCCTGCCCCTCCTCAGTGCTCTGCCATCCCTCCCCACACTCTGCTGGGATTTAACCCCCCTGCTGCCAGGGTTATTCCTGCTGTTCCCAGCCCCTCCTCCTCATCCCTGACCTGACACCCTCACGATGGGATGAGCTGCAGTGGCCAAAACCCCCAGACCTGGCTGGGCTCAGCTCCCCACGTGCAGAACTCTGGCACCCAGCTCCACTGAGCTGCAGATGCTGTAACACAGTTTGCTCACACATACCTAAAATTCTGAGTACAATTATCCTATAAACAACTCTCTTCCAGAGAAACAACCATAGGAACAAAGGAGACTGAAAAAGCACCGTGGTTTGAGCAAGGTTATTCTTCTGAGAATGTCAAGTGTCCAAACTTGTGTATTCACAGTTATTTAAACCCTTCCCCTGCTTTGCCATCCCCCTCTATATCCAGACAGTTTCCCTTTGCAGTTTCTCTGGACAGGCTTCAAAATCTCATTTTTTTTCCTTCCTGAAGCAGCAGCAGAAGCTGCTTCACTTCAAGGAGCACCATGGTGGCCCTGGCTCCTCACACACAGTGTCCTCTTGCCTTGAGGTTTCAGTTTTGGCACTGGCACCTCATTAATTTGTGCATTACACATTCCCTTTTCCTTGCTCTTCCCTCCCCTCCCCAAGTGCAGCAGCAGGTTCCCTCCCTGAGCTTCCCTTCCCACTTTAGAGGGAAGTTCTGACAGCCCTGATGGGGAACATTTCCCTCACCTTCCCCACGCCCTGACCACACCATATGTGTTTGTAAACCCCCAGCAGTAAGGGCCTTGATTGCCTTTTTTGTTTGTTTTCTAGAAGGAAATTAGTTTTACTGCACTTGGTATTTACTTCCAGAAAGAGCAGGTTACTTGAGGTTACTCAGTAGTATGTAAGTAATACAAATATTTAACATTTTCACAAGAAAATCAGAATTAACCATGAGGCAGCCACACAGTGAAAGTTGCTTTAATCTCACAAAAAGATTTAGGACCCTCACAATTTCCCATGTGTCTCACAGGGTACTACTTTGAGCAAGTTCTTAGTTTTGGCATGGAAAACTCATCTTGTCAATGGCCACACAGACAGTTTGTGTGCTCAGCTTTAAAATGTCACCACCAGAAAATTTTTCAAGCCAAAAACTTCTGCCTTTTTACAGCTATTAGCACTCAGCTGTTCAGAAGAATTACATGATCCTCTTATTTACCAGAGCCAATTCCTTCATTTCTTGAGGGGGTTTCTCCAATTTCTTCCCTGCTGCTTTTTACCCAAACAATTGACCAAGTGACCAGAGCAAATGAAGGGGAGATGACAAATGCAATGGCTTAACCCAGGCACAGGCAGGTGTGGACTTTTAGGAGCCAATATCAAACTGATTTTGCCTGTAAATACAGTGAAAAACTCAGACCAGTTTTGCTAAAGCTGGTAAACACCACAGGGAAAAGGCAGGGTGAGGGATGCACTCAGTGCAGGAGAGAGAGTTTCCATGTCAGCAACAGAAACAAAGCAGAAGTTGATGGAACATGTGAATTTATCCACTCCTTTGAGACCAACACATTCAAATTCAAATAGGTGGAAAAAATGGGGAGTGAGGGAATAAAATAAAAGCAGAGAGTACAAGGAGACAGGACAGGAAGAATTCTCAATCCACCTAAGAAGTTCAAATGAACATCAAAAGGTGCAAAGACAGGAAGCAGTACTTACATTTAAAAAGAGGAATACACATCAATACCAGAAATAGAATTGCTAGTTTGGCCTCACTCATGCAAGCCTTTCCAAACCATCTGAGACAGCACAGCTGAAGACACAGAGACCAAGAGGGGACAGAAAACCCTGGGAGAGGTTTGCCAGTTTGTGCTGTGCTAGCTTGGAGAGTAATTCACTTGCAGAGACAGTTCCCCTGAAGTCTTCCCTCGACAAGGCACTCAGTTCTGAAGGTTAGATCATAACCTGGTCTTGTTTACTTCTCTGGGCTGGCCCCACTAACAATTAAGCCTGTACTCCATCATTCCCCCATTAAGGTGGACTGGGATGTTTAAAAGGGAGAGGACAGTACAGCCAGCAGGGAGGTGAAAGCTGGAAACAGATTACCAAAGATTCTTTCAGGCACCAAACCCATCATACAGTAAAGTCCAAAATACCTCAGGAGAAACCTGAAAGACAATGGGATGCTCAGGAAAGCAAGCTGGGAAGCAGCAACATGAAGGAAGATAAGGTCATCACACAGGAAAGCTTTAACACCTTGAAACGTAGGAGAGGAATGCAATACAAAATACTTTGTGTGTGTGTGTGTGTGTAAGAATTAACAACTACTGCTCACACAAAGGACAGAATCACAGGGAGAGAGACCTTGATGCAACAAGGCATTCACAGCATGAAGCAGCCACAGGAGAGGCAGATTTGAGCCCAAAATCCCTCAGGAAAGGACTTCCAGAGACAAAAAGCAGCTGCCTCCTTGCACTGTGAGACCTTACCTGAAGGGCTGTGTGGCCCTTCAGCCATCAAGCTCTAAAATATAGATTTAATTGGAGCTGCTGCTGAGAATGGGGGCATAGGAGAGACTGAGGAGCCAGGACAGCATTGTAAAAGGAGATTTAAGGAGCAACTTATGTAGGCAAACTAAACAAAAGCTGGTAGGAAATAAAATCCCTTCATAATCTACTGACAGCAAGAACCATGGAAGAAGAGTAAACACTTTAGGAAGAAGGGATTATATTAGTGCAAAAACTAAAAAAAGCCAAGGAAAAATCTCCATGGGCCATAATTCCACCTAGGCTTGTAAAAAAAAAACCCAGTCATTAAAGCAGCAAAGATCTGGGATGGCTTTTGAAGCAAAATGGGGAGTTAAAAGACAACAGAACTGTACATCACAGTCAGGGTAGTTCACCCCACCAGAAATAATCAGAAATAAACACATGTATGTAACTAGCAATGGTCCCAGTTAGGAGTGCAGCAGTGACATTAAAGGAATGGCGGAATTCCTCTGGAGGAATTTTACCCCTTTCCCTTGGAGCATGAAGCAGAAAAAGAAGAGAGACTTCTGTCACAGCCTGTTCCATCCAATCCCTTTCTGCCAAGTCCCCAGCAAGAGAATCCTCTTTTTTATGGCCTTTTTTGTTGCTGTTTCTGTTGTCAAGTTCAAGTCCTCTGGAAATAGACTGCACTAATGGAAAGGCTGGCAGAAAAAGCTAAGACCAAAAACATTTCTAATGTTTACTTTATTAAAACAAAACAACCAATGCCACACAATGAAAACAGGCCACTTCATTCTATATATTAGGCTCTGGCCCAAAATTGGAGTGAAGGCAACACATAAATAGGGGCTTTATCAAGGGGCAGTGTGGTGTAACCTTCAGCCACAGAGCAGCTCTGTTCCTGTCACCACAGCTTGGGCCAAGCTGAGAAGCAGCAGCATTCCAACCATGTCTGCAGCACACACCAATTTATGTCAGAACTTTTGAGTTTGGGCAAGCTGCAGAGAGAGATTTCGATTTCACGTGCAAACACTAAGAGTTTGAAGAGGACAGGGAAAAAAGAAAGCACCAAAAAAAAAACCCCATAAAACCAAACAGCCTTGGTATTACCTCAGGAAATATCAGACACAATTATCATATGAGAGAATTCCTGAGGTGTTTTGAGAAAGGTTTGCATTTAAAGAAGGAAAAGTAGCTACCAGACTGTCACTCTAAGGTTATTATACCCTATAATTCAAATAAATATTCAGGTTGTACCTTAACTGAAGGAGTAAGAATGACTCAGAGAACTTTTTCCAGCAGCTGTGCACAAGACTATTGAAATGGGTTTTGACACAGTTCAGAAGAACCCAGTGTCTGAAAGCAAACCTGTTTTATTCCAATAAATTTTAAAATGTGCTTCTGTTGGTCTAAGCTGTTTTGAAACCACATCAGATTTCTGTCTGCAGTGTAACACTTGATTAAGAAGCTGGAATGGCTCAACCCAACCCTGCCTGTCCCTTCCAGCAACATTTCAGACACTGCATGCAAGACACCAGTTTTTTGTGCTGTTATTTGCCAGCTTTTATTTGCAGCAGCTCTCCCTGGGGTCCTGGCTTCACACATGACACAGCACATCACTTTCACACCTAGCACTGCCCTCTCCTTACAATTTCCTGTCGTGGCATCTTCCAGTGGCACAGAGCAACACTTGTGCCAACCCCACAGCCCTACCAAGTCCAGTCTCTCCAGCCCCACTGCTGGTCCCCACTGGGACTGAAATATTGTTTTTTTTTAAAGGGAGAAAATAAGTACACAAGCAGCTTTTTACATGTTAACAATCCCCAGCTGCCACCAGTCAGGGTGTGCCTCCAAGTTGTGTATCAGGCAGATAAGCATGCATAGTTTTCAAAGGAATCATAGTAGAGCTGCTTAGCATCTAAATCAGATGAGCAAAGCAAAATAACAAGCAAAACTAAAAGAAGGGCTAATTTGATGCAGGTGCCTAATGTAAGCAGTACTTACAGTCACTAGGACAAAAATGCAGGAGCTAGCATTGCTAGTAAACACACAGAGATTTTTTTTCCCCTTTTATAGCATTTTTACTGTTCCAAAAGCCACATTCTGCCTTATTTTCATTTCACAAGCACTGAACCACCTTCCCAGTATCTGCTGTGGTAGAGGAGGAAAGAAATCACTTGCTCCTCACTGAATACAGGGTCCAGCAGAGTCAAGACTTTACCCTCAGGACTCTGCACCTGCTCCACAGATCCTTACTCAGCTCCCACTTAGGAAGCAACCCTGTCATCAGCCACACAAACAGCAAGAGGCAGACAAAGATGTTTGCCTGTCCCAGGAGAGAAATTTCTTTCATCTCAATGAAGTTTCCACTGCACACTTCAGCAACAGGATGGGGAACCATCATCAGGACTGTGGAGGTGGGGGAGAGGGCTGCTCCATGAGCTCATGGAGGGCGTAGCTATAAACTTGGCATAACCCTGCTTATTGTGCATTTTGGGGAAGCCCTGGAGCACATTCTGCTCACAAGGTGCCAGAGATGTGAATCAATGCAGGGAGTCTGCACAGGGTTTTAGAGAGGCAGCCTCTTACCTCCTGGACAAACACAGGTCAAGGGTACAGATCTACTGACAAATAAACCTTCCACTGACACTAATAAAATATTTCCTGACCCAAAGTACACTGAAAGGCAACAAATTCAAAGTTTACCTTCTCTCCAGCTGACTTTACAATGCTGGTAACTTCTTTAACTGCTAGCTCCAGTGGTTCTGCTGGGTCATCTTCCTCAAATGTGAGCAACTGAGAATCCTAAGGAAAAAAAGAAAAAAAAGCATTGTTAGGAGATGAACCCATCACTTGAAAACAAGTGATAAAAATGCACTGCCAGTCCAGTTCCTGGAATTGCAAATGTTCATCACAACTTCCATGTATTAGTTGCATGACACCTCACTACATAATATAGGGTAGAGCCTGAAAACATATACTTAGGACATAACTATGGGCCTAATCATAACTCATCTTTCCCTGTAGTAGAATATCAAGGTACACAGTGCAGAGCCAAGTCCATGAACAGCAAGAGGGTTCAGCAAAACTGCTGTTCTTCAGCAAAGATTTATCAGTGCTGCAGTTTGAAAAGTCATGTTTGGTTTGGCCCTACTAATACGGCTGCAGTAGGCTCTGCCAAAACTAAGAAACCCCAAATATCATCTTGTAGAGGTGAGGAAAGAAGCCTTCCCCTGCCCAGCCCTCCTCATCAGTGGAGGCAGACAGTGATGACAGCCACTCCATCTTCACACAGACAGCAAGGCAGAGGCAGCCTCTGGGCACTGAGGTCATCCCTTCAGAAGCACCAGCACTGCATTCTTCACCTGCTACCCACAGCCCCGCTTCCCTCATCACCCGAGGTTGTTTTGCACGCAGGGATTTCATCAGCCTGGTGCTGCTGACATTGTTTTGGGAGGCTGACAGCAGGAGTGGTGCCACGCTGCAGTGCTGGGCTCACCTGGCAGGAGGGTGTGAGTGTCCCTGTCCCCTCTGCTTGGGGGTGGAAGCTGCCACTCGTGTCTGGTTCTTTTCAGCACCTGTGCTCACACTGTCTGTGCCCTTCTCTTGCCCAAGTGCAGGGCAAACCAATCTTCACTTCTCAGCACAACTCACTCTTTGCTCAACCACACCGTGCAATTCAAAAGGGCAGATGAAATGTTTTCTTTCTGCTGCCCAACTTACAATGATATTTGGAAAGTGTTAATTTTAATTCCTTATCTTTCACGCACACATGTTGCCCCACTCTTCCTTCTTCCCCAGCCTGCTCTGTGACATGTAAGAAGGAACCTCTTAGGTCTAATACCCAGGCAAATTCAGAGACCTGGGGATATGCCACTTCCTAGGGTTTATCCTCAGCATTTTGCACTGACACGACAAGAGTTCAGTCCTCAGGACAAGGAAATCAGCTTGCCACAGCCTCACCTCACGGGGCATACCATCACACTCCAGCGCGCAGGATGCCACACTGCGCCTTTCTCAGGAAGGGCAGGTTGGGATGGGAAGAATCCCCACGTTCTGTGCATCCTCCCTGACCGGGGTGACAGGCAGGGGGACCAAACCCTGAGCATCCCATCCACCATCCTGCGGGCTGGGAGGCCGCCAGCCCTCGGAGTTCAGCACACAAACGGGTGTGAGGGCCTGAGGCACGGCGGGGAAGCCCAGCTCTGGGAATTATTTGCCGAAGGACGGGCCGCAGGCCCAGGCCAGGAAGTTTCCATTGTTTCCTCCTCCCCACGCCCGAACAATGTTATCGGAGGAGAGAACCCCCTCCAGGGGCTGTGGGGGTCGGGGCTTTCCTTCCTCTCCATCCTTCCCCGCTCGCACTCCGTGCCCCTGGCCAGCTCCCTCACGGAATCCCTGCCAAGCAGCCACCAAACACAAATGTAAATACACAAACACACAGACCGAGGGTCACCAACAAAGCCGTACATCCCTGCGGCAGGTCCCGGCCGTCCCTACAGCCGCTCCTC
>VXBR01007275.1:206815-234015 GCA_013400215.1 Cisticola juncidis
GGTGGCCGGGCGGACAGCGGGGATGGCGGGGGTTGCTGGGCCCGCCGTGTCTTGTCCCCCGGTGGCCCGGGGGCAGAAGGAGGTAGACGGGTTTGGGGTGGGCATCCCGGGAGTAAGAGGGGCTTGGGATGAGCGTCTGGTGCCCCTGGGGAAGTGACAAGCTCATGATGTGTTCTGGGTACCCTGGAGGAAAGGGGATAGAGAGGCTGGGGATGGGCACCTGGTACCAAGTGGTCCAGGGTGAGCTCCCTGTGCCCCCGAGGGTAGAGGAGCTCAGGGTGGGCGCCCAGGGTAAAAGGACTCGGGGTGCCTGGTGCCGGGGGTAGAAGGGCTTGGAGTGGCTGTGTGGCCCTCGGAGGGCAGGGGGGACACGGAGGGGACACCCAGCTTCCCGGGGGTAGAGGGGTTCTGAGTGTGTATGGGGCAGGTGCCTCATAGTGTCTCTCTTTACCCTTGGCAACTCCCAGTGAAAGAACCTTCCCTGATTTATTTTCCCAATCCACATGCTAAAACAACCCTTGATTAAATTATGAAAGATGCTCATGCAATGTCACGGCAAGATCCTGCTCCACTTGGCTTTCAGCCCCTTCAGAGCTTTGCCTTACAGGGCAGGAACATGTTTTCCTTGCTGGAAGCTGGAATTCCAGACCATTGCAGAGTGTGCCATGGACACAGGGGAGAATTCCCGAGGCTCTCGGAGTGCTGGTCCTGCCGTGCCTCTCGAGGGAGCAGCTGCAGGGGACAAGGTCCCAAAGCCGTGTGGGCTCCCAGAGCAGACAGCAAAGGCTTCTTTGCTGAGCATTTTCAAGCGCATTCCCAGCTCGAAGCAGAGGCAAGAAGAAAAGGGGAGCAAGGAGCTGACAGAATCCCGGAATGCTTGTGGCTGGAAGGGACCCTGTGCAGGGGTTACGACCCATGAGGGAGAGAAGCCTCTGCCCGAATGAAGGTGCAAAGGAGACCATGTGATAACAACATACAGATTTTATTTAACATGGATTTTATTTACCAAGAAAGGGGAGGTGGAGCAGTAGAAATAGGAAAGATGTCTCAGAGACAGAGCAGAAGATAACTAGTTGGAGCTAGAGGGCCTTAAGGTCCTTCCCTTCATTCTGTGGCTCTAGAAGATGTGTGGATTTTTCTTTTAATTTGATACTACTATTTACTTCTACAGCTGTTTCATCATCTTCTTATTTAATACAATTTTTATTTTTTTATTCTTGTTCTTACTAGCCTAGTTTTTCTTAGTATTATTACTACTACTATTTCTCCCTCTTCTCATAATTCTCGTTCAACTTACTATTCTTATTTCTTTTCTTGTTCTTATTTACTACTATTATTTCTTCACCCTCTTCTTATTCTTAATCTTATTATTATTCCTGTTCATATTTTTTGTTTGGGTTTTTTTTTTTTAGGGGGATTTAGTTTTGTGAGTGGGGAATTTGTGGTTTTCTTTTCTTACTTTGCGGTCTTTACTTTTATTCTTTCTTAATTTGTGGTCTTTTCTTACTTTTATTTACACTGTTTCTTTAATTCAACGTTCATTGTTTTGGAAGAATCATCTGCATCACAGTCCTGCAGTGACGTCCCTGGAGAAACATCTCCCATGCGTGCCCATTCCTCACGGGCACAATCCCAAAGGACCAGCATGTAATCCTTTCAGGATGAGAGAAAATGGCCTTACATTCCACCAGGGGAGGTTCAGATTAAATATTAGAACAAATTTTCCCTGACACAGCGATCAGGTTTGGAAGAAGTTGCCTGAGGCGGTGTTGGAGTCGCCGTCTCTGGAAGTGTTGAGGAGTCATCCAGAAGTGGCACCTGGGGACGTGGTTTTGGGGTGATGGTGGCGGTGCTGGTGGGACTGCATGACCGTCAAGGTCTCTTCCCACCGTGATGATTCCCTGGGATTCACCCCTGAACCACTCAGCACAAGTGTCCCCCACAGGTGCTGCTTTGGGGCTGGCCACAGCGGGGACTTCTGGCCTTGGGGAGATGCCCTTGGGGGGACACAAAGCAGCCGGGGATTGCTGATCCTGGATGGGCACGAACAGGCAAAGGCAGCCCCGTGTGGCTCCCTCAGGACACCGGGCAGGCTCTGGGCAGGCTCCGGGCCAGCCGCCACCCACGGGGGCCGGCGCACTCATTGTCATTGTCATTGTCACTGTCACTGTCCAGCTGTGGCCTCAGGCAGGAGCCACGGAGCAGCCCCCGCAGCGCCCGCCTGAAGCGGGACGGGCGTTTCCTGAGGGGAGCCGGCTGCTCCCTGAGGGCTCCAGGCTGGGAAAAGCACAACGCAGCTGAGCCCGCAGGCACCGGGCTCTGTGTCCCTGCCCGGCCCCTGCTCCTCGGAGGCGGGAGAAGCCGCGGGCTCTGTGTCCCTGCCCGGCCCCTGCTCCTCGGAGGCGGGAGAGGCCGCGGTCCCTGAGGAGGCCCTGGGCTGCCCTGGGGGAGGCGAGGCCCAGAGCGGTGCTTGGCAGCCCCGCTCAGCTGCCCCTGCTCAACCCAGGCCTCCCGAGGGACAGGCACTGGGAGCCATTTTCTGCAAAAACTCCCCATCTTTGCTCCCTGTCTTCTTCTTCACTCAGCTCCGAGAAGCTCAGTTTGTCCCACATCCTTCTCCTGCAGGGGCTTGACTCAGATGCTGTGAACACTCACATGTTCCCAATTGTCCTGAGCAAGCTCTGTCACCATCATCTTCCTGACCGGACTGCAGGGAGGGTCTGCTACCATTGCCTTGGGACAACTCTTGGCCAACGGAGTCTTCCTCTTTGGAAAGCTCTTGGCCAACAGAGTCCTCCCAGTCAGACAGTTCTGGGCAGTTACCAGCTTCTCCTTGGCACAGCCCTTGCTCCATGTGTTCTTCCCAGCTGGAAAATTCTTGGTAGCCAAGGGCTTCTCCCTGGGACAGCTCCTGCTCTCCTCATCCCAGCTGGAGAGTTCTCCACAGCTACTGACATCTCCTTGGGAGAGCTCTTGCTCAAGAGATTCTTCCCAGTCAGAGACCTCTTGGTACCTCCTAACTGGGAGGTTAGGGTACCTCCCCCACTGGGAAAGCTCATGATCCACATCAGACTCCCACTCTTCCTCCACATTGACAAAGGCCCCCTCCTGCTCAGTCTCTGACAGGGCAGGATTGAGCCACCAAGTGCCCACTGAGGGTCTGGTGTTCGGCCAGCTGGGCAAGGGGCTGGGATGAGGGGTGTCCTTGGCCCCAGGGCTCCTGCATGGCTTCCCCAGTGACACAGACAGTGGATCTAGCTCCCCTCAGCACATTTACAGGGGATGGGAAGCAGAGCAGGGCAGGGGTACCATGGAAGGAGGGGGCCGTGCACAGGGACCTGGACAAGCTTGACAAGTGGGACCACAAGAGCCTCATGATGTTCAGCAAGGCCAAGGTTCAGGTACTGCAATCCCCAAGTCCCAGAATCATCAAGGTTGGAAGAGATCTTCAAATGCCTCAGATTAGCGCTGCCGCCCCCACCAGTCCCAGCACTGAAAGTGTTGGATCTGTGATTACCCCAAGTCCCGTGTTACAGAAATAAGCACCATAGCTTACAGTTATTCATAGTTAATTAATTTTATCACAATTATTTAATAAATTCAAATTTAAAAGCTGTGAACACAACAATTTACAAAAAAAGAGAGTATGTTTAGTCACTGCAATTAAAATAAAAAATACAAAAACAAATATATTGCAAAGAGACAAAATCAATACAAATTTTTCCCACTGATTGTCTGCTGCTGTGCTCCAGAGTCTGTTTTCTACACATGAAAGGAAGAGAAGGTTCATGAGAGGCCACAGATGCAGTCTAACATGAGGTTTGAAAACAAGTGCTTTGTCAGGAGAGTGTAAGTGTCAAATATGCTTAGTTTGTCAAAACTACACTTTGGCCAGCAGAGCTTTTTGCAGCATTCCAGGACTCTGAGTGATGCCATCCTTACCTGTGAAGTGGCCAGAAATACATCTTTATTGAGATTTTATAACCTCAACCTGTGGTGGAAGCACTGCACACTCCCCACTGACAGCCCTGCTGGCAGGAGCAGACCTGGAAATCATTCCTGAGATGTGATCCCTCAGCACGTTACTTCTCATGGAAGAGGGGACCACTTGCCCTTTCACACAAAGCATTTCAGCCTTTCTCCCCCTGTGACAGGTAACAGCCCTGTCCTTCTGCCTGCTGCCTGTGGCAGGTTTGCTCAGGAGTTGTGGGGCTGGGAGAGGCTCAGAGGCAAAGCCAGAACACTGATCCCCCATGTCCTGCCCTCATGTGCACTCTCCAATCTGTTTTCTGTAGCCCCTTTCTAGATTAGATTCTTTCTAGGTGGGACTCAGCACGTGTGACATGTCCCATCCCACTCAACACTTGTGAGTTTGTGACAGCTGTCTGAGGAGCAGGGGTGCAAGGACGTGGAGCAAGGGCCAGGTGGGATGTCCAGAAGCCTCTTTGGGAGCTGGCTGGCACCAGGGATGTGCCACCAAGCAAGCTCCATAACTTGGAGCTGGCATGGGGATGAGGAGGCTGGCAGGCTTTTGATCAGGAATAACCCTCCAAACTTGTCTGCCAGAGAACATCCTCTTCTTAATGAAGGAGTCTTGCTCCATACAAAAAAAGCTCAGAGGTGATGACATCATTAGACCTCCACCTAACTGTTCTTATTTTCAGTTCATTTGCAGAATCAGGAGATGTCTGATCTATCCAAACACCAATCCCTGTAGGAGAAAAAGTAACGTGTCCACCATGACCTCATAGTAGAAAAACTGCAATTCATTTAAGGTAATTTAGTTCTTTGCCCAAATGCCTACATCTCTTAATTGCTTAAGAGGACACACTGCCAGGAGCTGAGTGTTTCATTAGATCAGAAATTAGCTGTTATTAAAATACAGGTCCGGTCCTAAAAGTGTCTTGAAAAAACAACCATGCCCTATATATGTAATTGTTGACAAATTGGCTAAATTTCAGAGCAGATGGGTCACAATGTTTCATTTTGACCAATCATCATTTTGAATTATGTCTTTAGATATAAAGCAAAGCTGCAGAGCTGTGTTTCAATTCTATTTGAATTGACCTAAGCTGGTTCACCTTGGATACTTGTACTTGCTTTTGAAGCCCTTCATGCACCAATAATACAGCCTTTCATGGGTTTGTGCATTAAACCAAAACCAGAACACAAGGAAAAGAACAACATGTGAAAACAGGCAAATAACGTCACCATGATGTTTGTATTAACCATGGCCCACCTGTATACCACTCGCTAATTTTATAAGTGTCATAATTTATAAATATCATTATTGTAACAAATTTGCTTTCCCCTGTATGATCCCCTGTATGACACTTTTCCATTTCTCCAAAATCTGTCTTCAAAATGAAAGACAGCAGGCTTAGATTGGATTTTAGGAAGGAATTGTTCCCTGGCAGGGTGGGCAGGCGCTGGCACAGGGTGCCCAGAGCAGCTGTGGCTGCCCCTGGATCCCTGGCAGTGCCCAAGGCCAGGTTGGACCCTGGGGCTGGAGCAGCCTGGGACAGTGGGAGGTGTCCCTGCCATGGCAGGGGTGGAACTGGATGATTTTTAAGGTTCCTTCCAACCCAAACCACTCTGTGATTCCATATCTGGTAATTAATTAATTAATTAATCTATTCCTGAGTGGTCACAATTTCACAAAAGGGACAAAGGCTAACAACAGACATTTTGCTTAGAATGTACCTGGCACTGCAACGGAAAAAAAGGAAAATTATTTTTGAGGTTATAATTTTTTTCTATGATGATGACTCTTCGAAAATATATTGACCAAAACTTCAGTGAAATACCCTGAGTTTTTAGAAACTAAAACGCGCCAAGCTGCCTTTTTTTTTTTTCCCCTTTATTTCCACTGCTGGATCCGGTTCTTCTCTCTCCACCAGAGAGCGCCAGGATCCCCAGAGGAGCTGATGCTGGGACTTCCAGGGATTTGCGCTCCTCCCGGGCACTGCAAACACCCGCGTGCCCCTCAGACAAATGCTTGAGGACACTCAGAGCAGCAGGCTTTGGAAATGTGGGACATCAGAAAGAAGAAAGGACTTAGTTAGTAGCAAAAGACATCTTCATTTTACTGAGAGCAGCAGCACTTCAAGGAATTTTGTAGGAAACCACCAGGCTTTGAAAAATGCCTTCCTCCAGAGGAACAGTGAAAATGCTCCAGGTCAGCTGGACAGATGAGAAAATCCAAGGACCTGTGCATAGAGAGGGAGCTTCACCTTCAGTGTGATGCCTTCGAGTGTGATGGTGCAGTGTTTGTTTGTCTCCTCCTTGATGCCTGTACACAGCATTAGAAGCACACAATAGATTACAGGATCATCTCCATAAAACAAAGATTCTATGTGATTCTCCCTCTCTTAAGCCTTGTAGTAAAGTCTTGGTAAAAAATACCCAATTTCAAATCTCATTTTTGTATCTATGAATTTCCTCCAGACTTAGAATTTGGTATTTCTACAGGGTTTTTTTTTGCTCATACTTTTAAAAAATGCATTTGCATGCCTTTACAGACCTCTGCCAAATTTCTCCTGAAACAAGTAACCTGAATGTGAGCTAAGGAAGCAAAGTTTTCTTGTAGCATTTGGCTGCTCAGATGACTGATGAGTAAAGAAGCAACAGCAAATATTGCACAGATGTAGTTGTCACACCTGGAAAGCCCTCAGGATGTGCAGTCTTTAAAGCCTGTTCCAGGAGCACTAAAACTTCCCCCAGTGCAATACTGTAGAGGATATATTATTAAATATCTTTTGGGTAGGTTTGTTTTTTTTTCATTTAAACTGTTTCATAAACTTTATAGCATTAATTAATGGATGACAAGAGCAATGGATGCAGTTTCTGTGAGCCAAAAAGGGTTAGAGGTGTCACAGCCCAGGAACACCTCATTCATTAGGGAAGAAAGGACTAAGTGGGATCCAAAAAGAGCCATATTAATCACAAATGACACCTTAAAATAGAGGCTGGATTTTTCTAGCTGTTTTTTTTGGCAGAGTTGCAGCATGCTCTCTTTATCTTACATTCTTCTGCTGTTGTCATTGTTCTTTCTCTGACCTCTTCTGGCTCGTTGTTCCCTCAGCCACCTGCCTGCAGAGCCTGCAAACCCTGGCATGGTTTTCCTTCCAGCAGAAGCATCCCTGGATGCCAGCAGTCCCAGCAGGTTTTTAACATCAGTGGACTTCACTGGAGAGATGCACGTGGCTGGGTGAGAGCCTGAGCCCTCATCTATCAGCTCAAGCTGATGATTACAGCCAGGGCTCCATGGCACTGAAGAGCTGAATCCACCCCAGATCCTGGATTGACAAGATATTAATAAATTGTTAAGGATTTATCACAACTGCAGAGGCAATTTAAAACAAATTCATTGTCAGCAGAAATTGACTTTCAATATATTCCTTCAACATATGCAAATCGAAAGGGAAATAAAAGTTGTGTCTGTTGCTTCATTGCAGCCAACACCTTTAAAATTTTTATTGCCAGAGTATTTCAGGACTGGAAACAAATATTATCCCTGTTGGTCTAATAGTAAGGATGCTACTTTGTTTGTATATTGAATGATAGATGGAAATGTCCTATGAATGGAAAAGTAAATATTGCTGGATTTGTTTGCAGACCAACTGTCTTAGAAGGGGACAGCTGGAATTAGAACAAAAATTACCACAAAAACAGGTGCAATGCTCATGGCATTATCAGTAACTTTCAGTAATTTTATTTCTTGAGTTTTATGTCAAACTCAAGTTATGTCAAACTTTTTGTTCTCTGGAGCATTTTTTGTGAGCCCTTCTAGCAGAGGTCAGTCTGTGCTGAAACAGTGATGGAGAGAGGACTGGAGAGAGGTGTCAATATTACCTGGATGCAGGAAGAGCTGGAGCAGTTCCCATCTGAAAGGAGAAAGAGCCAAATCTTTGGGGATTTGTGACTGTGAATGGGTCACAGAGCAGCTCTCTGCTCTCTCTGTGCCTTTTCCACAGCTCCCCTCACCTGTGAGGGGCAGGGATACCCCAGAGAGGGACAGGCCACCAGCCCTTTGTCCCTATTTTCAAGGAGAGGCCCAAATCCTCCCAGTTCAGAGTGCCCTTTTAACCCCTGATCCAATCCATTGGGCAGAGCTGGTCCTTCAGACAGTGCAGGTGAGTGCTCAGCACATCCTCTGAGCAAATCTTACCCTTCCCACTGGATATGGGGTGTCCCACTCCTTGACACCCAGGCAGGGATTTGCATGAAACCTGTGGGACATTAATTCTTGAGACCTCGTTAAATGTGGGTGAAACTGGTCAGTGGGACCAACCCACTGGTTTTTGCACAAGGCAAAAATGGCAAAAGACAGCAAATGTGGAGTCCAAGAAGTTGAGAAAACTGGCCTAAGTGTTCTCAAATTCAGGTCACAACCAGTGTGAAGACAGCAACTGAGTAAACCCCATTCCCAAAAGATAAAAAAAATCATTCTCTGCTTTATGGGAATCCACAGACTAGATTCCCACACAGGGGGTTTTGAAGAGGGAAATTCATGCAGCAAAACTGCTTTGGATGAGAGCACTGCAAAGCACCAGAACATTGCTGTGCCCTTTCAAACATCTGGCTCAGTCCAGTCTGAGATGGAGACACTTCCTTCCACAAATCACTGATTGCAGGATTTGGGCTGTGCTCAAGTTTTTAAGAGCTTGTCTGGAGCAGTTGGTTTTCCTGTATTTTCCAGTAAAAGGCATTTACTAAAACAAACAAACTGCCATTATTTTAGTAATGTACAATTAGCACTTACATCCAACAAAGGAACATAGGATGCTCTTTTACAAACTCACTTCCTACCCTGCAGACACAATGGTTTGTACAATAACACCACCTTCTGCCAAGAGATTCCAGGAGAAGACACAACAGACTCAAAAGAAACAAAGTGTAAGTTTATTGGACGTCAACATTTCTTAGTCAAGATCTAAGTAAAGAAAACACACAGTAGAAAAAGTTGTACAAAGCAGCAATGGATTTACATTACATTAAAGAAAAAGTTGCCTTAAGCTATTAAGTCTCAGTCCTAAAAAAAGTAAAAACCCATCCTGGTGTATTGAACAGATATAGAATGTATAAGGTATACAGGATTATAAACCCAGAGTTGCTTGTTTTACCTCTATAATCCTTTAAAATGACAAGTGATTTGGTGTAACTAACCAGAAAACTCTCTAGAAAATATATTGGGTAATTCCAATTTCTAGTAGGAAACTATTCCCCTGTACCCAAGCACTTAAAGTGATCCCATTTTCCTGCTTTTTAAAAAGGGACACTGTCAAGAATAAGCCTTAAAAGATGTACTTTATGTGTATTTTGCACTTAACACTGCAAAAAGGGTTTGTTCTGGTTTTCTGTACATACTTGAACTAAAGCTGCTGCTGCAACAGTGGGAAGCTTGTGTCTTTTTAAAAGGTAATGTGTACCACTGAGAGACTGGAAAAGGAAAAAGAGGATTGAGTCCTTTATTCTGGAATAGTGAGAGGAAAAGCAACATGAAAAATCAGCTCAATCCACAGAATTCAGTTACATTTTTCAGACATCCTCACAACAACTGAGGAGGCCCATAATAGGATTTTCATGCCCAAGCAGCTCAAATGTTATGACTCAATTTGTTTTTAAATTCTTCAATATTATTTATTACTATAAAGTATTTCTAATATAGATATGTCCATTTTCTGTATCCAGCCTTTCTCTTGATAGTGTCCCTTTTCATAGAGCAGTTACAGTACAGTTTTTCACAAGTCATTTTAAATAAACAAAAATCAATAACATTAAAAATACTATCAGGCTGTGTTCAGCAACAACAGAAAAAAAAAAGAGATTTTAACACTGATTCAACAACAGCAACACTAAAAAAACCCCAACCAAAACAAACAAACAAAACTCCAACAAAAAACAACCCCCTAAGCTTGTTTTGATTTTATCTAAATATTCTGGTAGGAAAATGTAAACAATTTTATTGAACAGTATAGGCACATGCCAGATTACAGGCTCATGCCAGATATTTGCACCCTCACTATCAGAGCCAAGAAATTAGGCAGAGTCTGTCCTTATCCCATGGGAGGAACTCATTTTAACACTGGAAGCTTGGAACAGCAACAGAGAACACGCAGAGCTTCGGAGCAAACCCGCATGTCCAGCTTGAGGAAAAACAAACAAAAAAACCTCTTGGATGTTCCTGCCCAAGCAGGAAACACAGGCCAAGCCTCCTACAGCTGTTTGGGGTCACAGATAACACAAAATCTCATTTTTGAAACAGCCCAGACAAACTCTGGGGTCACCAGGTTATCTCCTCCATCACCTGCCAGGGGTGTTTTGCTCTGCCTCACCAAATAACCCAAAAATAGAGACAATTTTGTTACTGCTTCGTGTTCTGCTGCCACTGCTCCCTTTCCAGGCTGGTCATGGTCCCAATTCAGCAAAGAACTTGGACAGAACAATTAAAAAAAAATTAAGACTGATCTTAATGGACTTAAGGTAGGCTTAGAGGCTTTGCCAACACAGTGCCTGAAAGGAAAAAAAGTCCCAAACCAAAATACATTTCATGGCTCAACACTGCTCCCCTGAAATGCAACACTAGTTTCCACTCCCACTGAAGCAGGATAGTTCTCTGAGATTTATCTGATAGGTTATAAAAATAGCAAAAAAAGGACAGAATTATAGATTCTAATCTATATATTAAAACATCTGCACATTCCTGTCACAAGTTTTAGAAAAAAAAGAAAACACTTTCTCATATTTAACAAGACCTCTAACTTTGTGTCACTTCAATACACAGCTATAAAATTAAACAAAATATGATGAAGACAGGCTTTTGTATCAATAAATTTGCCTTTTATTTTGGCTGTGGCCAAACTAGACACTCTTCAAAAGACCTTTATTTATAAACAAGCAACTAACATTTTTTTCCCATAATTTAAATTTTAAGACATATATTAAAGTTATATAAGTGGAAGCATATTTATTCCGTATCCTCCAAAATAAACACTTCTATCAAGGGCTTTTTAAGATACTGTATAAAAGCTAATAGAAAACCAGAACTGCTATATAAACATCTCATATTTAAATTTTAGAGATCCTGAATTCCTTTACTAAACAACAGGAACCAAATGTAAAAAAAAAAAAAAAAAATCACACAGAACACGCTCAAAGTGGAAAACAAAACTTTAACCCCCCCACAAAACCAAAGCAACTGAAGAAAAACTTAGGAGGCTACTTAGACCAAAAAAATATTTTATGGATTCTTTATAATACCTAGTACACTAGGAAAAAGGTCAGGGTTTCTTCAAAGATGTTGCACAAGGTTTTGATTTAAAATGTTTAGAATTTATCACCATAGCACAGAGCAGAATCCCAGCTGGAAGTGAGGTGGCTGTGACCCAGCTGAGCTGGTTGCCACCTCCCTTCAGAAAGCACACTGAATTTTAAAAGGCTGTAGCTAAACTTTCAGGCTGTTGTGCAGAGGAATCACTGGGGAAAATCTTAGGAACCATTCTACAAAAACACGTTCATATTTTATACACACAGATTTCTTAAATATATATAAAGGGTATTTAGCAAGGCTTTATGTTTCTCTGATTTTTAAAACCAGGTTTAAGTGCAATAACCATTTTATTCTGAAATCGTTTCTGGTAAGAAAGAACTTTTAAGTAGGTGGAATAAAAAAGTCAGTAACTGGAAACGCCACTATTAAGCAAGTTCCTTGGTTTAACTGCAATGCCACTGAAAGAGTTTAACTGATACTCAAGCAAATTAGCCTAATCATACTCAGCCACAGTTTGCCTGAAAGAGGACAAAAAAGAACAACATGTTACTTTCAGAGGTGTCTAGTAGCAATTTTAGATCCTAGTAAAAACAAAGCAGAAGAGGCTTGAAACTAACACTGCAATTTTTTTGGTAGCTGAAAAAAAATCAGGGGTCCATCCTGAGTTAATTCTTTCAAACTTCACTTACAGGAAAAATAATTAAATATCTGTGGGGAAAAAAAACGGTGGCACACTTGGCTTTCACTGAGAAAAATCTGGTGTGTGCCTAAGGGTGCCCATCCTCAGATTCTTAGGAGTTACACTTGTGCTTGATTTTGCTGAATCTCAGCATCAGCTTGCAATTCTACCTTTTGCACCTGGGATACTGAGAAAACAGTTACACACGTGGTTACACAGGGAATTCAAGCCTCGCTCCTGCTGCCCCTGAAACTGGTGACCAAACTGGGGCTGGTTTCAGTGGACTCTGACTCAGCAGTGTGGAATTTCATCCCCCTTCTCCCAACCCTGCAGGGGGCAAGTTGGTCAGGATCATAAACACTGTTTGCATCACTGATGTTCAATCTAACCCACCACCCTTCCACTAAGTTTAAATTCTAGCAGAAGAATTTCTCACTGTTGGTTCACCTTCTACTTCTGGGTAAATATTTCCTTGACTTACAGAAAAAAACTGGACCCTTCCTATAGCTCCTGGTAAATATGTGTGATTCCTACTTACACTAAATGCTCCAGTTGCCATTTGAGGTAAAGTAATGGAACCACACAGAATATCTGCAGCCCATTACTACCACAATTTTCAACAAATTGGAAAATTGCAACACAGTCACATATGAAAGCGGCAGAAAGAACTACTCTATATGCATTGTATCCATAAAATGTAGTGATTGTAGTGTGATTTTCTCCTCTGCTTTGAGCTGGATATGTACGCTTAATACAAATTTCAAATACATACTTCTTCATTTATACAGGTGTCTATATAAATATTTACATTTTTAGGTTTTGTTAAAACATCTCTTTGTACTCACGGCCCAGCTTATTACTTGTGTTTAGAAACACAATTCATCTTCTGTCCCTTAACGAGCTCTCTCTTGTTGATTTAATAGTTATACATTCCTTTGTAGTTAAAATTACAAACAGTTGTACAAATAGTGGAAACAAAACTATGAAACTTGTCTGACATCCATTCAACCTCAGTTCATGTTATAAACAGTACCATTTGCATTATGATGGCTGTTACACAATGACTTCAGCTACCCAAGTATCCATAGGAAATTAGTCTTTGGGACATTATATAAAGCAAAGTACCCCCCTCTCAATTTTCCTTAGAAAGTTATAATTAAATGGCTGAAAGCAGGCTTGCTGCTACTTCTTATATAAAATCTTAGTAATAATATTGCTGACTTTAGATTCTATTTTAATTTGCACAAGTTCCATACAACAACAAAACAATTCTATGTTCCCTTAAAATAGCAAACATTTGTATCCAATAACATCAGGATTACTCAGACTTGAGGTTTATTTGTTATTGCTAAAGGTTTCTAAGACCTAAGTCAATACAGCAAGACACTCCATCCACTTCCTCCAAAATGCCACCTCATGGCAACCACTTACATGGAGCTTGTGTGTGTTGGTTTCTTTTTGAAAAACAAATAACGACGTTGGCTACAGTATTTCACTACTATAAGCTCACAGTTAGAATCCAAATTGTTGTTTCTCTTTCATTTAATATATAACTTTATATATAATACACACGCACACACCAACATCACGGGATGAAGATCCATGCATACAATCCAGATGCAATTGTATTTCAGTGTCAAATGAAATAAAATAAAATTTATTCTGTTACTATTAGATCCCAGACCACAGTATTTTAAATTACTCTGCTTTCTACCTACTAACCGAGTTACAGTTTTCCCTAATCTCCAAATCCAAGCAGCATCACAAATTCCAGATTTTCCACCATCATCATTTCGATCCTCTTAAATTTCTACTCTATGTGGCAAACCTCTGAGATCCTGAACACAGCCCCCTCCCAATCCAGCTCTGAAAGGTTCTGTTAAAGCTAATTGTGTGTCTGTTCATGGCTCCAGAGGCTGAAGGCTGTTTTGAAAGTCCTGTGGCAGAGTTTGCACATGTACTGTCTCTTGAAGGTGATTGCCGAGAGCGGCGGGGCGTGGTAGAAGAGCGTGTCCGACTCCTGCGGCACAAACAGCTTCTCAGTAGTGCTGGAGCTCTCCGGCAAGCCCGTGGGGCTGTCGGGCTCCAAAGGCTGGATTTTGGGGAGGGGAGGGGGTGGGGGCAAGGGGGGGGGTGATGGGGAATTAGCTGGTGGACATATCTCAGGCTCCTTGTTTGTGGACTCCTCTGCAGCCTGGGACATGTGAGACTGGAAGTGGCTCCAGAGGCGAAAATTCGTTCGGAAGGCCTTGTTGCACACGTGGCAGATGAACGGCTTCACGGAGCACAGCAGCTCCTGGTGACGCTCCAGCTGCTTGCGTAAGGTGAAAATCTTCCCACACTTTTCACAGGGCCACAAACTGGGATCTTTCTTGGAGACCACGTCCTTAGGTTCCCTGCTCGTTTCGGTGACCTCGTCCTCTATATCATCTGCGGGCTCTTCTTTGATCTGGATTTTAAACTGCTTGGAAACACTCAAGTCTTCAGGCAGGCATGAAGAGTCTTCAGAATCAAAATTGATTTGTTCTGACGAATCACTGAACACACCGTCCTCCTTTGCAGCAACAAAATTGTTCATTTTATTGGATTCCGACTGTGCAGGCAGCCGTGACGAACTGGTGATTTCTCCATTGTGATCCATGAGAGGCAAGGAAAAGTTCTCTGATGGAGCCATTGTGTTCTGATTGTGAACTTCAACCTGATGGCGCCAGATGCTGAAGGATGATTTGAAGGTGCGCATACACTCAAGGCAAGTCAGCTTCTTGTACTCACACTTGCTTTCATGCTCGTGCTTCAGCTCTGGAGAAGAAAACCTAAGGCTGCAGTACGGACAGACAGTGGCGTTTCTGCAGAGTCGCTCGTGGTTTCCCTGTTCAATGAGCGAGGAGAGCTTGGCGTTGCAGAGACGGCACTGATAAACCTCCTTGTTTTCCACTGGGTTTTCAATATGAATGTGATCTTTCTGCTTAGGAGCCTTGTTGCCTCCAAGGGGTTTCTCCCCAGGGTGCATTTTTATGTGCTGTTTGAACTGGGAGAGGAAACGATAAGCTTTCCCACAGTAGGTACAAATATAGGCTCCTTTGGTTCTTGACCTTAAATTCCTTTTGATGACTTGTTGTGCTTGTGAAGCAGACTGGCCCGGAAAGCTCTGCTTGCCACGTCTTAGTTTCACGATCAGAGCTTTTTTGATTTCTCTCTCCCTCACTATATCGATCAGTTTTCTTTGGAATTTTTCATCCAAAAGGGCGTGTGAACTGGAAGCTGGTGAGGGATTCTTCACGATTCCATGTTGTGTCTGGCAGTGCGTCCACACTTTGAAATTGGTGTGGAATCTCTTGTGGCATATGTCACAAGCATAGGGCTTCTCTGGATTGTGATACATGTTAACATGGCGATGAAGACCTGCTGTTGATCTGAAAATTTTAAGGCAGTGTTTACATTTAAATTTTTTATTTGGTCTTGCTTCTTCCATCTCGCTGTATTCATCTTTGCTGACATCAGAATCGGGGAAATCAGCATCAAGGTGAGTGGGGCTCAAGCCTTCCTCAAAGTTCTCTTCTGAGCCAGGAGAACCCTGCTCATCCGCCTTCAGCTTCTTGAACGGCAGCCTCCTGTCATCCTGGAACCTCCTTTTCACGGGAATTCTGCTCAGTTCCTTACGGTCATCCTCGGTTTTGAAAGCAAAGTCTTTGTTTGCCGACGCTGAGGCATCCCCCACTGTAACTCGAATGATGTCAGCAGGATCCGAGAGGGGACTGCTGGGCTCAGTTTTGATCCGCACCTCCGAGAGAGGGGAAGCGACCTCCCGATCCAGGGACTGAGAGGCACTGAAGGACCTAAGGCGGTGTGGGTGCATTACCTGCGGCTTCTCATCCAAGGCTGACTTCTCCAACGACTCCTTCGAGGACGACTTTTGGGATGCAACATTAAACGTCTTCTGGGAATCGTTGGTTCCTGGTGAGGAGCATGAGGATACCTGTGCAGGTTTTAGGTCAACAGAAGGTGAGTAGATAGGAACCTGGCTGTCCATGGACAGTGACCTTCGAAGGAGACTTTTTACAAGGGGCCCACTTCTGTCAATACTTTGGTTTTCTGGGCCAGACCCACTAGATGGGATTACCAGCCCTAACTTGGAGTAGTAGAGCAAATTCCTGTCTTCCCCTTGACCGCTTCCTTTTCCTGCCTCTCGCAACAAAAACGCGGATTCCCCTGCCCCACGCAGAGACAAGACTGGTGGGCGTGGTCTTTTCAAGGACATCTCTGCAACTTTTCCTCTCAGAAGCTGAGCGCTGCTTCCTGGCTCGCCGCTTGCCATTTCTTTCTCTGCTAAAGACATCTGAGGCAGCACCATGTTCCTTTTCACTAAAGCAGCTCTGCTCTGATCCTCCACAGTTCCAGAAGCTTCATGAACCTTTGTATAGCTCACAGGGCCTTCTTTCAGCCATCTCCTTTCAGTCAGTGACAAGTTGTGAAGGGTTTCAGTTGATTTTGTTACCTGTGGTCTGCTGCTGGCTTTGACAGCCACAGAGGGTGAAGGTTTAGGAGTATGGCTTAAGTCATGTTGTGTTTGATTTACGCTTTTCGCTTGTGCTTCAGTTCTGTTCTGACAGACAATTACGCTTCTCTTCTGAGAACTACTTTCATCTTCATCTTGATAGAGTATTTTTTTAATAGGACAAGAAGGAAAAGGAGCTTGAGGACTCTTGGAAACAATGTTTGTAAGAAAAGATATTCCAAGACTGTAGCCCAGCTCTTGCACAGCTGCGAGGCTGCCTTTCTCAATGAACAAGGATGAGGAATAAATGTAGTTCAACACATTATCAAAAGCATCTGGCTCACAAAAGTCGAGCTGAAACACTGACTGAGACTCATTCTCCTTATTTGTGAACAGAGTCTGGAAGTATTCACTGCTGGCAGCCAGAACATTCTTATGAGCTCGGAATTTCTGGTCTCCTACGATCAGCACAACGTCACACAGCTGTCCCTTGAGACGCTCCTCGTTCAGGGTGCTCAGGAGGGAGATGGCATGGGCTGGATTTATGTAATGCAAGAGCCCCTCCATGATTCTGATGGCCCTGAAAAAGAACAACAAAGCTGTAGGTTGCCTTATATGAACTACCAGAGACCAAGTAAACGCGTCTTCTGTACTTCTTAAACTGGCTAAACCACCATCAAACAGCGATTAAAGAAACAGCTTGTGTGGAGGAAAGGTTTGGCAAGGAAAACACCACTGGTAGCTCCAAAACAGCACAGACACCAGCTCATCTGCCCACTTTCCAATATCATTTTAATTGTTAATCTTACACCAAGAATATTACACCTAACGAACTGGGGGATGGATGGATGGAAGGATGGATGGATGGATGGATGGGCTATGTTCTCTTCCTGTAATATACTTCTCCACGGGGAGGAACAGTTCAATCATTTCACTCTTGATCATCTCTTTTTCTGCTTCAGCTTTATGAAGCTCTATCTTGACAACTGGATTGATAAACTCTTGGATCAGGCATCTAAACCTTAGTTATAGCAACTCACCTTTCTGAGGCTAAGCAACTCTGACAGTCTCCTGCTGACTACACAAATTAAGGGGGTTCCGTTATCACTTTTAATAGGATGATGGAAAGGGCATTAATACTGGGAAGGGAAAAGGAAACAGAATTATTGTCTGTAATCTAAATTCATTGTGTTTACTTACTCTTAGTAAGTGCTTTTAATATCTACTTCTAACTCTAAGTGTCACTTAAAACTGCACTGGCAGGATCTGGTTTGTGGGAAATGTCAGTTTTCACTGAAGTATCCCTGCATTGCTTTGCTCAGGATGAAAACCAATCAGAGAACTGAAATCCCCCTTTCATTCATTAGCATTAGAGCATTTTATGCCCACAACCCATACATCTGAGGAACAGTTACCCTTGGCTGCATCCAAGAGTACAATAAGCACAAATTAAGCTGCAGTGCAGAAATCTCTATGATCCATATGCTTCAAAACTCAGCCCACTCCATACTGCAGGATGTCGTGATAACTCAATATACTGCTCCTGATGAGAGCTTAACAAAAGAAGATAACCAGGTTTTAAGTTAAACAAAGAACTTCTATGGCAGTAGTTGCAATTTGTACATATGTGCACAGGAACACACACAGAAAAATCAACAATATCAGTTATCTTATTTTTTTCATGGACATTCTCCACAGTATTTCCATGGTGGTTGTAAACAAGTTGATGAAGTATCTGTAAAAAGCAATTCTCTTATTTTTACAGCTGATTTGAGACACTACTTTTTAGTTTCATTTGTACATGATGTATGCAATTACAGCAAAAA
The DNA here is from genome assembly GCA_013400215.1 of Cisticola juncidis. NCBI lineage: Eukaryota > Metazoa > Chordata > Aves > Passeriformes > Cisticolidae > Cisticola > Cisticola juncidis. The sequence goes on from VXBR01007275.1 coordinate 225,088, forward strand.
GGTTCCACTGTTCATCAGCTTACAAGCAAAACTGTAAAGTTTATCAAAAGAAAAAAAAACCCGATACTAAGAAGCTATAACCCCATGGGTAATAAATGAGGATGGTAAATCTTAAAACTAATGGGTATAAATAAGCAATCCAAGTATAAATTGCTATTATTGAGAAATGTTTAAGGGATGCTGCATGCAGTGTCTCAGGGCACTGATAACATAAAGGACTGAGCTACCATTTCTACACCTAAAAATACCAAATGAGTTCATGGTGACATGGCAACAGCAAAACCAGAATATTGCTTCCTCACCAGATCACTGAGTATTTCAGTGCCTAGCAGTGTCCTTTCATAAACACTAATTTATCCTTAATTCACCTTAGATAACTATAATGCATAATTCCCCCACACCTCCATCTATAAAAAGCAGTGCAGTCAATCTTAATTTGAGAAAGCAATCTGGTTTGTTTTGCTTTCTGTGTTTTACTTAAGAATACTGGGAGGATGGAGGTGGGGGTGTGAGGCTGGTGGTTCATTACCCTCCTCCTTTGCCAATTGAAGTGGCAGAGTGTGACTGGCACTAATCCAGTTTCATGGTCTGAGCAGCCATTAACACTTCCAGAGTTATAAGTGCTCCAGGAGGGCCACTGTCCCTTTCCCTTCACCTGGAAGAAAGTGAGTTTGCAAACTCAAGTGATTTCTCTGGGATGCAAGTTGCAGGAGGTAAATGGAGGTAGCAGATCAACAGAGCTTAGAAAACTTTAACTGTGGGGTAGAGACACCCAATAGAAGCTGCTGCATAACCCACACTTCAAGGACACTGGAAATAGAGTGTTTTAGTCAAATGTTTTGAAAGATTTTAAGATCTTTCATTTTAATCTGCTTTGCCCTTGTTTCTTTAAAACTGGCAGAATAAACGCCATGTAATTCCTCTGTGTCCTTCTGCCCACACAGCAGTGCAGTGTAACCAGTAGAGAGTGGTGTAAAATCTGCAGGACTAAAGCAGAATCCAACAGGCACCCATCCTTCTGGCCACAGTTTCCTTCTTCATTCCTACAACAGCTTCAATTCATCCCACTAAACACTGCAGACATTAACATCCCTCCCTGTCACACCCAGAGCAGAGTGCAGGAGGCTCTGGTGCATTGGAACTCTGTCACTTTAACAGCGACCAAGGCTGCAACGTACACAAATGGCAAAGGACCAAATCAATCCTCCAAAGGCAGCTCTAATCCTGGTATTTCCTAATTCAAGCCCTTGACTTTCAGCTTAATAGCCTTTAGACACAACAGGCAGAAATTAAACAAACAATAGCAAGAAACACACCAGAACTGTTTTCCAGAACCATTTTTAAGACACTTACCCAGATCATGTGAAAGTCTGAAATACTTAAGTAGAAAAAAAAATCAACCCAAAGAATACCAGAGTCAATGTGCTAAAATTTCACCACATGAACACTTTTCAGTACCAAAGTTGATCCAAGTCATCCCTGCTCTCTTGTGTTCATCTTACCTGCACACTGCAGGTCACTCCTCCTTCAGCCGTGCCAATACAAATATTTGCAGGCCTGTGTGACGTAGTGGAACGGACAATAAATAAACCCCCAATATAATTTCTTTTCAAATGCTGGTCAGTTATTATAGGAGCTATTGCATAGGCATAACTGAAGAGGCATCAATAGGAACAGCCATGAGAAGACAAGAACTGGCTCCCCAAAGCCAGGGCTTGGCTGCCTGTGCTTAGCCCCACACAAACCCTTCCCTGGCGCTGTGTGCAGAGACACAACTCTGGCAGTCTCCTGTAATACCAGATTTGGTTCCAGGTGTTTGAGAACTCCTACTTCTCAGCTGGAGATTGTTTTGTCATTGGTTACCTAAGATCTTTCCTCCAGATAATATGCTTTTATTCTCTCTAACCACTTTTTTCCAGTCACCTTCACTACTGAACTGGAAACAAAGTTCTCTTCTTTTTCTTCCATGATGTTTAGGTGACATCATGGAAACAGCAGGAGCACATCAGAAAAATCTCCCACTGTCTGTATGCAGGTGCCTCATGCACAGCACCTGCTGGTCCTCAGGAGGAACAGTGACTAAATTTAGACTCCAGACCCAGGAAGGGCCAGTGCAGCAGCAACTTTTGGGAGGCCAAGAAGAGATTTTAGTGTCAGACTTCACAGAATCACAGGATGGGTCAGGCTGGAAGGGACCACCATGGGTCATCTGGTCCAACCTCCCTGCTCAAGCAGGGTCACCCCAGAGCACAAGGGACAGGGTTGTGTTCAGATGGTTCTGGAATATCTCCAGTGAGGAGACCCCACACCCTCTCTGGGCAATCTGTCCCAGTTCTCCGTCACTGAACAGGGAAGAAGTTCTGCCTCATGTTCAGGTGGAACTTCCTGGGCATCATTTCTGCCCATGGCCTCTTGTCCCATTTCTGGGCACCATGGAGCAGAGCTCTTGACACCCCTCCTTTAGATATTTACACACATTTATGAGGGCCCCTCTCAACCATCCCTTCTCCAGGCTGAACAGGCCCAGCTCCCTGAGCCTTCCCTCCTAAGAGAGATGTTCCAGTCCTCTAATCCCCTCCTTCAACAGCCCTCCACTGATCTCAGAAAACTAAATTTCAAAAGCCTAAGTACCACATTTGGTATAAGATTGTTTTTATTTTGTATTTTGGACAAGGATAGAAAAAGATGCCTCTACTATTTCAAAACAACTTTTGTAAAATAAATGAAATTCCTGAAAGCTGTTCACAAGCAAAAAGTGAAAAAGCTTAATCTTAGGCCAAACAGTTTGTTGATCTTCAACAGCAACCTCCCTTTGAAGTGGTAGCTCCCCTTCCTCTCCTCTGTTCCTTACTCTCACATCTCCCCCCAGCCCTGTGATACTCTCCCCTTCCTTTCACCAGCTCTGCTGCTCATTTGATTTCCCAGTGAGTTGATCCTTAAAATTAAGCAGGAAACAAATGAATAAACAAAACAATTCCAGACTTTTAGACCTGTTTGCTATTTTCTAGGATAGGGAGCTTAATCAGCTCACTGAGAGGTCAAATGAGCATCAGGGTTCCAGCAAGAGAAGTCATGCACCTGCCCATTCTTTGTCAGGAAGTTCTTCCATCAGCCTCCTCCATCTGAAATTTCACCTTTATGAGATGCAGTATTGCAGCAAGGAGGTGCCAGGGCTGTGAGGAAGTGCAGGTGGAAGTAGAAAACACGAGAATGGAGGAGGAAACAATGCAGAAGAGACAGAGACTGAACAGGGGTTTAAACAGGGAAAACACAAGAAGCATGGCAGGAACAAATCCACTAAAGAAAGCAAAGAAATGTGGATTGTAAGACTCAGCCAAAACATACAAGTGACTTCCTGGAGCATTCCCTGGAAAATGCAGGAAAGTTGCATTTGAGTGCTTTCCTGAGGATCTGCTGGCTCTGACAATTCTGGGGCTGTTTCAGCCACCAGAAGAGTAGAAAGTTTCCTTACTTGTCACAAGTCCAGATGAAAAAGGAACCTACACTGCTTAATCTTCTACTTAAGCACCCTATGCTAGATTTTATGATTTGGTAACAGTTTATAAAATGTCTCTTATCCCATCAACAGCCTTTGCAACACATATACTCTCCTATAGTACATACAGATTTCACATCCCCCTGTTTACCCCCAAACCTGCAGATAAAAGCTGCAAACCCATATAGGAATATTGTTTGCATTTCTATAATCTTTTTCTATCTAAATACTTAAATAATCTCTTGTTGCAGATCTGGGGATTCTGTCTTCCTGGATTTAATGAAATGAGATCTCGCTGCTCTGCTGTTTCCCACTGCAGACAGCACTGTGAACATTCTCCATGAAGACAAACGTTTCTCATTTCCAATAGGTCAGCAGCACAGAGACACTCACTGGTATGAAGCCAGGCATAAAATCAGATAAATAACACGCTTGCTAGTCTGTGAAATTGATGGACTCATTTCTACCTATTCATCCTTCACATATATAAAAGCAGAAATTTAGGGAGAGAAAAAAAAGAAATTTGATAAGCATAGAATCACAGAATGATTTGGGAAGGGAGCTTAAAGCTCTTCCAGTCCTAACACTCCTGCCATGGGCAGGGACATTTCCCACTAGACCAGATTGCTCAGAGCTCCCAAGCTGGCCTTGAACGCTTCCAGAGATGGAGCAACCTGTGCCAGTGCCTCACCACCCTCACAGTAAAGAATAGTTTTCTAATATCTAATCCAAACCTACTCTCAGAATATTCTGCAGTCTATTTTGCCCTAGACAAATAATTAGCAGTTACCCTGACACAGACACAAAATTCACTTAGAAATTAGAGGCTACTTTTCACATTCAGATCATACCCTCAGTTTCATGTTCTGACACTTAAAATAGCTCCCCCTGACGTGCAGCAAACTGCAGAATGTCAAGAGTACAAAGCTCCTCTTGTCACTCCCGTTCTCGTTCACAAGCCAGCAGCAGCTCAGGGTGCAATTTCATCTTGCTCTCAGAGCAGTCCATGGGAGCTCTCAAAGTTCTTCCTGAAACATTCAGTGAAGATTAAACCACATCAAACATAATTGGATAAATTATTTGTCCTGGCCTCCATGCCTCGACTAATAGGTGTGTAACTCAGCCTCCAAATTGCTGAAAAATAAATTGAAATATTAAGAAGTTTAAAAACACCTTTCCCTAGGAATTCTTCATCTTTCATTCCCTTGAAATGTTTGTTTTGTAATGTGCAAAATACAAAGCAACATGTGCTTTTAATGCTGCACATAAACTCTCTGATGGGACAAGTCTGAAAGGCTTGACAAATTTAAAGACTTACAGAAATCTCACCCCCAGAAATATTTCTTGTCATTTTTTTTGGTAAGAGATGCATGAAATTTGAAGAATTGTTGACCAAATGTGTACACTTGTACTATTTCTACAGGTTGACTTTGTTTTATTTGCAATGCTGAGATATACTTATTAAATGGAATAATATCCAGTCATCTCCTTTAGTACATGAGACACATTAACTTGCCTAAGTCACAATAAAAACTTATCTATATACAGCTTTTAATTTTGCTGGTGTAGTAAAAATGACAAGCCCTAATTGTGGCTGTATTTTTATTACCATAATGGTGCTTTTTACAGGCAGTTTATTTTGGATAGAAAGAGAAACCACGTGTCCATGTAAGATACTTTTCTATCAACAGAATAGTGTTTACATTTAAGAAAGTGAGATATGAGGGGGAAAGGTCATACATTTAATCTGAAAAATGCAGAATATAAGAGCTGAGCCAAAAATATTGCTGAGTAAGAAAGTTATGGTTCAGGGAATGCAGGTATCTTCCTCCCACTGAAAGGATCCAAAGAAAATATCATTCAGCCATCACTGGCCAGAATTAGATGATACAGGAAAGAGAAAAGACAACAGCAATTTTACCTGAGTTTTACCTTAAGAGATTTACAAGCTCATGTGCAGCATGTGGAAGATTTTCCGTTTACTCCAAGTTCACAAACAACTGAAGGTAGGATATGTCTTACATGGTTAAACAATTAATTTAAAAATACAGCTCTATGAACAGGAAGACTGTATTTTCTTTCATCACCGAAAGTATTTATGAGAATGGAGATGGTAGTATTTTTACTGGAATTCCAGGAAATTTGGTCCTTGAAACCTCAACAGCTGAAGGACTATACTCAGAGTTGTCTTGGTACAGAATTAAAAAATTCCTTTTGGTTATGACAGAGTGTGGCAGTGATTAGAAATTGTGTAATTCTGCAGCTTTTCGTTCCAAGGCTTTTAATGTACATTAAAAGGGGCTTTGTGAGGCGTTTACTGTCCCAAGTATTCTGTTTTTTTGAAGTACTCTGAAGATATTCACCAATGTGTCCAGAGCAGACTGTGAGGGGGTGGAGGGGACACTCACTGTGCTCTGTGTGAGAACTGTCCCTGTAGTAACCACAATTTGTCAGAGGTAGATGAGAATGAATTGCAACCTAAATGTTACTCACACTGTTCAGTACCGAGGTAGGATATACCTTGGATAAGGAGATTAATGCTCCCAGACAGAAAAGGGAAAAATATTTCTTCCTTTCCCAAAGAATGCAATTTAATTGTATACAAATTATTATGAAAGGAAAAGTTTTGCAGCATTTTAAATATATGTATATTTGGCCAAAGGATTTTTCATGTCTTTTCATCACAGACTGCATGGAAAGAATTTGCACGAGAAAGATGTGGTGTTTCACTATGCCTCAGAGGGAAAACCCCTCAACAGTCAGGGCCAGGGGATGTTAAAACTTGTATTTGTGATGGGCAGCAAGACTGATGAGCTGATGGGGGTGGAGATGGCAGGAGCTTAGGAAGACTGATGCCTTGCTCAACACTTTATTTCCTTGCTCATAAAATGTGCCTGAACTGTTGCAGAACAGCAAAATACATAAAGTAGTCAATAAGAAAAGAAACAAATTTCTTTTTATTTTGCTGCTGATTGAAAGAAAATATAAGAGAACTGATGTCTTTGATATTATCAGTAGGGGAAAAAAAAGGGAACACTACAGTACAAAGACTAATATTAAACCACAACACGTATTTGGGAAGGAAACCCCCCCTGCACAGAACACCTATTTTAATGCAGGGCATACTGCTGTCTTTCCACTTGCAGCAAATGACTTTGCTGCTTCTGAAGACTTCTGCTGTTTTCTGAGGATCTCAGATCATTCCATGAGACAGATTTCAAAATGAAGGCACTCAGTTGCTCAAAAGTTTAATGAGAGCTGAAATTGTTGCAGCTGCAGCATGTGACTCAGAGCACAGCCCCTCCCAGTGCAGAACAAACCTCGTGCTGATCACTGCCCAACTTCCTCTCCCCTCTGAGTCCACACTTGGTCACACGCTGAAGTTATCACCATTTTACAGATGAAGAGGATTTCAAAACCCTGAAAGCTACAGAGGCTCGGTTTTTAACAGTAACTGCTTCACAGATGCTGAAGTTCAAAACAGAACAACTTCAATACAGTAAGAAAGCTCAAGGCTTTCTGCAAAGTTGTCTTTTTAAATCCAAATGTTGACTTGCCCCTAACTAATTTTTAGCAAAGTGTGATCAGCCAACACTACAAAGATGATCAGAGCAACTAGTTCTCTGTGTGCAAGTATTCTCTAGCATCACACACAAAGAAAGCCCCCCATGAGCTCAAAAAACCTAATTTCCTAGTAACATCCAGCCTCTGGTGATCCAGAGGGTTCTCAGTGTGAGAGGGATGTGGCAGAGCATCACTCTGGCACTTGGAACCTACACAGCAGGAACAGGAGGCACAAAAGTTCACATTTATCACTGCATGTACAGCGCAAAAAGGACTTTGGGAACTTAAAAATTGCTGCCTGGTTTATATTCAATAAGAATGCCAGTATGTGCTAAAGGAAAAGTGACCTTAAACATTAAGTTCACAAGTGGTGAAATCCTGGAATCCAAGGAATCCTGGTCAGGCTCTGCACCTGAAAACTCCAGAGGTTCTAATCTGTGACATCTCCCTGGAGACCCCTACTGAGAACATTTAAATGACAGATCTTGAAATGGTCACGATTCACTCAGGATGGGTGGACTTTGCACAGGTAAATAAAATATTCTTAAGAAATTACAACTCTACAGCATACGGGTGAAACACACACCTGACAGAAAGGGTGTTGGATCCCCTTTCACCCAAGAGATGGCCACATCATTTGGGGTTTTTGCTAACAAGTTTTATAAAAACAATTGCTTAAATTTGCCCCAAACTTCCCCTCCAGAGGATCAGCATAACACTGGTGGAAAATCTTAGTCAGAGCTCTTTGTCAGTTTGAGCAAAGTCAGAACAGAACACTAAACCTACACATGAAACAGTACTAGATTTACCTGTAGTGTGCATTTACTACTCCTGATTTAATATCAAAGGACTTCCTGAACAAAAATACGTTTAAAAAAAATCTAGTTTCCCATTAATTTATCTAAGGACAACATATTAATTTTAATTTAACTACAAGACATTCAGTGTATTCACAAAAAGCTCTGTGATTGTGTAATTCATTGCAATGTCTTGTATGTACAGCCTACCTACCTCTTACTTCCACTGGGAGTCCAACTACAAAAAAAAGGAAGAGCTACTAAAGCAATTGCTATTTAATTATTCAGATGGGCTTACTCAGCACACACACATTCCACAATTGCTTCCTGTCTAATAGTAACTCCTTTTTCTCCTGTTTATTTACACGAGCCTCATCCAATCTGAACATAACATCAGCTTGCACTTTAGAGAGGATTATAGTAAAGTTCTCTCTGACAGCTGCGACGAGCTAAAACACCTTCCACAACCTTCTGCACAGGCACAGCCCAGCACTGAGGATTTCCCCACCTGCCTGTAAAATGTGCTCCATCCTGCTGATGAATAATCCAGCCCAAGAGCGCTCGGACCAGCAAAGTCACACTTTGTTTGCAGAACCACGGAATGGGTCAGGCTGGAAGGGACCGCAGTGGGTCATCTGCTCCCACCTCCCTGCTCAAGCAGAGTCATTCCAGAGCACACGGCACAGGATTGTGTCCAGATGGTTCTGGAATATCTCCAGTGAGGGAGACTCCACAGCCTCTCTGGACGGTCTGTCCAATGCTCGGTCACTGCACAGAAAAGTTCTCATGTTCAGGTGGAATTTCTGTGCGTCAGCTTCTGTCCACTGCCGGGCACCACCGAGCGGAGCCCGGTCCATCCTCTGACACGTCCCTTTCCTGTACTGACAGACAGATGAGGTTTGGTACCTGCCTGCACTTACACGGGCGGACCTCGCTGGGGGGAGATGAAACGCGCTCTCCCTTCCAGACACACCACGGAGCAGCCCCGTCACCGAGCCACGGCCCTCCCGGCGCCTCTCTCGGGTTCTAGACCTCGGATCTGAGCGGGGGGAAGCGCCGGGAGCCGCCGGC
>VXBR01007305.1:0-14970 GCA_013400215.1 Cisticola juncidis
GCAGGGTCCTGAACCCTGCACATTTACCCTGGCCCTGCCTTTTGCTCATTCTTTATTGATACCAGGTCCATTTATTGTTAAATTACTTTTATAAAGAATGCAACACATTTTTATTTGAATGTATCCTTTTATTTAATTATATTCATCTCAATTAAAATGTGCTGCTACATTTTAACTTGGATGTTTTTTTGGGACCTTTTCAGATCCTTCTTTTGGGACCTTTCAGATCCTCCTTATAACAGATCCTTCGTGGTTGTTTTATGTGGGTTTAGGATTTAACTTGGATCTTTTTGGGACCTTTTCATTTATAACGGATCCTTCATAGTTGTTTTATCAGGGTTTAGGATTTAACTTGGATGTTTTTGGGACTTTTTCATTTCTAACAGATCCTTCGTGGTTGTTTTATCGGGTTTAGGATTTAACTTGGATGTTTTTGGGACCTTTTCAGATCCTTCTTTTGGGGCCTTTCAGATTCTCCTTATAACAGATCCTTCGTGGTTGTTTTATGTGGGTTTAGGATTTAACTTGGATCTTTTTGGGACCTTTTCATTTATAACGGATCCTTCATAGTTGTTTTATCAGGGTTTAGGATTTAACTTGGATGTTTTTGGGACTTTTTCATTTCTAACAGATCCTTCGTGGTTGTTTTATCGGGTTTAGGATTTAACTTGGATGTTTTTGGGACTTTTTCATTTCTAACAGATCCTTCGTGGTTGTTTTATCGGGTTTAGGAGGAGGGTGGCAAACAGGGGACATGGTGGCTCCCGCCAAGCCTGCTCCCAGGGCAATGTGTTCCTTTGAGCCATAATTGATTCCTGCCATCAGGCACCAGCCTGCTCTCCCCCAGGGTCAGCGCTTTCCCACATCCAAGCCCATTATCCCGCAGACCGTGCCTTTTGTACAACACACTCCAGCCATTCATGTGCAAAGCAGCTGTAATCCCCAGACCTTTCAGAGTCAATATACCAGGAAATAATAAATCCCTCTTGTGCACTCTTGAATATGCCAAGAGGTGACTTGTGGGAATTTCGGCCCGGGCAGAAAAAATAATAAATTCTACTTAATTTTTAATTATTTGTGATACTCGCTGTAGAAGGGTTGTGTCATTGGGGCATGACTACTTGGGGGTCACCACACAAGCAGCTATAGAAATTGCTTTTGCCTCTAACAACCTAAAAATGCAGATCGAGTTGTTTCAGATGTTTCTTAATGATCAAAGTCCCCTTCACTCATGCACCTGGGAATGGCAGTATATTAAACATTCTGGATCTGAAGAAAAACTAATTAAAAAAGGTTAAATCTGTGAAGAATGTACTTTACAGTGTTAATACCCCTTTTTGAGTGGGTTCTGATGTCTTAAAGAGGCTTTGTTAATGACATTTAATGGAATATTTCATACAACAGTTCTAATAACAACATAACCTTTTCCCCTGGAAGAGGCAGATTTCCCTCGACTCCCACTCCACTGGTTCACATGCAGAGTTATGATTCCCCTGTGGGAACAGAAGCCAGTCCTGAATAACAAGTTTTACATGGTAATTTCTTTACATATTGCCTTCCAGCCAAACAATTTTTATACTATTTTCTCTGTAGAATGTCGTGTCACTGAAAGACCCCGAGCAGAGCATGATAGGTAGGATTAGGGGCAGGATTGGGGTTAGGGTTAGGGTTAGGAGCAGGGTTAGGGTTCGGGTTAGGGTTAGGGTTAGGAGCAGGGTTAGGGTTCGGGTTAGGGTTAGGGTTAGGAGCAGGGTTAGGGTTCGGGTTAGGGTTAGGGTTAGGAGCAGGGTTAGGGTTGGGGTTAGGGGTAGGGTTGGGGTTAGGTTTAGGGTTGGGATTAGGGTTGGGGTTAGGATTGGGGTTAGGGTTAGGGTTGGGATTAGGTTTAGGGTTAGGGTTAGGATTGTGGTTAGGATTTTGGTTAGAATTGGTGTTAGGGTTAGGGTTGGAGTTAGGATTTGGGTTAGGGTTAGGGTTAGGGTTGGGGTTAGGGTTGGGGTTAGGTTTGGGGTGAGGAGCAGGGTTAGGGTTGGGTTAGGGGCAGGATTAGGGTTAGTGTTTGGGGTTAGGGTTAGGGTTAGGTTTGGGGTTAGGGACAGGGATGGGGTTAGGGGCAGGGTTAGGTGCAGGATTAGGGCTGTCAGAAAGGATCTTCCTCTGAGACACCAGAGGAAGCAGTAGCTCCTCAATTAAAAACTTTCAGAGGATCTTTAGGGGTCACCTCAAACTGGGAGTTCCTTGTCTTTTCACACCTTGGCCAGGAACCTCCAGGGAAGAAGTTGTGAGAACATGAGGATGGTGAAGGGATGTGCTAACACTGAGATCTGTGAATTTTAACCATTAGCTCAGGTCCACTCAGCAGTGATACAGACCCAGTATTTTACCAGGGTTCATCATTTTGAAAAGCATTCAAAGAGTATTTCCCTCTCGGGTGTGTCTGCCTGGAGCACAGGCAGGGTCATCCCTGCTGTGTCCCTCAGCACATTCCCCATTAAACTGAGATCAGAGCTGGTTTGATCCTGACCTCCCTCCCCTTCCGTGGGTATAAAAAGCTTTCCCAGCACTTCTCCCAAGGGTCAGGGAGAAAACAAACCCCTCTGTAAGACAGGGAGCAGAGGCTCTCTCAGCACCCCCAGCACTGCTGCTCCTCCACTCTGCTCCCTGAGGTGTTCCCAGGTGATGCCAGAAAAGCTCAAGGGCCATGAGAGGCACAGGTCAGCTCCCAGTTCCGAGAGGCCTCTGTGGAACAGCTCAGCACCTTTTCCCCATTTCCCAGAAGCGCAAACTGGGGCACAGTAGGACAAACCAGAGCCCCAGGACAGCCTGAGCTGCAGCTCAGCTCAGCGTTCCTGCAGCCACCCCTGGGTGTCCCTGCCCCTTGTCACCCTTTCCCCCGTGCACACGGATCCTGGAGAAGCCCCTGGATGGTGAAACGTGCCCGTTTCAGCCTTCCTGGGTGAAAAAGCCACAGAGTTCATGGTGCCCCGACAGAAGCCCAGCTCCACAAAGGGGTTATTAGCGCCAGGCTGTGTGGGTTTGGATTTCTCTGCCTTTCCCATACTCTTCCCCCATTGATAACATTTCTTGCTGGGACAATAGAAGTGTGCCTTGCAACTACTCGGGACATTAGTGACGGTGCTTGAGCCTGAATGATTTAAAAGGAAAGAATCCAACTCCCAAAAGACCATCTGGCTATCAGTTCTAATACAGCAATAAAGGTCAGGGCTGCTCAGGAGCCGGGAAAAAGATGGGGTTTGACACTGAGGAGTCTTCAACCAGCTTGGTCCGTGCCTACCTGTCAGCTCCTGGCTGTAAGGACAGGGATAACCCGGGATACCAGCTCCTGGAGGAGGGCCAGCCAGGAAACTCAGGAAAACAGGCAACAGACACCTCATTAAAGCTGGCAGAAGCTGGGCCGTGGTCTCTGAGCTGTGCCTTATTTTGTATCATAATCCTCTGACTGCTTCAAAGTGCTCATGAGATGTCTTGTCTCCTGGCTTTCCCACAAGGCAGGGAATAAAGGGCTCAAGGACAACATCTGCCCTTCACAAAGAGCTGAGTCCATTCAGCTGCCACAATGAGTCCCATGTCGCTGCCTATTGCAGTGACACCTCCCTCCTTCCTGTCAACTGCCCGTTACCCTCGGGCTTCATTACAGCATTTCCAAGGAATTCTTGGGCTTTCTTACCTCACTGCACACTTCCCTCCTCCCTTGCCATGCCCAGATGCTGGAGGAGGAGCACACCTCTGCCTGGACCCATGGCAGGATGCAGCACAGCTTTCCCCAGGCAGATTCTGGTTATTTTTGGTGCTGCCTCAAGGGCTGTACCCCAGCAGATATTTTATTCCAAATACAAAATCAGAGCTGGCCTCCAGTGCCCTAACAGCTTCGTTGTTTTTCTTGCCTTTATCACAAAAGAAATGGTTGTTTAATTCATCCTGGTGTTTGCAGGCAGACACAAGCAAGCAGCACATTTTTAGATAAAATCATGGAGTGGGGGTGACATGCTGAGGGTTACACAGCAGGGCAGGTGTCTGAGGTCTGACATTCAGAAAACTCACCAGGGCCAGGCTGCAGCGAGGCCAGGTCAGAACCAAGCACCCCTGAAACATCAGCAAGGAGCAGAACCAAAGATGGGCCTCGGCTGCTAAATCCCTTTCATGGCCCTCCTCTGGTTTCCCAGGATTTCCCAGGAGTCTGGAGTGAGCCTCATGCTATCCTTTAGCCCATCTTAACGTGAAAATCGAAGAGATAGATGAGAGAAAAAGGAAAAGCAGGAGCTACATGGGTGACTCTGCATGGCCCAGCTCTGCTGGGAGGTGTGGGCTGTCCTTACTGGGGAGCAGTGGTGCAATGGGCTCACAGACCTCGGTGTGCTATGGGGAAGAGAGAAAAAGGGGCTACAATTATCCAGTTGAGAGAGAGTGTAAAATTCTCACTGTTGAGCCAACAACCATTTAGAAATGTCCAACAAAGGAACCTGTGGTCACTTGGGGTCACCCATTAGAGAGCAATGAGGATGGACAGACACACACACAGACACACAGACAGACAGACACACACAGAGCTGCCCCAGGCTCTGGGAAGGGCAGAGATGTCCCTGGGGCTGTCGATTTGAACCCTCCAAGGGCCACCCTTTTTTCCCCCCACCTTCCCCAAGCGTGCCTCCTCCACGCCACTGTGCCCGGCACATGCGGGGACTCAGGAATCCCATTGATCCCAGCCCAACCAGCTGGAGGGCTCGGTGCTTTCCCAGCTCCCCACACTCCACCAGCAGCGTGGGCAGAAGGTTATTCTCTGTTATTCTCCCCGGGGCATTGGCAATCAATGTACCATGCACTAATGGATGCTTCCTCTATTGTCCCTCTGCCGGCCTGGATTGGCTGCGGGGCTGTGGGAAACACCGGCGATCCCGACACTCACGTATCTGCCCCGGCTCCCCGGGTATAAATAGAGGCATTTGGGAGCTGCCAAAGCATCGCCTCATACTCGGTACAGCAGCTGGCCGGGGTCCGTGCCCAGGGCTGAGCGCTTGGAATGGCTCCCAGCAATGCTCTCATGGTCCACATGGAGGAGAAGCTGCTGCCAAAGGAAAAGAATAAAGTGAGTAGAGCCCCTGGAGGGGGTTGGAAAGGCTGGCTTGCCCCTAGGAAATAAATATTACATGGGGGAAGAGAGGGAAATGGTGTTAAAGAGATATAAGGGGGGGTTATGCAGATTTTTAAAAATTAAAATGAGTGGGGAATGGGTAGACAGCATCACACAGCTCTCCTGCCAAAAAAAAAAGAAAAAGAAAAATAAATAAATAAATCTTTGAACATGGATGTATCAGGGCATCAGAGGGGAAATTGGATCAGGTCTCACCAAATCCCTGACGATCTCTGCTCTGCCTCTCCCAGCTGAGGAAGCCGGTGGTGGAGAAAATGCGGCGGGACCGGATTAACAGCAGCATCGAGCAGCTGAAACTGCTCCTGGAGAAGGAATTCCAGAGGCACCAGCCCAATTCCAAACTGGAAAAAGCCGACATCCTGGAGATGACTGTCAGCTACCTGAAGCAGCAGAGCCAGCTGCAGGACCAAAAAAGTGAGTGCAGAGCAGGTATTGCACATCTGGACCTGCTCCCAGACACCCCGAGGAAAGCAGGGGCTGGAGCATCTGCCACTGCACAAATCATCATTTTTATCATGATTTTAACCCACTGCATTTGCCTCTCTTTCTCTTTCAGCCTTCATCCACAAGAGCCCAGAGCAGGACTTTAACAGCGGCTACCTGCGCTGCCTCAAGGAAGCCATGCACTTTCTGTCCTACTACGAGCCCAAGAAGGAGACCCAGGTCCAGCTCATCAAACATTTCTGCAAGGCTCAGATGGGGGCAGACCCCTCGTACCCTGCAGCTCTGCGTGGCTCCCCCCTGTCCCCCTGCCTGTTTCCCAGAAAACAGCCAGCCCAGAAGAGCCTGCCTGCTGTTCCCACCATCTGGAGACCCTGGTAGAGCTGCTGAGCTTTATTCCCACGTTTTTTGCTACAAAAACTAGAGGGACCTGTGGTTTGTTAGTTCCTCTTTGGAGTAGGAAACTTTGCTTTCCAAAGGTGGGAGGAGGGGGCGGTTATTGTTTTTCTGTCACCAGAAATGAGGGTCGCTGGGTGGTTTCCCTTCATAGTGAAGGACTGTGGGTGTATCTTGCAGCAAATTTGTTGCTTTTATTGGTGGCTCCTGGCCAAAGACCAAGTTCTGTGGTGATTTAGAGAGAAAATCCCTTTGGTTTCCATCTCAGGCTGCTGAGCCTGTGGCTGTCAGTGGAAATCTCTCTGCTGCCTGCCTGGGTCAGAGGTTCGAGTGCTCCATTGTCTCTAGATAATGTATTGACCTTCCTCAAGAAGGAGCCCTTTGGAGAATCTATTTTGTATCATAAAGAGAGGATTGAGCCTTTCCCTTTCGAGTGAAAGATGTTATTAAGAAATGCTGATTCTTCTGAAGCTCCTCTGCTATTTTTAGTATCCTTCTTACAGAAAGTTGTGATGATCACAGAGAGCTCTAGGGACAATTCTCTTCATGTCACTTTGTGCTGCTCTCATTTGAGGGATAATTGGTGCCTTTTGTAAAGGAAATACCTCTGCTATACCTTAAGGAAAAGGGGGAGGAAGGGAGGCAATAAGTACTGTATAATCATTCACCGAGCATGCTAAGGAGCTAAAAAAGCTTTTATAAAGTTGTGATGTATTCATCCTGTGTGATGTTCAGCTTCACTGTACAATAAAAATGGTTTTAGACATGAATGCTTTGCTTTGGAATGATTAAAAGGGCTGACACTGCTGGACTGGGTGCATGCAGACCCTCCTGCCATGGGGGAGCAATCGGGAGGTGTCAGTTCTGAGCCCTTCACTCCAGAATATGAAATATATCTGGGAAATATATCTGTAAAATATATCTGTGAAATCCCTTTGGCAGAGCAGGATTTCAGATCCTGTGAGGAAGAAACCTCTGGAAAAATCATCAAAAATCAAAATGGAAGTGAAATCGAAGTGAGGTGCTGAGGAGTGTCAACCTTTCAGATTTAACAGCAATTAATTCAGCCTCCAACAAATCACTCATTCCACTTCATTTCCCCCACTAATTTTTCCACCAAGCTGAGATCAGCCTTGTGCTTTCTGCCTGTTTGGGAGGGAGTATTGTGCAAATTTCCAAATAACTTCCAAAGAGTTTGGCACCTGCCTCAGCTTGGGGATCTTTGATACTACCTGCAAAGGGGTGAACTAATTTTTGCTGTCTTAATTTTATCATGCAAATTCTGTCAGGCTCCCTTTACTGAAGTGAAATTAGCCCACATATGGCCAAAAGTATAATTAGACAGGAGAGATTGAGGAAGCATTTCCTCTCCTAAATTAATTCCTTTTCTTTTACCTTCTCTTCAAAATAAAACTGCACAAATAATCAGTTCACAGAACTATTCTCTAACCCCAATAATTCACTGATTTGGGTTTATGACAGGGAACTCTCTTTTTCTTACAGAGATACAGGAATAGCACAAAACACATTTGGTCAATAATCCAACTTTCCTCAGATTCCCTGGAGAGATACCCTTGAAAAGCTGCATTTTAAGCACTCAGGGTTTGCTCCCAAAGAAAAGGAAACACTGAATACCTGGAGCAACCTGAGATCTGCTCAGCTGCCAGATCAAACTGCATCCAACACTGAACCTGCCCAGTCTTCATTTAGTTTATGGTGAAATCCTTTATTAATAATCCTCTATTAATAATCCTCTATTTTGGGACCATTCTGCCACCCAGAATGGCCCCAAAAATCCAAACAGCCTTGTCAGGGATGTGCCGCTCTGCCTCATTTTGGGCCATGGATCATTTGGGTTTTATCTGTGGCTGAGTGCTCCTCACCTCTGCACAAGGGGATTTTGGTACAGGTCTCTACCCCTGCTCCAGATTTGTTCTTTCTAATGAACTGCTAAATTATTCACCACAGATATTTTTTAGGTTTTATGGTTGCTTAGCGAGCTTGGAGAAGTCACTTCAACCTCAACTTGTCCTTGTCAATTAGCACAGGCTTCTCAATCCCAGCCAAACTCCAGCTGTTGTCCGTGCCTGTGGGGTTTTAAATCAAGCCTAATTAGGCTGGGTTGGAGTTCAGGCTCAGCTGGAGTGCCCCAAAGCCCGGCCCAGCCTGATGTGCACCGCTGGGAGCAGAGCCACACGTGGCACAAAATTCTGCTCTTCTGGGGAGGGGAAACCACATTTGAGGGTCACAGCTGTCGTGTAAAAAAAGTGTAAGGGGGAGAAAGAGTGAATTCCTCCTCCCTGGGCAGCAGGAAGGGACCAAACCCCCAGAAAATCTGTTTTTTGTGGTCCTGGGAGTCAGATCCACCCTGGTGCAAGCGCTCCCCTTGTGCTTTTCATCCAGCACAGCCTTGCACCTCTGGGCTTTAATTTACCAATTACCCCCGAGCTAAAAGCCAGACCCCCACCCTGCCCTGCCCCCCTGCAGCAAAGGTTATGTTTACAATTTATTAATTATTATCACTTCTCATAATTGAACTCAAAGCTTCTTACTGCTCCTCCGGCCCCTGGGGTGACTCTCCCCTGCTCCCAACACATTCCCACCCTTGGGGAAAATGTTGTTTATTATGCTGATCCCACAGCTCGGGAATACTCTCCTGACAAAGCCCCTATTAACCTCAGAGTGTGGGCCTGAGTTTCTCGGAGTTTCCCACACTTTCTTCCCTATTTAGGGCATTCAGAGCCCCACAAAGGAAGCGTGCCTCACAACAGCCCACATTAGTGACGCTTTTTGGCTCCTCATTGTGACGACCAGCAATTCCTGTCCCGATGGACCATCTGGAGAGCTATTTTCCCAAGGAGCACATTGATCGATCAGTATTATTCCAAGACCCTTTTAAAACTTGGGAACGTTATGCTCTTTGACACTAAATAGGTGTCTCAAGAGGGGTTGTCAGAAAGATTTTTAAACCATTTGAGGAAGGCACGGGGAAGAAAAACATTAAAAATCGTAATTATTTCTTTAAAAACGCCGTCAGTGGCATCCTGGAGACAGGCTGGCATGAATGTAGGAAATGGACTAAAATAAAAGTGCTCTAAAATTGGTGCAAACCGATTTGGAGTTGGGTGCTGGAAGCACAGCCACAGAGGTACAGGGCACTGCTTTTCAAATCTGCATGAAACAGAAAAGGAAATTCTGGTTTTCCACACTCTTTGCTGGTAGTGCACTTTTTTCCAGACCTGTTGCTCCATTGCAGCACACTGAGTTCCCCTTGGAAAATCATGGATCAGGTGGGCTAAAAAAGCTGCCAGTTGGTACCACAAGCAGCAGCAGCTTTTGTGCAAACCGAGTGTGGAGTAAATTTACACCTGGGCTGAAACCACCACCCGTAAACCAGGAGCAGAAAGCCCCAGCAGCAACTCCTCAGGGTGGAGGAACTCCAGCGGTTCTGATTTATGGATTGTCATGGACACAGACCAGGAATGACAGTCTGGGGAGGGGCTGGATCCTTTCCTGGACCCTTTCCTGGACTCTTTCCTGGACCTTTTCCTGGATCCTTTCCTGGATCCTTTCCTGGATCCTTTCCTGGACTCTTTCCTGAACCTTTTCATCGATCCGTTCCTGGACCTTTTCCTGGACCTTTTCCTGGATCCTTTCCTGGATCCTTTCCTGAATCCCTTCCCAGACCCTTTCCTGGATCCTTTTCTGGATCCTTTCCTGGATCCTTTCCTGGACCCTTTCCTGGATCCTCTCCCGGATCCTTTCCTGGATCCTTTCCTGGACCCTTTCCTGGATCCTTTCCTGGACCCTTTCCTGGACCCTTTCCTGGATCCTCTCCCGGATCCTTTCCTGGATCCTTTCCTGGACCCTTTCCTGGATCCCCTGTGGTCCTTCCTCAGCTCACAGCAATCCCACAGGTTCCCAGCACAGCTCAGGGTCACCAGGGATCAGCTCCAGTTGGAGGTGATGAACTGGGAGAAGCCAGGGCTCTGCCTGGCATTGCAGGGCTGTGAGGACAGACAGGGACAGCCTCTGGCAGGCTGTGATTTTGGAAAGAGAATTTTCACGGTGGAACTCAGGATTTGATGGGATTTACAGAGGAGCAGCCTCTGCCCACAGCACCTCCAATCTCACACATCCCTCCAAAAAAAGGGAATTATTGTGTCCCGTTGTTTGGTCAACTCCATGTTTGGCAGTTTGGGGTATTTGTCTCTTTTAATCCTTCATTCCCAAACCAGGACAAATCCTATCTCTGAGCCTCAGACAGCCCAACTTCCTGGCTCTGCAGCCACAGTCCCAGGCACAAACTCCTCCCAAGGACACAGAGCACAGGGACAAGGATTTGGAGCACAAACACCTTTCAGGAGGACAGACTGCTGCACTAACAGCGGGACTTTTAAAAAAGACCAAACTGAGTAAACTAATTATAGGTTTTTAACACAAACTAAATGAACTTCCTACAGCAGAGTAGGGAATTCCTTGCAGGAAGTGCATTCTGCACTCCATAGGGAATATACTGTAGGGACAGCCCAAGTCTAGACAATTTATTATTCACAGCCATCAGCTGGGAAATGCTGTTTCCATTACGTTTTCAGGTTTTAATAACCAAACCAACCAGGGGAAACATTTGCTTCTCTCACCCCGCAGCAGCACACAGAGGGTGGATGAGGCAGCCACGGGGGAATGGAGGATTTGTGGTCCCTTTCCAAGGGTTTGGGAGCCGAGCGTGTGTTGGCAGCAGGGCAGGGTGCCTGGTTCACCATCCCCATCAGATGGAGCGAGCCCGCAGCTCCCAGGATTTCCCGTTCACGGTGTTAAACTGCCGACAAAAGAAGCGTGCCTGGGACAGCCCACGCCCGCGGCACCATCTGCCCGGCCCTTGAGGAAGGGATCAGCCTTTAATCGCTGGGAGCTGCTTGAGCCCTTTGGAGGCCGGGGCATTGTGCTGCGGACAGCGTGGCGTGATTTAAAACCGCTCATTTCATATTTCCAGGGCTGAAAATTGGGTCAGAGATTCCCTCCCCTCTCCCCGTGCCTCCTGCATCCTCCTTTCCCATCCGGTGCTCGGCAGGAGCTGCTGTCCCTTCATCCCCCTTGAAGCCATCCAGAAAATCCCGTGCTTCCCTTCCCTCTGCAGTAACAGCCCAGGCACAGGGATCGCCCCAGCTCCCAGGAATGCTGCAGATTATGAGCTGACAAAATAATTCAGCGAGCTGATTTTGAATGGGACTCGTGGTCCGTGTTCAGTTAATCGTTTTTGATAAGTATCAAGAGTCAAAATTGTTGTGCCCTAAGTGATCCATCGAAACATAAAGTGTCTTTGGGCTGGGAGGGGAATACACCTGGTTTATGGAAATCCATGAGGATCCAGGCAGTGAAAAAAGACTTAAAATTTTCAGGTTAATACGAGTTACAGGATCATCTTTTACAGAATTAAATCCTTTTATTCACCAGCCCTCTGTGTGCTGGGACACTTTGCTATCCAGGTATCCACAGACACAGGTTTGGCCCTGAGAGGGATGCTGAGGGCAGGTGGAACTGGCTGCCTGCAGCTGACAGGTAAATGAGAGGTTTTCTGTCTGATTTTGAAAGACAGGCACAAGAAATAAGCAGGGTTTTCATCAGTGATATAGTTGTAAGAAACAGATTTTCAAAAATTGCATGAGGCCTCCCATGCCTGACTGACAGATCCAAACATGACTGGGATTGTACTGGGTTGTGCTGGGAGGGGGCAGCAGACCTGAGCTGGCAGCTTAAAACAGCCTGGAAAAACAAAAATTGCTACAAGGCTGCTCCAATCCAGGATCTTGCCTGGTCCTTTCCTCTTCATTACCTGTGGCACAAAGGTGACAAATCCCAAGCAAAGTCACAGGAGGGCCTCACACCTGTGGCACATCCTCCGAAGGGGATAAAATAGCAAAATAATAGGCAAGAATTGACTTTTCAATCCTTCTCAGCTGTCTGAAAATGGGAAATATATTTAGGTGGAGACTCAGGAACAGTGAGGTATTTACAAAGTGGCATGAAATTAAACAGGACATGTTTGGGAAAGACATCACAGTCATTACATGTCACGGGCTGCAGTAGGAAAGCCCAGATTACCCAAACAAAAGCAAGGAAGAGCTCTGGGTATAACTTACAGGGGGACTTTAAACAATAGAGAAGAAAATGTTTCAAGCTAAGTGTTTGAAGGGCTCTTCCCTCGATTTTAGTCTCTGGTTGCCTGAAAATTATCTGGTACTGTATTCATCTAAGCACGGTTTAATGTCAATGAAAGGGTTTAGTCCCTCTAATTCTGCATCTTTCCCTTTTCAACCTCTCTTTGGGGGCGCAGAGCATTATCTCTTCCTGGGATCAGTCTTCTGTGCTTAATTTCAGCCCAGCCTGGGAAAAGGCGGCACATTGAGATGTTGACGTTCCCAACATCAGGCAGAAGCCGGATGATAATGACGGCGAACGCTTTCCCACGTTCCCTGCCCAGCGCCGCGATGCCAAACCCCATTGTGTCCCCCACTCCCCGGCCCACCTGCTCCTTTGGGAGCGGGGTATTATCCCCAGGCAATTCACAGTCAATTTGCCATGCTGTAATGGATGCTTTCCCATTGTCCCGGCCACTCAGGGATTGGCTGGAGACTGTGGGAAACTCCGAGTCGCTCCGGACCCAGAGTTTTGTATGCGGCCCCTGAGTATAAATAGGGCAGATCCCGGCTCCCTTCTCCACTCCGAGCTGGAAGCAACCCTTGGGATAACGGGGCTCTCTCCCTGGACATCCCATCGGAGGGCAGCGCAGGGTGAGTATCTGCTGGGGAGCAGAGAAGGGTCGAACTTTTTTGGGTGTTGAGAGTTGAGGAGTCTAAACCTGCCTCGCTGCTCACCTTCCCTTCTTCCCCTTCTGTATTACAGCCCCGGGAACCGCGGATCGGATTTACAGCAGCTGGAAGTGGAGAAGGGATTTCAGAGGCGCCAGCTGCGGAAAGACGAAATCCTGGGAGGATGGCTGCGAGCGACGGGAGAGGTGAGTGCTCCCCATCACATCCCCCATCCCTCTCACCGCCTTTTCCTTTGGGAAAAACTCCTCCCCGTGTAACACTTCTCTCCTCTCCTGTCCTTCCAGCTTGTGCAGCCCCTGCCGGGAGCCCGCAGCAGGACGATCCCGGTGGGATCCCCGGGGCGGCTCCGCAATTCCCGTCCCTCCGTTCCGCGGGCGCAGGAGCGCGGGGGAAGCGGAGCTGCCACTCCCGGAGGTCACAGGTGGCACCTGGGGACTCCGGTCCTTCCTCCGCACGCACCTCCAGCCAGCAGCTTCCTGCAAAAACAGCACTGAAGCCATTCCAAAGCCTCCGGAGGCACTGGAATTCCGGGATTTTTGGACGTTTCGAGTACTCCAGAGGAGACCATGACTTGCTGTCCAAGTCTCCCGCACTCCTCTCATGAGTAGGGAAGAATATTTCCCCTCTGCAGGTCGGATGCGATCTCCCCTTCTCCCAGAAGCAGCGCGGCGATCCCACCGCGTGGAGAGAAAGTTGTTCTGAGGGAATGTGAGCTGTATCCTCCTGCCGGGAGGGCTGGAGGGGCTGTTCGGAGCCCAACCACGGCTGTTTTAACCTCTGCGAGGTGTCCGTGTACCTCTGCTGGGAAAGCTGTAATCCTGGGACGGCCAGAATTCCCAAAAATGTCCTTGCAGGAGGAGCCTTTGACTCCTCGGGATCCCTCACCTGGAGTGCCCCGGGGTCTCAGTGGACACATTTGGGAATCTGGCCTTCCCACGGTGCCAGATATCACTATATTATATCTCTATAATATTTATAGTCTGTGCTGAGCGCGCTCTGAGAATGGTTAAACCATATCCCAAACTATGTAGAGGAAATTCCTCGGGATGTCTTGCTCACGAGCCGGGGCTATTTGTGAGGTTCAGGATGCGTGTGTGCCTTTTGTAAAGGCAGGAGCTCGTTTTTATGTCCTTATAGGACCGAAAGTTACAGCTGTGCTGTCCATTATAGAAGAAATATTTATCAAAGTCTTTCATGAAAGGCAGGTGTATAAATTGTATTTAATTTTTGGTACCCTTTTGCTGGGGGAAAATGGGAATTTGTTACTGTCCTTGGAGGATGTTATGATGTGTTCTGTGCAAGCTGCACCAATGTATGACCTGTGCCACAGTTATCTTGAAGTTGCAGAAACTTTTAATGGTCAAAAAATAAATAAAAATCTGGTTAATCAAACTAAAGTTTGGGTTTTTTTAAAGTAGTTTTTACAGCGGGTTTCCCTGTGGTCGATGGACATGAGACAGATTTCAGTGAAAGCAGAGATATTCAGATTCTACACCGAATTTCCCCACCAGTTCTGTGTCCATGGGACCCCCTGCAATGCTGTTTTCCACGGCTCTCTCAATGTGAGACAGAAATAACAGCACTCCCGAACAGCCAATTCCCTGGGAATTCAGAGCCAGGAAAGGTCATTGCAAGGGTGAAAAAAAAAAAAAAAAATGGGATGGTTTGATAGGGAGGAACCTTAGATGATAATTCCAACCCCTTGTCACAGGCAGGGACACCACACACAGAAAGTATTTTTGATAAGGAGATAAAGTTTTCCAAGACACCTCACGGCACAATTCACATTCCTGGGGATGTGTCCGGGTCACAAAACTTTTGGAAAACACTCAGGGGGTTAAAATCCAAGCGTTTGGCTACAGGGGACACACGTGGGGCTGCTCCGTGGCTGTATCGGTGTCCTGGATCCCCGGCCCCCCGTGAGCTACCGGGGATCCCCCCGCTCCTCCCGGAGGTCTCTGCCCTTCCTCCCCCGGGGGTCTCTCTCCTCGTTCTCCCTCTGCTCCCCAATTTCCCCCGGGGGTCTCTCTGCCCTCCCTCCCCCGGAGTCTCTCTCCTCGTTCTCCCCAGTTCTTCCCGGGGGTCTCTCTGCCCTCCCCGGGGGTTTCTCTCCCCATTCCCCCCTCTCCAGTC
>VXBR01007305.1:20428-43184 GCA_013400215.1 Cisticola juncidis
AAAAAACCACAAAATTCAAAAAACCACAAAATTCAAAAAACCACAAAATTAAAAAAACCACAAAATTAAAAAAGCCCCAAAGCAAACTGCCTTATCAAGAGGGCTGGCACATTTATTGAAGGCTTTTTCCTCCCCCTCAGAGTTGATAAAGAAGATGTAATGACCTGCCTGATTAAGGGGTGTAACTTTGTGCTGAGGAACATCCCCCACGAGGTGTTTGCCTACCAGAAGGATTCAGACACAGAATTCCGGTTCCAGACAAACCATCCCAACATTTTCCCGTACCTGCTGGTCAACATTGGCTCAGGGGTCTCCATAGTGAAGGTGAGTGGTGCCCAAAATGCTTTACTGGAGATTTAACAATTCAATTTAACAATTAAACCTTAATTTAACAATTAAGGTTTCAGATCACTTCTCACTGGTTCAGATTTGTACTTGTTTTTTCTTGGGTATTGCAAAGTTTAAAAAGAAAACTGTGCCTTTTTAAAAAGTTTATTTCTGTTAATTGCAAAGTTATGAATGCTTTTCCACTCGCTAATTATTTTTAAATTACATTTGATTTGATGTTCAGATAAGTGGTTACATTACCTGATGAGGACAAAGGCTGTCAGATCAAAGTGATTTTTGATGTTTGTTTTGTCACACTGTTGAAGAGACTAAGTTTAATGTCTATATTTAGCATTTTTTGCCAAGAATTAAATAGAAAGATTCCAAAACTGCTCATGGTGTATGTGCAACGTGCCCTTCTCACTGCCATTTCCACAGTGGAAAGATTCCATCTCCACTGTTCCAAAACCCTGCACACTCTGCCATTTAAACCTGTTTTAAATGTTATAACAGGACTTTCTAAATCAATCTGCCTTGTTTGATTCACAGGTAGAATCAGAAGACAAATTTGAATGGATTGGGGGCAGCTCAATTGGAGGGGGAACCTTCTGGGGTCTTGGAGCTCTGCTCACCAAAACAAAGGTACCAAGTGTCTCTTTTAAGGGGGGTGGGATTAATTTGATTTCCAAGATAAGGGATGCCATGAGGCTTCTGGCTGTTTTATATGTGCTGACCCAGCCTAGTTTTCAGGGGAAATTCAACAAAATATCTGAAGATAAGAAAGAGGTTGATTGTGGTGTTCATGTTTAAAGGAATTCCACTTAAGATCTGTTTGTTTGATCAGACAGGGACTCTGTACATATATTTGTCATTAAAAATAGCCTGGTTTTGGCTGGCAGGGTTAATTCTAACACTGTTTTTGGTCAGTAAAGATGCTGCAGAGCTGTGGCTCAGGTCAGCTGCAGTCACTGTGCTTCTCCCCTCAGAAATTTGATGAATTGCTGCAGTTGGCCTCCAAGGGCCAGCACACCAACGTGGACATGCTGGTGAAGGACGTGTATGGAGGGGCCTACCAGACCCTGGGCCTCAGTGGGAACCTCATTGCCAGCAGCTTTGGGAAATCCACCACAGCAGACAAAGGTACTGGGGTCAAAAAATCTACCCAAACATCTCCTCTGGCTCCTGGGAATCAACTTTATACTGATCTAACAAGTAGAGCTGAAAATAATCACCAGCTTCTCTCATGATCTTGTGTTTTGCCTGCACAATATTGATTAAAAATATTATGCAGTCCTGCTTTTTAAGCAGACATTTCAATTTTCAGTTTGGGATTGCCTAAGCCAAGGGAAAATTAAAAAAAAAACCAGCTGTCTGGTTAGCCTGGGGTTAATTCATTCCTGTGGGAAATAGATGTGGATTTGTGGATAGATTTGTGGATTTCTGGGCTCCAGAAAGGCCCTTTGGCAGTGATTTACTGCAATTTGCAGTTTATTTGCAGTATCTTAATGGAATACTTGCAGTGCTGCTCAGGCCAAGAGGGGTGGTTGAACCCTCACCCGTGGTTCCTGGAGAGAAAAAATGGATTCCTGCCATCCAGGAAGGTTTTTTTTTTACTCAAGAAATGTTTCATATAGGCTTAGTGAGGGTTTTTTGGTTTTTTGGGGTTTTTTTGGTTTTTTTTTGTTTTGTTTTTTTGTTTGTTTGTTTTGTTTTTGTTTTGTTTGGGTTTTTTTGTGGCTTTTGTAGTTGTTGTTGTTGTTGGTTTTTTGGTTTTTTTTTTCCTGGTATCTTCAATCAAATCACACTCCTCCTTATTAGAAGTACATTTTATATGTGAGGTTACCCTTGGAGGTAACATTTTTCTTCTCCACACATAATGAAAACTGCTCCAACCCCAACTTTTTCTTGATTTTTCTTTCCCCAACTCCAGGCTCAATTAGCAAAGCACACTCCACTGGAGCTTCCTCAGTGTGTGTGTGTAATTTCCTTTATTCTTCCTGCCCTTTCAGAGTTTTCCAAAGAAGATATGGCCAAAAGTTTGCTCCACATGATCAGCAATGACATTGGTCAGCTTGCCTGCCTCCATGCCAAACTGCACAACCTGAATAAAATTTATTTTGGAGGGTTTTTTATCCGGGGCCACCCCGTCACCATGCGCACAATAACCTACAGCATCAACTTCTTCTCCAAGGTAAGGAAAGCACAGGGTTCCCTACAGCAAAGCCACATTTTAGGTGTTTTTCTAGGCTGTTGGGATACCTTAATAAATGAATTTGCACATGAAATAAGCTTAGAAGGCTGCTCCTTAGGTAGGTAAGGCAGGGTTGTGTTGTGGGAGGGGTGAACTCAATGTGAAATGCCTGGGAGTTGTGTCTGGCCCTTTTTCTCTCTCCCTACCTCCCTCTCTCTCTTTTATTATTATTTTTGATTGACAGTCTGTCTTTTAGCTCCAAGTAATGAGTTTCCACTGTGTTCTTAGATAAGTCACCATCATTATTCAATTCCTCTTGCTGATTTGCATCTTTCCACCCCCAGGCCATGCAGTGTGGGGTTGTTCTGAGGCAGTTGGCATCAGTGGGGTTTTGTTATTAAAGACAAAATCAAACCCCAGATCCACCAAGCTGAAGTTCTTTGCAGGTTTTGAAGCTGTGGAAAATCCTGAAGATTTTTGATTAGGAAAAAGGTCCAATCCACAAGCTCCTTAATGGTTGTGACAGGTAGATTAGCCCTGCACTTTGGGAATTTTATAGAGCAGGTGACACCATTTTTTCTCATCTCAGTGCTTCATGTAAGAGACTCCTGTGTGCTGCTTTTCCCCCTCTTTATTTCACCATTGTTGTCCCTTCTGTAAAACTTTCTGGGTTCCAAGAAAGCTGTTGCAAAACTGCAGCTTTAGGTTGTTTTAAGAGACCCTTTGCCAGGGATCCAAATCCAAATCTCCCTTTGGAGCTGCTGTGTCCCTGTAGCTCCCCTCAGGGTGAGCTGTTCCACACTCACTGCTGAATTCCTTGGCTTAGGAAAGCTGAGGGGCCCTGCTGTGAGGATGGAGGGTTCCCCTTCCCAGCCTTCCTGTATTTTGCATTAATAATTGAATTATTTGGATGGGGGAAATGCTTGCCTGTGGGTAATGCACAGTGTCTGTGGTGTTGAAGGGCAGTGCAGTGAAATAAAGACCATGAGCAGTGCTGGCTGCAGCTTTACCTTGGCAATCACCTTGCATTTCCAGCCTGCTGAAGCAAGAGGAGTTGAATATTCATGGAATGATGCAGTGGTGCTTTCCAGGGAAGGCTTGGAGCACACACCA
This sequence comes from Cisticola juncidis, assembly GCA_013400215.1. Classification (NCBI taxonomy): domain Eukaryota; kingdom Metazoa; phylum Chordata; class Aves; order Passeriformes; family Cisticolidae; genus Cisticola; species Cisticola juncidis. Next base: position 24,060 of record VXBR01007305.1, read on the forward strand.
CTGGTGCATGGGTGTTTTTTAGCTGTGTGATAACTGGGGATGGTGTGTGTGAGCAGCTCCTCCCCGAGCTGCTCCAGAAGCACCATTAAACTTGCTGAATGTGTGAGAATGTAGCACAAATGACTATTACCATCTTCTAGTTGTTTCTATTAAATTAAAGTGTGAAACTAGTGACAAAAGAAGTGCCTGTTAGCCCTCAGGGACCATCCAATTGCAATGTTTCATATTGTGGCAGGGAGAGGTTCAGGCATTGTTCCTGAGACATGAAGGCTACCTGGGAGCCATTGGGGCATTTTTAAAAGGAGCTGAACAAGACAGTAAGTACAGCACTGCTCTGTTCTGTATATGCTGTGTTCTGAAATGTCAGTGTACTGTCCAAGTTTCTCTTAAGAGGCTGCATGTAAGCTGTTGCCTAATTAAATCCATTTGGCACTAATAAACACAGATGCTGGGCTTTGGTTTTGTACATTCTGGCAGGGACATCTTAATTTCTCGCTGGACTTGCTGCTCACCTTTGAGGAGGCAGCAGGACTGGGCTCTTCTCTTCTCTGCACTTCTGCCAAGAGCAGTCACAGCTCTAAATCCAGCTGGGGAAATGTGGGTTTGGAGAACTTCCCCCTCTTTAAGAGGCCAGTTTGGAATTCCTTTAATGTGCTGAGGAAGACCAGCATCTCCAAACTGTGTTTGAGAGGGAAAAGCCTCACAGAGGAGCCCCTTCTGTCCATGTCCCTTGGATCCAGGGTGCTTTGGTGGAATTCTGCCTATTTGGTTTTCATTTTCCCCTGCAAGCCAGCAGTACATTGGTTACAGTGGCACAGGCTGCTGATGATGCTTAGCTCAGTAAGTATCAAATACACCTCCAAAAAATGGATGTGGAATTATTTTCCTGCCCATTTGATAGAGATGGGGAAGGAACCAGCTACTGAGGAATTAAAGATACTGCTTCTGCAGCATGTACTGTTCATCTGAGCTCATTAAACTTTCCTCAAATAAAGCAAATCTAGAAATCACTTGAGTGTTTCTCTGAAGCTTACATTGTGCTTTGAGAGTTCTATAATACTATTTTGTTAAGAATGGATCTCAATTTAGAAATAAGTGATAGTGCTTTGGAGGCATGCTGATTAATGACAAGGAAATGGGCTTAAAAATAATTATTTTAGAGCTTAAATTGTCTCTTGTCTCATTCAGGTTGAAGCTCTTTGGAGCAGGTAATTCACTGAGTGGTTGAAACATCTCTTTTGGGAGTTAGAGGGAAAATTCTGTTTGCTTTGAAAGACAAGGGGGAGCTGGCTTGTGTAGTGCAGCACTGCTGAGAGGGATGCTGGCCCTAGGCTCACTCACAGGAGTATTCTCAGTTTTATTTTCAGATTATGTGTGTCTGTGTCTTTGTCTTTTCTAGATCCAAACCAGTACAGCTGGGGAGAGAATTATGCTGGGAGTTCTGGGCTGATGAGCACATCCCCTGATGTTTACCCCATGCAGAGGACAAGGAGTGGTACAGTATGTGCTGTGTTTCTGTCTTTTCTAGGCCTGTGTGTTTGAATGTTTGTCTCTTGCTCTTTCTCTGGAGCAGCTGGATTTTGCTGCAGCTGAAATACCTCAGAATTTGGAATTTAATGTTCCACCATCTTTCAGTGGTGTTAATTTGCTTCTTGTGAGAAGATAAATACAAGATTGGACAGAAGAGCACAAGCCCAGTCACTTCTTAAAGTCACTGACAGTACAGCAATTCTGATTTCACAGTGGATTATTTTTACACTGGATCATTTCTGTCTATAGGGGTGGCCATGGATAAAATAATCCACAGAGGGAACTGGATTATTTATGATGACCTATAATTGTCTGCAAATCTTAACTGTGGCTGGACTTCTGCAGCCCTTGTGCTAATTTAATTCCTTGTGAATTAATTTCTGAGTTCTAATCCATGTCTCTCCTTTCTCCCCTAGTTTGACATGCTGGAAATGGACAGATTGGAGAGACCCCTTGTTAACCTGCCACTGCTGAAGGACCCCTCCACCTACATCCCAGACACTGTTGACCTCACAGATGATGCCATGGCCAGGAAATACTGGCTCACCTGCTTTGAGGAGGCACTGGATGGGGTGAGTGTCACAAAACTGAGAGTCCTGTGTGACACAGGTATTTAGGAAACAAATCTGTGAAGCAGCATAAAATATTCCTGCTGTGCCACCCCTCTGGAAGTGCAGCTCCTCTTTCCCTGTAACAGAGGCACCTGACATTGTCCCAGTCCTCTTAAGGAAGGGCTTGGCCCCTTCAAAGGCAGAAATGTTCTTCTGTGGTGCTTTTTTGTAGCTTCTGAAAGGTGTTTTCAAAGCATTTTCTCTCTTTAATGCCACTTGGGCCTCTCTGTGGAGAGCTACAAGCAGGACAATTACACAACCAAAGGGCAGAGATCTTGGGTTGTTCCTCCTGTGGGAGCAGCCCTGCTGCTACAGACACTTTTTTATAGGAAAACTGAATCAGACACGAGTTACTGTTTCTGCTGTTTTGTTTACTCCATGAACTGCTGATTCAGGCAGTTCACTGGAGAAAACAAAAAGAGAACACAAGGGGTCGATGTGCACCTTTCCATCTCTGCCTGGTTCTCCTTTAGTGGATGTGCCTTGTTATTTTTCTCCCCTCCTCTAAGTGATTAGAATTCGTGCTTAATTTCTGACAGTACAGTCTGGAAAACAAACTTTAAATCTTTTGGGATGCAGAGACATTGAATTGTTGTTTACTGTTTGGAATGAGGGGAGGCTGGGAGGTGCTGTGTGGGAGGGAGCAGCCAGGCTGCAGCACAGAACAGGGAGGCAGATGGAGGGGTTATTGCTCAGACTGAACTTCACATCAGCTACAAGAGGAAGAGTTAATTTGGGAGCTGCAGTGTTGCCTCATTTCTCTGCCAGGTGGCCAAGAGAGCTGCAGCCAGTCAGCCAGACTCTGTGGATGCCCAGGAGAGAGCTGAGAAATTCCGGCAGAAATACTGGAATAAACTCCAGACTCTCAGGCAGCAGCCCTTGTGAGTGTTTTTGTTTTCTTTTTTGCATCACTTTCTGCTTCTGTTGAGCAGTGAAAACCCATGAAAACCTAACCAGGTTGTGAAGCAGAGCAAACAAAGCCAAGTAGGCTGAAGGCTCAGGCAAGTTTCTGTGCCAAACATCAGATCCTCTGCACAGAGATTTTGGATTTCATGTGTTGGAGTTGAGCAGAGAAACTCTATCTTGGCAGAAAATTTGTTATTAAAAATTTCTACGTGGTTATTAAAAATATCAGCAAGTTAATTCTGAACATTCTCTCTCCCTGTATTCTTATTGTAGATTTAAGATTAATGAATCTACAATAAGAATCTACAATAAATAATCTTACTGTAGATTCAATAATCTTAAATCTACAGTAAATAATCTTATTGTAGTTTCTTATTGTATATTCAATGATCTTATTGTACAGCCAGGGTTTAGCACCTGTGACTTCCAGCTTCAGTGCTCATGTGAGGGGCTGTGACTTATAGAGGAAACAGAGGGAAAAAATAACTTCTTCTGTTTGAAGTAATTGATTTTTCCCCCCTTCTCCTTTTTTAAAGTGCATATGGTACCTTAACAGTCAGAAGTCTCTTGGATACAAGGGAACACTGTTTGAACGAGTTCAATTTTCCAGATCCCTATTCCAAGGTGAGTTCAAGACACTTTTCCAATACTCTGAAAGTGCACAAGTGATGGAGGGCTCAGAGGGGAGGGATTAGGAACCAATTCCTGCACTGGGGGAGGAGAAACAGCACTGGGGAATGGGACATAAACCCTTTCCCTGAACAGGCTCCTGGTGAGGATGATGATACCCAAAAATATCACCAGGTTCAGTTGCCTGGCAGCCCTGAGCTGCCAGTCTTGGTGGCAGCCCTGCCCCTGAGCAGAGTGTGGTGCCTGGCACTGCTCTAATTCCCTCCTCTGTGGCTGCTTTTTGTCACTTGGTCCATGAGCACAGAGGAGATGCTTGGAACTGAGACAGCCAAGGCTGGGTAAGGATTGTTGGTCTGTAAATTCAGTGTTTCCTGTCTGTCTTGCAGGTAAAGCAGAAAGAAAATGGAATTGCCTTAAAGTGTTTCCAGAGTGTGATCGAGTCCCTGGATGCCCTGGGCTGGGAGGAGAGGCAGTTTGCACTGGTGAAAGGACTTCTGGCAGGGAATGTCTTTGACTGGGGAGCAAAGGCAGTCTCAGAGTAGGTGTTACAGCCTTTAACAGCACCCTTTAACATACAGAATGTCCAGTTTGGGCTTTTTCTAAAAAATAAAGTTCCTCGATATCAGCCTTTGTACAGCACTGTTGCACCCTGCAGCTGGTTTAAGTCATTACATTTCATGTTGGTTTGCAGACCCAAAAATGTCTCTTTTTTCCCTGCACCCTACCTCCTGCAAACATTGCTGTTTTAGCATCACAACTCTGATTTAATGTCCTGATGAGCCTTTTGTTTTTAATATGATCACAAAATACATTTCCCATTCTTGGGACCCCCCAGTATAAGCAGTGCAGTAAAATTGCTGGGCAGCAGCTAAAGAGATATTTGAATTCCACTGAGCTGAGATGGAGGTGTTGAAGTTTGTGCCCTTTGTTTTCTCCTGTTCCAGTGTCCTGGAGTCTGAGCCACAGTTTGGGTTTGAAGAGGCCAAGTCAAAGCTCCAAGGTAAGGGGAGATCTGTGCTGGTGGTGGGAGCTGGATGCTGATGAGGGAATGGAATGGGAATGTTTGTGGGGGTTCTGCTGCCCAGGTGACAAGGAGTCATTAGGACTTTATCTAAATGCAGACCCAGAGTTTGGGTAATGCTCCAAGGGAATTAAAGTCTGCTCCTGCAGACACTGAGATGTCACTCACTGGTGTGTCCCTGCCAGGACCCAACTCACCCCACTGCAGAGCTGCAGTGTGAAAATTCCACTTCAGCCCCACTCTCATGGAGCCATTCCCATAACAGGGAGCTCAGGAACTCTGTAAATCCACACATTTAACATTCCAAACCTGAGCTCAAAAGCTTCAGTGCTTCACTGAGTGCAGCATGAACCTCCTGCTTGTGCCATGTGCAGAGTGACTGTGATGAGGGTTAGGGGGCTGCTGATGAGGGTTAGGGGCTGCTGATAAGGGTTAGGAGCTGCTGATAAGAAACGCTGACACTGCTCTGTCTGTGCCACAGAACGTCCCTGGTTGGAAGATTCCTACAACCAGTGGCTGGAGCGACTGAAGGTAAGGCCCTAAACCCACTAATTAAACACCTTAATCACCAAAGTAATCTTGGGGTTTGAATAAATCTTTGTTCAGGCAGCCCAGAACAAATCCCAATAATTCACCATAAAGAAAGGAGTAAAGGGGTCAGTCTAGAACGTGGTTGCTTCCCAAAATTCCCACTGGAGCCCAGCTGTTCTCAGAGCTGCTCCAGAGCCTCCCTCATTATCAGGGCTCTCATTTCCATACCCCCAGCCCCCTGAATTTAAAAACCTGGGCCAAATAAAGTGTTTGAGTTGTTCCTCCCTGAGTAGCCAACCTAAAACTGGCATTAATGTGGGAGCTTGCTGGAAGTAATGAACTTACCAATTAGCAAAGCTTTTTTTTTCCTTTCCCCATGTGATCTCTTTTACCATTTAATTAAGATTAATTCAAAAGCTTTTGTGTCTTTGTGTAAATCTCTCTGTTGGAAATGGCAGCCTAAAGGTTGGGGATGAGCAGGCTATGGCAAATCATTACATGCTCCATCCTAAAACAAAACACCAGCTCATCTTGTATAACAGGGATAATTAGAGAACTACAGGCACTGTCCTGTCAGTTTTTATTAGGAATTAAGCATTTTTCAGTTCTTCTGCTGGTATGAACTGGAGTGAACTAAGTTTCATAACACCAGGTTGGGAACAAATGAAGAGGTTAATGGAGAATAGGCACTATCTTTTCATTTTAGGATGTCACTGCCCCCACAGTCCATCCTGCCCTTTCCTGGCAGAAGGGAATCCAGCACCAGGCTGGCTTAAAACACCCTCCAAGGTAGGTCCAGGGGGCACTCAGCACGTTCAGGATCACAGCCTGACCCTGGAGTTAGGCCTGGCTTGAGTTGGCAGTGGAGGTTTTATTGCTGGAGTTAGAGAGCCCAGGCTCAAACACAGCACAGGAATTGAGGCTGTTTTAAACCCCTGTGCAAAGACACCATCAGGAGCCCCATTCCTCTTATCTGTCACTGGTGTGTGCTGGGAATTTGCTGCAATCCAGACCCAAAGTGTTTGAGGGTGTAAAATGTGGGGGTTTGGAGGAGTGAATAACAAACTTCCCTGAGGTGAGTGGTGCTCCATCCTGAATGCATTGGTTTTCTCTTGCAGGAAGGTCCCCCTCATAAATGTGCCTTAATTTTCGCAGATAACAGTGGGATAGACATAATTTTAGGAGTCTTTCCTTTTGTCCGAGAGCTCCTTTCTAGAGGGACAGAGGTGAGTGGCTTTCCCTGCGAATTCCTGCCGAGTTCTGGTAACTGCTGGAAGGTGTCCCTGCCCACCAGCAGGACACTGCTCTGCCAAACTGGGAATAATCCAAGCCCCTGGAATGGCAGAGCCTGACTCTGTGCCCTCTCCTGGCACCTTCCCCCAGGTGATTTTGGCCTGTAACTCTGGCCCTGCCCTCAACGACGTCACCTACAGCGAGTCCCTGATCGTGACCGAGCGCATCGCGGCCATGGACCCCGTGATCCAGTAAGCACCACCTGCACCCTCCCTGGGCACAGCCTGGGCACAGCCTGGGCACTGCCTGGGCACTGCCTGCCTTGGCATTTCCATCCTCAGCAGCATCTCTGACCTGCAGCCTCAGCCCAAGGAAGAGCACTTGCTTTTATTAAAGGGAAAAATTGAGAAATCAGGTCTTTCTGGCACAGCCGTAGTTATATTTCTTGCTGTGTCTTCCCTGACAAGCACTCCAGCTGCTCTACCAGAAATTTTCTATGCTAATAGAGGCAAATCCATGAATCCTGTGAATCCATGAGTTCTGTGTCACACACAGAATGTCCCCAGGAGAGGATGCAGGGCTGTCTGAGCAATCCCTGTGCTTGTGTTTCCTGGTGAAGTCCCTGCAGCAAAGGAAGCCTTTGCAAAAGAGAGACTTCCATATTCCTGCTTCTCTGACTTACTCCCAGAGGTACAAGACCCTGCTGAAGCAGCTGTTTAATATTTTTATCTTTTTAAACAGCTCTGCACTGAGGGATGAGAAGCTGATGTTGGTTCAGACGGGCTCCAGTTCTCCGTGCCTGGATCTGAGGTACGTGGGCAAAGTGCCACTGTGTGCCTTGTGTCCCTCAGCTGCAGGGTTTGGCTGTGGAGCACCCCTGCCACCTTTCCCATTGGGAATCACTTCTGCACACCCATTAGGAGGTGCTTGGTGTGGATTTACAGACCTGTGACACCACCCAGGCCTTACAGCTTGTGGCCCTTGGGGATGTGTCTGTGTTCAGGACACAGCTGGGCAGAGCAGGTCAGGGTATGGCTGCTGTCAGAAGCCTGCAGGTGGCCAGAACCCCCTGGGACAGAAGCATCTCCTCACCTTGTTCAACCCATTTCCTTCTGATCAGCTCCTCTACTGGAGACAGCACTTACCCATGAAAAAATCCTAAATTTGGGTGCATTTAAATATTTCAGTCGATTCCCTTGTGCTGCTGTTTGTGGGCAGCAGTGACTCCATGCAGAATTCCAGGTGGCAGCTCGGGGCAGGTGTGACTGAGGTGTGACTGAAATGTGGCCACAGTGGTGGCCAAGCTGTGGCCAAGATGTGGCCATGGTAGTGGCCACAGTGTGGCCAAGCTGTGGCCAGGGTGATGGCCACAGTGATGGCCTAGTTGTGACCACAGTGTGACCACAGTGGTGGCCAAGCTGTGGCCATGGTGTGGCCGTGGTGGTGGCCGAGCTGTGGCCACAGTGTGGCCTTGGTGATGGCTGAGCTGTGGCCACAGTGTGGCCTTGGTGATGGCTGAGCTGTGGCCATAGTGTGGCCTTGGTGATGGCTGAGCTGTGGCCAGTGTGGCCATGGTGTGGTCAAGCTGTGGCCGCTGCTTGGCCATGGTTGTGGCCATGGTTGTGGCCATAGTTGTGGCTGAGCTGTGGCCACGGTGGTGGCCAAGCTATGGCAATGGTGTGGCCATGGTGGTGGCCACAGTGGTGGCCGAGCTGTGGCCGTGGTAGTGGCCGAGCTGTGGCTGCAGTGGGGCCTGGGTCGTGACTGAGCTGTGGCCATGTCGGTGCCCATGGCATGGCCAAGCTGTGACCATGGTGGTGGCCATGGCATGGCCGAGCTGTGGCCGCAGTGTGACCATAGCATGGCCGAGCTGTGCCCATGGTGGTGGCCAAGCTGTGGCTAAGCTGTGACCATGGTGGTAGCCATGCCATGGCCGAGCTGTGACCACGGTGTGGCCAAGCTGTGGCCATGGTTGTGCCCATGCCGTGGCCGAGCCGTGGCCGAGCTGTGGCCATGGTGGTGGCCATGCCGTGGCCGAGCTGTGACCATGGTGGTGGCCATGGCATGGCCGGGCTGTGGCTGAGCTGTGGCCATGCTGGTGCCCATGCCATGGCCGAGCCGTGGCCGCTCTGACCGGGCCGTGTTGCAGCCGCCTGGACCAGGGCCTGGCCGTGCTGGTGCGGGAGCGGCAGACGGACCTGGTGGTGATCGAGGGCATGGGCAGGGCCATCCACACCAACTACGAGGCGGCGCTGCGCTGCGAGAGCCTCAAGCTGGCCGTCATCAAGAACCCCTGGCTCGCCGACCGCCTCGGAGGGAAAATCTTCAGCGTCATCTTCAAGTACGAAGTGCCCTGTAAATGATGGAGCTGGCACGGCCCACGGACTTGCACTAGTTTTACTTTAACTGTAAAGAATGTATTTTTATTACAACAGGGACGAGAGTTCACAGGAAATTCCGTATTTATATTGTGCTTTTGTGACTTAAAAAGCGACAATATGATTCACTCTATAGTCTACACGCTCAAATATATATATGTATATCACTCATTGTTTATTTTGGTAAGTGTTTATTTTAATGCTGCAGTATTTGTGATGAAAAGACTTTATTTTTTTGTTCTGTGAGACATTCATATAGAAATATATTTAAATGTCAATGAAACCTTTTTTATACATCTCTGCCTACTCTGCCAGCAGTGACACAACACGTACCAAATAGTTTTTAACTAAGTGAACCTGACGTTGCATTTTCAGCTTTTACACTTACCTAAACCTCTCCTGCTCTGTGCAGCTCAGCTGATGGAAGGGCTGTTCCACCTCCTCACCCCACAAATGCTGCTCAGGCTGGGGCAGCCAGGGCTGGTGCAGTCTGAGTTAAGGCCCAGCCCTGCTTTCCCAGCACCTGGAATTCCTGACCCTGTGTTTGTTCCCGTTAGCAGGAGGGACAGGGGAGGGAGTCCTGCAGCTCCACTGAATTCCTGCACAGCTGAATTCCTTCCTGGGAGCTGAGTCTCACCAAGTTCCCCTCACAGGGAATGGGCAGTGCTGGATTCAGGATCACCCATAACTGCCCAGCCTGAGCCCCCTTGGTTTCTCTTGCCTTCAGTTTTCCCTGCTGGGATGGACAAGGATTGGTGTCTTTGTTCCTGCAGTGCAATTACAGCCATTCCCAAGGAACCCAATTTGCTTTTTCTCTCCTTCAGCTGTGCAGTTCATAAATGGAGTGATTTCACCACCAATTTGCCCTAACACTTACATGCTTCAGTCATCCCAGCTCTGAAAGGGAAAACAGCTTAATGAGGAAAGTGTTTAACATTCAGCTGAGAAAACTCTTCCCCTGAACTTCAGCATTCTCTGAGAGCAGGAGAGGGAAGCAAAACACCCTCACATCTCCCCTTGCAGGGGAGCTGGGGCTGTGCTTGACTCATCCCACACTCCCCTGCTCTGATTTCCACTGTCAATCCTCAATTCTTGGGCAATGAGAACAAAACATTCCCTGTCACCCAGCAGGGACAAAGGACAAGCCCTGCCTGGCATTTCTGAGCTCCAGTGGTGGCTGGGGCTCCCTTTCTGAGGTTTGGGGTGCAGGGAGGGCCTGTCTGGGTTCATTGTCAGTTCTGATTCAGGAATTGCCTTCCCAGGGACCAGCACTGCTCAGGCAGGGCAGGGGAGGCTGTTTAAGCTGCACTGCTTAAGCTGCTGCTCCTGATCACAGCAAACAGGCAGGAGCTTTAATGTCCCCCCACTCCCTCACACAGGAATTCACAGGAATTTGTAGCAGAGGCTTCACATGAACCTGTCCCCAGTCACTTCCTCCTCCAGCCCTTCATGGACTTACAGGGTGAACTTCAAACCCAAACACACTCAAATCCACCATCCTGGCCAGCCCAGCTCCAGTTCATCAATTCCTCACAGCTCCACTCTACCCCTGATCCATTTAAATTCTTCCAAGCCACTTAAATTTCCTTGTGTCTGCAGCTCCACCACCACTGCAGCAGTGCTGTGTGTGTAATTAGCAAACTAACACTCTAGGCTAGCAGAAAAACATCTTCCTACACTGATGCAGCTCCTAGGACGTGGTACAACCCTAGCACAGGCCCATTCCTGCAGCAGAAATTCCTTAAGCATTTGCCTTCCCTGACGTCTCCTGGCTTTGTCTGGCAGTTCCTTTTATGCGTAGACGAGTGCAGATTTCTTCTGTGAAAACAGAGCAACAAGATTTCTGAAAGAGAAAAGGGAGAGAAGCTGTGGGTGGGTTGTTCTGTGGATCCATCTTGTCCCTGTGCCCGTGGGGAGGGCAGGAGAGCAGGAGCACCCAGGGGCATCCTCGGACACTGGTGCAGATTCACTGTGTGTGTGTTTTCCTTGTCTGATGACCAGAGAACAGCCACCACTGAGAATAAACTGATTATGGATCATTTATGTCCTCTCTAACACCCTGGGTAGTGGAATGCAGCTTGGCTGCCTTGGGATTTCAGGGAATGCTATTTTTTTTTTCTTTGGTGGGGAGAACAAAGGGATGCTGGGGGAATACTTTTATTATCTTTATGCTGTTCAGGCTACAAACCCATCCCATAGCCCAAGCTGTGAAATTTTGGCACTTTCAACTGCACAGCCTCCCCTCACCCCTGCCCCACTGCAAGAAAACCAAGGTCAGGGTGGAAATGCTGGAGCCTGGCGGGTGCAGGAGGGACATGGGGAGGCAGGACAGGAGCTGGGGCTCATCCTGGAGAAAGGAGGGACACAGGGGACAGGAAGGGACCTGGAGCAGGGGCCAGGGCCCACCTTGGAGAAGGGAGGGACACGGGGCAGGACAAGGTGCAAAGGTGGGACATGGGGACAGGACAAGGTGCAGGGCCCACCTTGGCCAAAGGAGGGACACTGGGGACAGGACAAGGTGCAAAGGAGGGACACGGGACAGGAGAGGTGCAGGACCCACCTTGGTGGAAGAAGGGACACGGGGACAGGACAAGGTGCAAAGGAGGGACACGGGACAGGACAAGGTGCAGGGCCCACCTTGGAGAAAAGACAGACACAGGGACAGGACAAGGTGCAAAGGAGGGACACAGGGGACAGGACAAGGTGCAAAGGACAGACACGGGGACAGGACAAGGTGCAGGGCCCACCCTGGCCAAGGGAGAGACACGGTGGGCAGGATGAGGTGCAGGGCTGACCTTGGAGAAAGGAGGGACACAGAGGGCAGGACAAGGTGCAAAGGAGGGACACAAGGGACAGTACAAGGTGCAAAGGAGGGACACGGGGGACAGTACAAAGTGCAAAGGAGGGACATGGGACAGGAGCAGGGCCCACCTTGGCGTGCGCGGCCGCGCGGCGGCTGCTGCTGGAGAGCTCTGCCAGGGCAGCGAGGACGCCGAAGGCGAGGCCGATGCCCAGGGTGAGGAAGAGCCCCCCGAGGGCCGGGGGCTCCAGGGGCCCCCAGCGCTCCCCGCTCCGGCGCAGGCAGCTGCTCTCCCACCATTTGTTCCGCAGGTAGTCCAGGTCTCCCGCCTCACGCAGCTTCAGCACCGCAATGGACAGGGGCTTGGTCCAGGGGGAGCCTGGAGGAGAGAGAGGAGGATGGGAGAGCTCCCAGCTGGGGTTTGAACACTGTTAATGGGTGCAGGGCCAGAGGTGTCACTGAACGCTTTTCCTGCCCAACAACCATCCTGCCCTGGCCACAGAGGGGTGGAAACGCCTGTGGGATGAGGGCAGAGCAAAGGCACTTTGGGAAGGACACGAGCAGAGCGTCCCCTGCTCATTGCATCAGGGGATCTGCACTCCTGGGGCCAAGGACACCCTGGGACAGGAAACATTTGTGGGTTAGAGCTCAGAGTGAGCGCCAGTGTTAATTCCCCAGGGAGCAATGACCCTGCCACGCAGCATTTTCAGCCTGTGTTGGCTCTGCCCCATTGCTGTCCCAGGGAGGAATAGGGCAGTAGAGGGGCGCAGGGACTCACCCTGGGCAGGGGCTCACCCTGGGCAGGGACTCACCCTGGGCAGGGACTCACCCTGAGCAGGGACTCACCCTGGGCAGGGACTGGGACTCACCCTGAGCAGGGACTCACCGTGGGCAGGGACTCACTCTGGGCAGGGACTCGGACTCACCCTGGGCAGGGGCTCACCCTGGGCAGGGACTCACCCTGGGCAGGGACTCGGACTCACCCTGGGCAGGGGCTCACCCTGGGCAGGGACTCACCGTGGGCAGGGACTCACCCTGGGCAGTGGCGATGCCGAAGCCGCGGGCGCCGATGACCTCGGGCGCCCTGATGAGGTTGCAGTGGCGCGCGGCCGCCAGGTCCTGCGAGATGGACTCGCCGATGAAGGCGTAGTTGGAATCCATCACGCGCTGCACGGCCTCCTGGTAGGTCTTGACCAGAACGTGCTCCCGGCGCTTCTCCATGTACTCGTAGATCATCTGGTGGATGGGGTTCTTGGAGTTCTGCAGCCCAAAAAAGCCCAAGTGTCAAGCTCAAGTGTGAGGCAGCCACTAAAAACATAAATATCTGTCTGTACGTGCAAGGGTTGTAAAAAAATTTGGAGAAGAAGAGCACTTAAAGCATGCACAGAGTGTCCCCAACACCAGGGACAAGCATCACACAGGGGTACAAGTGTCACAGAATCACAGAATCACAGAATAATGAGGTTGGAAGAGACCTCTAAGATCATCAAGTCCAACCTCTGCCTTAACACCTCAACCAGACTATAGCACTGAGTGCCATGTCCAGTCTTTTTTTAAACACATTCAGAGATGGTGACTCCACCACCTCCCTGGGAAGACAATTCCAGTGCTGCTCCAGGTACAAAAGGGCAGCCCAGGAAGAGTAGAGAGATTTTTAAAGGAGAATACAGAATGAAAATAAGAGTTCTGTGCCTACTTTCCCATGAGAAGAGGTGGAGGAAGGGCTGAACAGAAGAATAATTGTATTATTTGAAGTTTTACAGGAAAACTGAGAGTGTCAGCAGTGATGAGGGTGTTACTGTAGGGGTCCTAAGGCCTGAGCTGAGTGGCTCAGCCCCAGCTCAGCAGCCCAACAGCCCCTGTGTCTGTGCACCACGAGAATCTCTGCACCTTGAAGTAGTAGAAGGTGGAGGAGCCCTCCAGTGTCCCAAACTCCAGGTTCCTCTGCTTGACCAGGTCCTCGAAGGTCTGGATGGGGAGCTGCTCACTGCCGGAGCTCAGCAGGGCCGTGAAGTTGGCGATGTAGGCGGCCAGCAGGGCCAGCGTGAAGAGCCACCAGACCACAGCAATGACCCTCACTGAGAGAGCCTGGGGCCGGGGGGTGGCACCTGCACCACGGAATAAATCCCCATAAATCACACAGGGAGGGCAGAGGCACCCCAAGAGCCTGAGCTACTGAGAGTTCCCTTTAAATGAAGGCAAAGTGCAGACCCTGCCCTGCAGCCACACAGAGCCTGAGCCTGGAGAGCCCCACTGTGCTGCTCTGAGCAGCACCAGGGCTGCAGGGCAGGGCTGGAGCAGCAGCAGTGGCCCAAAGCTACACAAAAAACTCTGTACAAAGCAGCCATGCCCAGCTGGGCATTGCCCAGGGCAGGAAAGATTCCCCAGCCAGAGGCAATTACCTGTACAAGCCCAGCAGATCTGTAATCACACCTCCCCAAACTGGTTTAGTGCTCCAGTCCCTACTAAGACACTTTTTTCACCCCAGTGCCACAGGAGGAGCTGGGTGCACCCTCATCCCAAAAACCCCTGCTCCTCCCAGCTCACCCTGCAGGGCCAGAGCTCCTGCTCCAAACCAGAGGCTGTTCAGCAGGGTGAAGTGGTTCTCTTCATTCTTTGGCTCGTTCCATTCACAGGGGCTCAGCCTGTGGGAGAATGACAGGATAAAACCAGACATTCAGAGGGAAAAAAATAAAAATAATCCCCATCAAGAGATCTGGTGTTCCTCCTGAGGAGATCCCAGTCCTAATGCTGGCTTAATCTGACAGGATTTAAACTTTCTTAGCCACTGGAGCTGTACAGGAGGTTCCTCAAAGGAAAAGGCTCCCAGGGACTTTCTAATCCCTTCATAGGTGAGAAAGCCCTGACTTGGACACAATCTGTGGAACAAATGCATTTGTACCTGGCAACGAGGAAGAGGCAGAAGCAGGTGAGCAGGTAAGCAAATAAAAGGGCTGTCCAGGTCTCCTTGCTGAAAGGAGACAGGAAGTGGAAGAAAGACAAGTCCTGGGAGGCCGTGTCCTTGCGGAGCAGGATCCCAATCCCGGTCTGCAGGAAGGGCGTGGTGAAGGACACCACCTCCTCCCTGGCTGAGGTGACAGTCAGTGGAGCCACTGCGATGTCAGCTTCCTGCCAGGAGACAAAAAACAATCAGCCAGCCCAGGGAATGCTTTCTGTCCCTCAAACAGACACTTCTGTCCCTCAAACGCTTCTGTGCCTCAAACGCTTCTGTGCCTCAAGCTGGTGCATCCCTGGCTGAGCAGGCAGAGGCTGAAATGGCATCAATTCTCCAGGCCAACAGCCTTGGGACCCCAAGGAACAGGCTGGGTGTTCCATGGAAATCTTTGGAATGGATTCCACCCAGTGGAGTCATTCACAGTGAGGTGCTGGTTGGTATCTGGGGCTTCTGCAGCAGGAGCTGGGCTGGGTTTGCTCAGACAGAACAAAAGGCTGCTCCTGTTTCTGTTCCTGTTCCTGGCTGAGAGCTGGGCACAGCCTGAGCTCAGAGGGAATCAGGAGCTCAGAGATTTGACTGAATTGTTCCCCACAGTGACAGAACAGCAGCCACAGGGGCTGCACCTGATGGGGTGAAAGGGGCACTCCAGCATCTCTTGATAGCCTGGGCATTGCCATTCTGAATGAAACCGGGCTCACCCAGGGGTTAAGCTCAGGCTAAGCTTTGCCTCAGTCTCACAGGCTAGAGAGAAACACTGAGACAGCCGAGTGCTGCCCTGGGGTGCCTGGCTGTAACCTGGCTCTAAAAACCCCTCTAAAGCAGGGCTCTGCTGCTGTGGCCGCTGCCTCCTTGTGCCTCATCTCCCCCTCCCGGGGAACCCTCCTGGGGGCTGCAGCAGCACAGGGCAAAGGGAAGGGCTCGTCCCTCCCTTCCCCGTGGGTTGGTGGCTGCAGGAAGCAACTTTGGCTGCAAAAAAAATCAGATTTTTCTTTGCTCCTGCGACTCTGAGCTTGCCCAACTTCACGCCTTGCTGCTCATCAGCTCTACCCCTCTGAGAGGGAGAACTGCGAGTTCCTCAGTCCCTGAGCGGATGCTAAGGAGGCCCTGGGGCCGTGCTGTGCCCCAGAGGGGCTCAGGCCGGGGTTACCCTTCGCAGGATCTCGCCGATCATGCCGCTCCAGTTGCCGCCGGCGCCCGCCGCCCCGTACTGCCCGTCCGCCACCAGCCGGACGCGGTACTGGAAGCGCAGCATCGCCGCCAGCGCCGCCAGCAGCTCCATGCAGTATCCCTCCAGCTCGGGCCCCCGCACCATCGCGTACGGGTCCTCCTGCCGGAGGGACAGCACAGCGCTGCGGCTGCCACAGGGCAGGGACAGCCGGGGGGGCTCAACCCGGGCCGGGCAGAACCTCCCCGTTACTCCTGTCCCCGTCATTCCTATCCCCGTTGTTCCTCTCCCCCGTTCTTCCTCCTCCTCTCCCCCGTTCTTCCTCCTCCTCACCGTTCNCTCCCCCCTTCTTCCTCCTCTCCTCGTTCTTCCTCCCTCTCCCCCGCTCTTCCTTCCTCTCCCTTGCTCTTCCTTTCCCCGTTAACGCAGGGACATTTCCAGACTGGGAAGATATTCCCTGGAGATTTGCATCCTGCAGGTCACAGGTACCTCAGGATTAAGTGAAAAATCTCAGCCTAAAAGCCAAATATTTTCATTTTGGCGCCTCAAAGCCTCGGGTGAGGGGCACGGGCTGAGATCAGGACCAGAAAATTCACTGCTGCAGCTTCTCCTGGAAGTCCTGCTTGTCTGGAGCAGCTGGTGATGCGTTTGGGGGGGTTTGTCACCTGGTTTTGTCCCTGTGTGACCTTTACATTGCTCCTACCTCAGGGCAGAAACAGCACACAGGGGACTGAGGGTCCTGGTGCCTCCCCCGAGCACTGACACAGCCCTGACAGCCCCCAAATCCTGCCTGTGCCCCCTGTGACAGCCCCCAAATCCTGCCTGTGCCCCCCTTGACAGCCCCCAAATCCTCCCCTGTGCCCACTGCAGCCGCTGGCACCCCCAAAACCCTGCCAGGAGCAGGGACATCACTGTCAGAGCAGTCCAAACCACCACCTGCACACCAATGGCTGGGATAAAAAAGGCATTTCCAGCTGTTCCCTGCTCTGGCACGGCCTTACCAGGATGGTGGTGACGGTCAGGGTTGGGAGACCCTCGCCTCCTCCCCGGGAGTCCCTGTCCTGCAAAGCAGAAATCGAGGAGCAGTTTTAATTCAGAGTTTATTTCAGACCTTACAGTTTTATTTCAGACCTCACTTTGGGGTGTCCTGGGGTTTAGGGGATGTGCCTGAGTTAAACCAGCCCCAAAACTGCCCCCTGAGCTGCAGGGGCTGCTGCTGGCTCCTGACTAATTAATAAATCACAGCGATTCACTTCACAGCCTGCTGCAAACAAAAATCACTGCACATCTTCAGACGGTGTGCGCAGCCTTCCCAAGAGACCCATCCGTGCTGCAGACAAAAGAATTAGCAGCCAATTAAGGTCTCATTAGAGAGCAATTCCAGGAGACACAGAACAGTTGGAAACCCGAGAGGAAGAAAGGAAAACGTGGATTCACTTCTGCCAGTTAAAGATACATCTTCCAATTTTATGGAAGTTTTTTATGGGTCACCCAGCTCGAGAGGATTCCTCATCAACGCCACTTCAAGGCAATTTAAGCTTTTTTTAGTGAAGTGTCAAATTCTGTGAGGTTTGTTGGTGTTAAATGTATCTGGTGATTGTAAAATTACAGGGTGATTTTTCTAGACAGAGAGAGAGAGGATGTGTGTGTGGATATATAAATATCTATATATGCAGTAAAAAATGTGCAAAAGAAACCTCAGTCCTTCCAGAAGGAAAATGATCTTGCTTGGATTCTGTGGAAGGGTTGAGGGATGAGCTTTGTCTTGGAAGCTGTGGTCACAAATTCCCCAACTCCACCAGCCAGGGCTGCTGGCAGGTTCCTCCCTGGGGTACAGCTCAATTTTGAGCTCTGGACAAAAAATTCAGTAAAAAAAACCCCAACAGAAACAAACAAAACCAACACAGAGACATAACCAGCTGTACTCAAAATAATAACTCTTCACAGATTAAAATCTTTGCACACCCTGACCACTATTTCTGAATTAAATATGGAAGATCGTCTGCCCTCTGCCTTCATTAGTAGCTGGGCACTAATGAACTCAAACATACCTTACTCACAGCATCATCATTCCTCCCAGCTCCTGGAAAAACACAACAGAATCAGATTTGTGTGGGGCTTGTGTTTACAGCCCCTCATTTCAGTGCACTGAAATAACCCAACCATCACCCCCAGCTCCCAAACTCCCTTTGTTTCCTCCCCCAGGGCACAAAAAAAAAAAGCAGAGAAGGGACAAGAGGGGCTGCAGGAGGTTCTAATGTCACCCAACGATGTCACTTAATGTCCCTCAGCCTCTGAGGGATGGATCCTGCACAGCCAGGATCCTCCATCCCTGAGGAGGGGCAGCCCCAGCTCTTCTTTTTCCCCACACAGCCCAAATTTGCCCCCATTCCTGCCAAGCCCCATTTACCCCTCAGGAGAAGCCAAAAGTTCCCACCACCCACTTCCCAGACACTGCTTTTTCTTACCCTTCCTTTCCCCTGCTGCTGGCAGGTATTTAATTATTATTTCATTCTGAGATGCAGAATTAAAACCACAGTTTTGTCAATATATCACTTATTAATTGCCCAGGATGATTTTTCTAGAATCTGCTTAGCACTGTTCCTTGGACTCAGAGAATTCACGGCACAAAAGCCAAAAATCCCTCAAGATAGACCAAAAAAATGCAAGTTTTTTTCTCTCTTTCAAGAAAAAGCTGTGAGTTTTTCTCTAAATATAACAGCATATTCATTCATTATGTATTTATTTTTCCTTCTTTGGTGTTGCATTTTCTGGCCTTGTGCTGAACTCCACATTATGGTAAAACAAAACCTGTTTTTTCCCCTCTGCACCACAGATCTCTGTGGGGGCTGGAAATCTTCACAAAGGAGTTTTCTTGTCTCCCTTTGGAGCTTTTGGAGGCCCTTTCTGAGGGCCTGTGGGGTTCCTTGGAAGGCAGCAGAGCCCTCTGGGGGCTCCAGCTTCAGCTCAAAGCCCCTTTGTGAGCCCCCTGGAAGGGGCTGGGGCAGTGGGGACACAGCTCGGGCAGGGACACGGCCCAGCAGCAAGGCTGGGTCCTGGGATCATCCTGGGAATCCTGTGGGAATCCTGTGGGAATCCTGTGGGAATCCTGGGAACAGTCCTGGGGATCCGTCCCGGGGAAACCTTCCTGGGAAACCCTCCTGGGGGATTCCTCTAAGGGGAAATCCCTCCTGGGGAAATCCTCCGGGGAACACTCCTGGGGAATCCTCCTGGGAATCCTCCTGGGGAACCCTCCTGGAGAATCCCCCTGGGAATCCTGTGGGAATCCTCCTGGGGAACCCCTCCTGAGAATCCTCCTGAGGAACCCTCCTGGAGAACCCTACCTGGGGGAACCCTCCTGGAG
>VXBR01007305.1:46790-69857 GCA_013400215.1 Cisticola juncidis
AGAAATAACTAAAACCTCCACAGAAGGTTCTTTCTGGGTTAAAATCTGATGCTGATTTTGTTGTTGCTGCTGTTAAAAAACGCTGCCAAATGGGAATCCTTGTGAAAGGACCAGAGGTGAGGGCTGAGCTGTACCTCAGCCAACACTGACTATATTCTACAACTTTTTACACAAAGTAGTTGCTGCTCTTGGCTGTTGCCAGAGCAGCACAAAAAATGAGCAGCTGCATCCACCAAGGGGGAAAAAAAAAAAGGGAAAAGGAGCAGCAGCCTGCAGGCTGAGCCAGGGAGGAGCTGAACTTTTTCTGGTAGGTTCAACCTCTAAATTCCTGTTCTTTTTTCATTACAATTCGGTAAATGCATCAAAATCTTTGTTTCTGGTGGCCTCCTCTAAAAAAAACCAAATTAATCAGAGCTGGTAGCACATTGCTGGCATCACCTCGAAAAGAAAGTTGTTATTGATTATCCAAGAGCACAAACAGGGTGTAAATGTGGGTTTAAAAGCCAGGAAGGAGCCCGTGGCACCGGGCTCTGCCCCTTGCCAAAGCAGAGCACGAAGTGAATGAAGGAATTTCTCACTTACAGCACTCCCTGGGTCCGTCTGTCCGTCCGTGCGTCCGTGAGGGAGCAGCTCGGGCATCCCGCGCTGGGTTAAATACCCGGGAGAGGAGGAGGAGGAGGAGGNAAATAAATACATGATGAACAGGCAGTCTTATGAGTGTCACAAAACGAGCTGTAAAAATGCTTGGTACTAATTTGGAAGCAAGAGGGCAAATTTCACATGTACTCTAATGAGTTAAATCCAGACACTGTTGGTAAAAATCTCAACAAAGATAAATATTTTGAAGTCCTACCTGATGCTGCCTCCTGGTGAGGTGCATTAATCTAACTAGTATTGTTTAATCAATTAAAGATGAAAATAATCTGATTGTGAGACACAGTCTTTGAGAAGACACAAATAGGCCTTTTAAACATTGACTTTCCCAAGCTGTCAAGTTGCATGTACTTGACATTAAAGCTACAAAAGCAGCGACTCCCCGCAGCTTTTCAGCCCGAAATTAAAGTATTACAAGAGTGATTTTTCCATCCAGAGAATGTTAATGAAATTTGCTTTGTGCTGGGACACAATGGGAGGCTCCTCTTGGCAGATCCCACGTTCTGCTGCAGCTTCACCTCCTTTCCTTGCCCTGGGTCACCCCAGTGCACATCCCAAACCCTTCCTGCACGGAGCTCTCCTGGGATCTGCAGAACCCAAATCCTTCCTGCAGACAGGCTGTGCAAACTGGAAAACTGAAGGAATATTTTCAGGCAAAACATGCATTTTCTAAGCATTTGAAAAGATTTAATCAGGATATTTAACCCCTCCAGCCCCGTCACCAGTTACAGTGATAACACTGTCACATTTTGATCTCTCAGAGTTTAAATTTTGTTGCTGTTTTGGTAGCTCAGAGTTTAAATTCTTGTGGCCAAGTGTTACTAAAATCAGAACCAAGAGCCCCTTTCCAGCCCCACAAGTGACAGCCCTTCAGGAGGAGTGTGAAGGAAGTGAAATCCACTTTCACTGCGCACTTTGAGGGGACAGGAATAGAAAATGATTTTTCAATCAAGTGACAGGTGAAGAGCAAAATTGTGCTGCAGCATTTTCAGCCAGGCTTTAAACCCCCTCAGTGATGAAACGGGGCCATCTGTGTTGCTTGTACAGCTGCTCCAGGGTGGATCAGCTCCTTCTGCCTCTTTGGCTGCTAAATTCCACCAGTTCCCCCTGAATTTCCATCCTCACAGCCAGGGCTCTGCCCCAGCCCTGTGCTGTGTCTCACACCACAGAAAATCAGCCTCTGCCAACCTTTGCACATGTTCTGGACGACCTGAGGAAATCTGTGCTGGCTACCCCTCTGAAAAAAGAGTAAAATTAAATGTTATCCACAAAGGAAGTTGAAAAACAAAGCAGATAAAATGAACCACGTTTGTGTATCACAAACCCCAGGGTTGTGTTACAGCTAGAGAGTCACCAGCTGAAGGTTAAATATGTTTATTTTAGTAGTGTAAGGTGGCTTTACAAACAAATTCTTAAATTTTGCAATATACACAAAAGAATCATTACAAAGGCAAAATATCCTCTCGATAATAGGGACTCTATGCAGCCTGAAATAAAATTAAACCTCTGTTTCTCTTTAAAATGCATCTCAGTAAACATTCTTTTCCATCACTGATAAAATGTACATCTATAATAAATGACATTATAATTGGGGACTGGGGGGGGACACATGACAACATCCCTAAAAATAAAAAGTAAAAAAAAAAGGGGGAGAGGAAAAATTATTACTCTGTTTAGATTGTTATTTAATTCTAAATATGTCCATCTAAAAAAATTAAATATCTCTCTTTTTTAAACATGTCATTGAAAATTTTGCATGGCAGTGCAATACAGAAATAGTAAAATTCATCCAAAAAGTGCTATGTACAGCAGCATTGTTAAAATACCACGAGAAGGGACAGTGCTGTTTCAAGAAAAGACTGACATGCTTTGTAGCCATTTCTGAAGTCAAGTCAGGAGATGTTTCCTATTTTTAGCCATTCCCTTCTCTCTCCTGTCTCAATTCCCTCAGACAATGCCTTGAGACAAGGAACAGTCACAGTTCAGTTTCAGGGTGTGCATTTGTGCACACGTGTGCAGACACATCTTTGCATACACACAGGTGTATATAGATAGATATATAGAGATATATAAACAGGCTGGGTTGATAAAAGCATTGCTTTGGAACAAGAGAGCTCTTTTCTTCAAAGAGAAAAGATGGATTTTCACTGAAATAAGCAGGTCCACGATGGAAGATGGACTGTACCTACGAATTTATTAATTCACACCCTCAGAGGCCTCAAACTCTTCCAGAAAATAAAACCCAATTTAAGTCCAGACCCCTTGGATGGAGCCACGATTTGGGAGAGCAGAATTTACCTCAGCTGTCGTCAGCATCACATTTCGCTGTTAAACACCAAGGCTGCCTGTTGTCAGGAGAATTATTGAAATTAGTAAAGACCAAGAGCAAACTGCAAACGCAAGAAGTGACCACGCACAAAGGAGGCTGGATCGGAGGCCGGGCAAAGCGCGATTAAAACAAATCCTGGAGTTGTGACATTCATTCCCTCGGGCTCCAGGGAAGGCCAGGAAGCACCGAGCAGTGGCAGGGGAGGTTTTGTGCCTCTCAGGTTTTGCTGTGCCAGGAGTGCAGGCAGCGCCCAGCGCCGCCGGGTCACAGTTTGAGCATGAAGAACACCTCGGTGTCCGCGCCGCCGTCGGGCTGCGCTTTGGGCGAGGGCAGGGGGGCAGCAGGGTCGCTGCAGCCGGGCCTGCCCACACTGCAGGCGCCCTCGGGGTTGCCCCTCTCCTCGATGGGGCTCCCCCCGAGCTGTGCCCGGCCCTGCAGGCGCTGCCTCTCCTGGGCCTGCCGTGCCCTGTTGGCGATGTAGCGCACGCGGCTCTGGCTGCGCGAAGACGAGCGGCGCAGCAGCCCCGCGCTCTCCCCTTCCTCCTCAGACTCGCTGGGCTCCAGGCTGATGGGGGAGGTGATGTCGTTCTCCTGCTGGAAGGCTGTCAGCCTCTTCAGCTGCTCCGTCAGCTCGTCCCGGGGCCGGGCCGAGGGCCACAGCCCCGCAGAGCGGCGCTGCTCCCGCATGGAGCGGGTGACGAAGCTCCTGCTGATGCTGCGGTATTTGCTCTCAAAAGTGCACACGATGTCGTCAGAGGTGAGGTCCCCCAGGCTTTTGGACTTGGTCTGGTTGTTCCCCACCGTGTCGTGCGCTTTGGATTTGATAGAGGACTGCCTGAGGCTCTCCATGTAGAGCCTGCTCCACGTGTGCCTCCTGGGAATGGACGAGAAGGCGTCCTGAGGGCTCCTGGCCAGGGGCCGGGGGCACAGCTCGTCGGCCGGCAGCTGCCCGGCCCTCAGGTTGGGGTTGGACTTGCTCTTGCTGACCATGGGCATCTCGGTGCTGCAGGCGGTGGCCGAGCGTGGGCGCAGCCCCTTCCTGAGGGCCAGGGGCTCCAGGCTGTCCTGGCGCATGCCCAGGTCCGGGAGGCTCTTGCGGGCCAGGCTGGGCAGGGACAGGTCGATGACGGTGTCGTTGGAGGACATGCTGGACGAGGAGGACAGGCTGTCACGGTGGCTGGCACAGTCTAGCTTGCTCCAGATCCTGTCATTGATGGTGGCATCAAAGTACACCTCTGCTGCTGGGGACAGGCTGCCCGGGATCCTCACCGAGGCTGAGGGGTCTGACATCTTCAGTGCTTCACTCTTGGCCCTTCGAGCCAACACGTACGAGCTGGTCTGGGAAACAGGGGCAGGGAGAGCCTGTGCAGCCCGGGCTTTCTGGGGAGAACCTGCCTGGGGGCTGTTCATGGCATTGCTTTGCTGGGGTGGAACAGCTGCTGCACCCAGGTTTGGCCCTGTGGATCCAGAGGTGCTTTTTATGTCTGTTAATACCTGACCTGGTTGGTTGCTTTGCTTCTGGCAGTTTCCTACACTGAGATCTGCTGCCTCCACCAGCCTGGCTTTTTGGGGATGTGCTGCTGCTCCACCCTGACCCTCAGCCTCACTGCACTGTGTCCAGCCATTTCCTTCTGTGGGACATCCTGCCACACTCGTCCTCTCATCCTCTGGGGCCACTGCACTTGTGTCAGCTGCTCTTGGGACAGCCTGCCCTCGGTCTTCTGCAGCCAGATCTGTTCCTTGTTCTCTGCAGGGCTCCTGAGGCTGCTTGGGTGTGCTGCTTCCCTCTGATGGGGCTTCAGTGGAGTGGTCAGAGCCAGAGCCTTCCTCAGAGTCGCTGTAGGGGGTAACGGGCAGGGGGAAGAGAAGGCTGCAGTGATGGCTCTCATTGGCAAGGACAGGCTCCTCTGTGATCGTTTCTAGGCTGCATAAAGAAGTGACTGACCTCTGCATTGAGAAGTGGCAGACGTCTGCTTGGGAGGCATGGAAAGAAAAAGAAAGAAAGAAACAAGAAAAACAGAGAACCAGGGTTAGCTACCTCTTATAAATTACAGCTTAGACCAAGATTCATTCCCTGTGCGTTACCATTTTGTTCTCAAGGTACTACTTGTCTATGTTAATCGTGATTTTAAAAATAACTCGTGATTTCAAATGCCTGGCCAAAGGCAGCAAAACATTTTGCACATTCAGTTTTAGCTGCACAAAGCCCTGTTACATCCAGAAATCTCAGCCCATGCACAGCAGCACCATGTGACTGTTCTGCTTTTCTTATCAAACAACAACAGTACCCAGCAGTTTTTGCCCTTTGTGTCCCCTTTTGTAAACCAACTTTTCTTCCTCCATTATCCAGCACCTCTTGATTTGCAGTTTTGCTTCCTTCCAGCACTCAGGTCAGGGTATCAGAGCACAAGCAGAGCATGTACAATAATCAAAACACCAGTTTGACCAGCAGATGTGATCCCAGTGACCAACCACTCAGAAGAGGAGCAGCACAGGACTCGTGGGGCAGATTACAATTGATCTGCAGACAGTGGAATGTTGGCAACAGGACTTTTAAAAACAAAACAAAAGCTTTAGGAAGACTTTGTTCTTCTTAAAAAAACTCGGTAATTTCTATTTCAAAAAAACCCTGCAGACAGATGGGTCATGAACAGCAGGCTGGGAGTGCAACCCTGGGGAATCACAACAGCCACCAATTACCTGGAGAAAATGCTCCACTCTCTGCAGTGTTTATCACCTGCACCCTGGGAGCCAAAGCAATCATGCCAAAAAGATTATTTCCCATATCTCAAAAGCACAGTGCAGACATGCATTCCAGAGCTAACAAAGCACCACCGAGCCAGACCACGACCTCAGGGGTACAGGAGCAGGTAATTATAGGGCAGCAAACAAGGAAAAACCAGGACTACAGGCAACAGGGTGCTGGAATCAGGGACAGTCAGCAGACATTACCTTTAACTTGCTTGTCCTTTCAGTTCTTAACTAGAGAGAGAGAGTGTGCATGTAGAATAATAGGACAGAACAGAGGAAAAAATCCAGTTAATGTAGGGAAGGCAGGTGCAGATTACAGGATAAATTAGTGCTGGGGGAGGGAAAGGAGACATACAGGGATATTCACACATGGTTGTAGGATCCTAAGAATTTCTGACCAACCAGAGCACTCAATGGAATCCACACATGGACAGATTTTAAGGTTTTGTGTTTTTTATCACAGAAGAATGAAAATATTTGTTAGTGTTGAAGAAACACACTCCACTGGACGGGGGAATGGAATCACAGAATCATGGAGTCACGGAATCACAGAGTGGTTTGTGACAGAAAGGACCCTAAAAATCATCAAATTCCAAGTACCCTGACATAGGCAAGGACAGAGGAAGCTGGACTCCCCCAAAGCCCTCTCCTAATGGAAAACATCCCCTGCACTCCCAGAACCTGCCCAGGGAATCCCAGACCTTTCCTTGGGCACCAGGATTTGCAGCTCAGTGCAGGAACTCGGGGATGGGAGCAGCTCTTCCCTGGCCTGTGCTGCATCACTGGGAGTGTTGGAAGGGAATCAGGCACGTGTGCCCACATCCAAATCCAACATTCCACACTCTCAGTGCCTGGAGGAGTGTCAGGAACAGCCCAGACCTATGAACCCTCCTTCTCCCCATCCACCAGCTCAGGCTGGAAGGGGAACCCCTGGAAAATGCAACGTTGCTGCCATAAAGGACCAGCTGTAATTTCCTGCCTTATCCCAGGGCACTTCCAGCAGAATGCCAATTCCCAAGGGCAGCCCTGAGCTGGTTTCCCTGGTTTCCTGGCCCAAGGCACGGCCTTGCAGGAGGAGGGGAAAGGAGCTGTTTGTGCACACAGAGGGGCTCTCACTGCAGCAGCAGCAGCCAGGCCAAGGCACCACTTCACCATTCCGAGGGTTTGCTGATTCCATGCTTGGGAAGTCAGATGGATTTAATCAAATTTCAAGCATATCACAATATTTGTTTAGTGACTTGGGGGGGGCTGGCAGGGGAGCTGGCACTGATAATGGGAAATGGTTTCATATGTCACAGTACTCAGAGTTTGTGAAAAGCTCAATGCCAATAATTTAGGCACAGAAAGAGTTCTGCTGCTTTGGATTAACTGCAAGTTCTCCCCTCCCACTGTCCTGGTATTTTCCTAAAAGCTCAAGCAGATATTGGAAAAATATGTTTTTAAAAAAGGGGATAAAAAAATAGAAGGTAAATTGCAGACACCCAACCAGATGAAATTGGTCAAATAAATAAAATATCTCAAATTTCTGTGTGAGGCTTTCAGAGAAGCCCACTATAGGTGGGAAGTCAGAATCTGCTACTAAAAAAAGGGATTACATCTTAGGAAAAGCACCAAAGTCACTTCACTGTTCCTGAAAATGTAACCATCAGTGTCCAAGTTTTTTGACAATAAACAAAGAGGGTGAGGGATTTGAAGAGGAGCTCTTGCAGTCACAGCCAAAAGCTGTATACATCCTACTTTCGTCATACAATTCTGTGAAGCAGAAAATTCTTATCAAAATCTCTTTCCTTCTCTCCCATGCCTGCAAAACAAGGAGGAAAATGTCTTTTTTTTCCTACTAAAAGATATCCTTGGATTGCCTCTGCTTTGATTTCCCATCTTTACAACCCCCAGTTCATGGTGCAGGTCACACAGCCCCAGTGACCACACTCCTGGTTCTGGTGTGAAACAACCACAAAATGCTGCAGCTTGAGGAATTTCCTCTAAGTGGGCACATTTTGGTTTGCAGTGGGGAATGCCAGGAGTGCCCCAGCCTGGCTGATGGCAGGAGCAGCAGATCACACCCTCTGCTGCCAGCAGAAATGTTTGCATGCACATTTAGCACCAGAATGGGCTGCTGTGTTTATAAAATATCATCTCCTGAACACCCCAGGGCAGAGAACTCCATCCAGCAGTGATTTTGTAAGATCTCTGAGGAGGGAACAGGTTTGTTGTTATCACAGAGCACATCAGGCATCACTCCTGATGTGGTTTTGCCTCAGTGGAACACTGATCATGGAAATGTTGTTTGTTGATGTGGGTTTTCCATATTCAATCTCACTTAATGCTCTGGTTTGGATCTTAAAATTTACTTAGTATCATACCACATTCACTAAGAAAGCCAAGGAAACAAAAAAACCCTGAACAAACAACCCCAACATTTATGGACTACTGACAGTGTCACTGCTGGAGATGGTTAACTAGGCATGGCAAGGACTAATCTAAGCCAGACACGTCTACAAAAAAGAAAATAAAAATATTTATGCGGATTTTTTTTTCTGTCATTGCCAAAATTAAAAAAAAAAGACCTCTTGACAGCCAAACAACATAGAGGAGCCTCTAAGTAAGGATGCTATGCAGAAGCTGAGACAATGATGTGATCTACAGTGGAGAAGGGTGAAGAAAATCTGGTCTTACCAGTAAAGAATATAGGGGATTTACTTCGAATTTCCTCCAATTTTTGAACGAACAAGGCATTCATTTCCCTCTGTAGGGTGCCCACTTGCCTTCGAGAAGGTTCAGACCAGTGCTTGGGGAATTCTGGGCTTCCAAGGCTTTCTAGACTGCTGGAGTTGGAGGACATGGAGCCACTGCTGGCTGCCACCAAGTTGACAGTGCTTCCATACTTGCCACCTGCTTGGCACTGCCACCACTGCCGGGAATGAGCCTTTATTCCGTGACATTTAGAGTCACCACTCGTCTTCCCCGGGCTCAGCAGAGGCTGAGTGCTCCTTGTCACATCCCCTGCAGTTCCAGGGCTGCCGCAAGGCTGCAGATCTGAGTGTGACCTGGGCTGCCCCCTGACAACCCAGGTCCTGAGCTCTATCCTCTCCTCTGCACTGCCCTGCCCAGCCTGCAGGGGCTCTCTGGCCACGGCCCTGCCCGGGTGGTCGCTCCAGGGCCCCTCGGGGTCGGGGCTCTCGTTGGAGCCGATCATGCACCTCATGCAGTTGGTGGCCACTCCGATCCTGCCCGAGCTGTTGATGGCACAGCGGGCGAAGACGCTCTGCTTCTCTCCCTGGGGCTCCTGCAGCCTCACCCTGTGTGCCCTGGGCAAGGGCTCGCTGAAAGGAGCCCCGGGGTGGGCACAGCTCTGCCCTGGCCCCTTGGCACAGCCCTTACCTCTCAAGCCCTTGCCGGGTGCCTCCCCACCGGCGCCGGGAGCTGGGGAAGCGCTCTCTGGCTCCTGCACAAAGCGAGGCTGGGAGGAAGCCTCCACCTCCCTGCCTTCTGCAGCCCCTGCTGCAGAGCTGCTGTCCTTGGTGTCCAAAGAGATCTCAGGGAAGCCCTTCTTGCTCTTCTTGTGGCTCTTGGTGGGTGCGCTGGCCGTGCGGCGCAGGATGTGGCTGCTAAAGGAGTGTTTGCGGTGCAGCTGCCCAGCAGCATGACTGTCCAGAGAGGCCTGCTTTGGATTTCTGAGAAACAGCCCTTTTAGACCTAGAGCTTGTTTGGCCTGCAAAAGAAATAAAAAAAGAACAAAAACAAATGTAAAAAAGCCCCTTATGAAAAACGCAAGGTTCTTCTTGTGGGTGCAGGAACTCATGGACAAATGATTTTTCACATGCAGAGTCTCCTGCTACACTGCTACCATCAGCATGAGAACTAACCCAGAAATAGGGCAGGCATTAAAAATGGAAAAAATCACTAACAGCAGCCTTGCAAAATAACACATCTCTTTTTTTTTTTTCTCAGCTATGTTTTTGATAACGTTTTTCCAGCCACACTTATCTCTGTATTTGTCATCGTTTTCTTTCTAGCATGTAACTACTTACAACATCTACATAAACATTAGAGCTATTGAAAAGAGAAAAAAAGGAAATACTTCTGTCTACAAGCATTTCATTCTGCAAGCTGAAGAGTTTCTCAGTTTCACCCAAAGCAGATGTATTTAAAGTTCTTGCTGTAAATGCATTTTCTAGGAACTGCTGGGAAATAAACACTGACCATAAAATAGAATATTTTTTCAGTATAAAGGAGATTTACACTTGAATTGAATTGAGCACTGTCCTGAACAGCAGTTAACTATACACACACAAAAGATCATTGAATATTTCAATTTCTACCTGTGTGATTACACTTTGGTAATTTTTCCTACCATACAACACTTATCCCAAGACACTCGTGTATGTTTTCAGCACTGAGGAAACACACTATAAACAAGGGGAGTTAGTCAGTGTCACAATACAATTCTCCATAGTCTTCAGTAGTTATTTAAGCATCAAACACATTAATTCACCATCATAAATCTCCCACCACCATACAACTGATTTACATTTCAATGAAACAGAGTTCCAGCATTCCTGCAAACATTCCAGGTGTACTTGCCAACTTTTCAAGCAGCTGATGCCTGAGACAGCGTTGGGTTGTTCTGCACACAGAGATCACTCAAAGCACAGAAAGGTATTTCTCTTTTTCTCTTTTTTTTTTCTCTTGTTCTCTTTATTTCCCAGCTCAATCAAACTGCCATGTGGGGCCAAGATTTATTTGGCTGACACAAGGACCAATAATTGTTCATAATTTCATTTTTTAATATAGTATTTAGTCAATTATAATTGACTGAAGTTTAGCTATCATGTGCCAATTTCCAGTGTGGGTAAGGCATTATCAAAAATTACCTTTAGGATAAGATGAAGATGGTGGGGATTGATTTTTCCCATGCAAGGCAAATATTAAATATTGAAAAATCTTCTGTGAGAGCCAGACTATTGAACAGTCTGCTTGGATTACTGGGAGACAAGCTGGCAAGTACATGAATTTATTGCTAATAAAACCAGACAATATAAATATTTGCAAAACCCAGAAAAGATTGTCATACAAACAACACAGACAAATAATATCCACCAAAAAGAAAAGGGAAGCACTGATGGAATGGGTGACACGCAGTGCAGGGCCCCAGGTGTCATTCTGGCTTCTTTGGTGCAGCTTTGTTAAGCTGGACACTGTTGCTTGAATCAGTGGAGTGATTCAAGAACCCAAAAGCAGATTTGGTTAACTTGGAGGGGATAAAAAAAAAGTTTTAAAAGAAGGAAAAAAAAAAAAGAGCGAAATTTTGAGGGAGATCCAGGACATTGTGCTTTCAGCTCCCAGCCCAGCTTTCACAGGGCTGTTTCACTCTCTAAAGAAGGCTTGGAAAACAGCACAAGAAGCTTTCCCACAATTTAGTAAATAATTCACCATCAGTGTGAAAGAAGGGGTTGGAATTACAGCCCTCAAAGGAAAAAGGCAGGAGAGGCTGAGAGAAGGGGGAGGATGGCAGGGATTTTATCCTGGATCTGCTTCACAGGGGGAGGATCTCTGGCTGAGGATGACCCCGCAGGAGTGACCCAGTCAGATGTCACAAATCCATGGGTTTGGAAATGCTAACAGGGACAGGGTGATGCTGATGAAGCTCCCAGCTCAAGGCATGCAGGTGTGTGGTGGTGTCTGCACCTCCCTGAGGCAGGAGGGGGTACCTTCAAGGCGTCTAAAAACGCTCTGCTTCTAAAAGGAGACTTTTTGGACATAGAGAAGCCCACTGAAATCACAAACAGACAGAGTAAAGGCAGAGTAACGGTGAGGGAGGGGCTCAGAGAGAGGCACATCTAGAAAAACCACAAGAAATTCTGCAGTAATGAGCAGAGCACGGAGAGACAGAAACAAAGAAAAGCCTTTTTCAGGAGACAGAGCAATGTGAAAGAGATTTCACACACAAGTCAAGGTGAACAAAAAAAATCTAAGGTTGTTTTAGTAATACCAAGCTACTGAGCAGGTGGAATATCTCCATTTATAAGAGTCCCAAAATGTAAATGCATGCATTAGAATCTCTGGATTAATAAAGAATGGGTAAAACCAGGCTGATTTTTCTGCCCATAATTAAGAGAGGACAAAAGAAAAAATCCTAATTTGGACAGCACTCTGTCAACCAAAAATCAAATTTAAAAAGTGATACAGACAGACCAAACCAGAAAGGGATGTGTAATATTTGTTCTACATTTTCAGTGGTTTTTAATTAAAATTATAAATTAAAAAAAACAAAACAAAACAAAACTACAACACATACAGGCTTTCTTTCCAAATCCTTATATTTTGTCAGTGCACAGAATCACTTAACAACAGCAAACCCAGAGAGTGACAATAAGCAGCAAATCAGGGAACACCAAGGAAATCCATGTCCCAAAAAGACTGCCAGAGTTTAAATGGACAGGATGCCCTTCTGCAAACTGCAGCCAGTCACTCATGAAGAAGGGGAAATTATTATGAAAATCTGGGAAATTAAGGCTGAGCAGAGAGAGGGTTTGAATTGAAAATACTTCAAACATTCACAGGGGATGCACATTGTCCCTTCCATTAAACACTGCTGGCAAGGGCAGGGGCTTGGAAGCTGATGGGGTTCTGTAATTAAGCTGTGATTAAGGTCTAGCAGTTAAAAAATCTGTTTTCCTGTTTGGGAAGTGCAGGGATTGCCCTTCCCAGAGGAGCTGGGCATCCCCAGCCCGTGGATGCCTCCTCCTGGTGCTGCAATGCCAATATTGCAGGACACACTGAGATCCTCCAGGCCCTGCAAGGTGCTCTGTACCTGAATTTCTTTGATATTAACAGCACACAGCACTGCTCTGAGAGGACAGGAGCTGTCTTGTTTTATTCTGGCCCAGGAAAGATCTGAAATTAGGGCTTTAATTTTGTGGAAATTGAGATGTGGCTTGCTGAGAGTTGTTTGTTTCCTGCATGTGAAGCAAACACACCCTTAATAACAGACAAGGGGTGTAAATACGTCCAATTATTACCAGCATCACCTTTCCTCTGCATTTTAAGAGTTATTATGGCAAAAAATCCAAAGCAAATAAGGTTAAATAAATTAATTAAATTTAAAATGCCAAAACATCAGGCAGAGCCTTTATAGCATCAGCTTTGCAGGGAACAGAGTGCTCAGGGTTGAGGTCTGTAACCTTTGGTTGAGCAAGGTGCATTCACAGGACTGGACACAATCACATTATTTATAAAAATGTGCTGCAATGAAAGAACCTTCCCCTGTGGCTTCCCCAAAAAGGCACTGCAAGAATCTCTTTTATAACTTTTCCTACAATTTGCCTTTATCTGCATGGATACCCAGAAAGATCCCAGGCTACCCTGACAAGCACAGAGATCAATTTTACTCCAAGTGAACAAAAATCTCATCCTGGACCTTCCCCCCCCTGAGTTTCCCTGGTGTGACACGAGACCCTGGCAGCTCCTGTGGGGTTTTGCACACCCCAGGGACACTCACCTTACCACAGATGTCATTTATGGCCACATGCACAAAGATGGAAGCCTCTTCTATGCCCTCCAGGTACACGTGTCTGTAACCTGCAACAGAGGGAGCAGAGCTGCCACAGGGCTGGGGCAGCTCACAGGAGACTCCCTGTGAGCAGAGGAGACCAAACAGGATTCTCCCAGTGAGGATCCAGGCTCCAGCATCACCTTGTCACACTCAGGGACCTGAGCCACACCCCTGGCAAACTTCACCCTCATTTTTGGTCCTGATTTCATAAAACAGCCGTGCCCTGTTTCATCCAGGGTTCCTTATTGCTGCTGTCACTCCGTGATTTAAACTTGACCACATTCTCTCCTCTGGACTTTCAGTCCTTTATTAAGACTGCAAACCTTTCAGCCAAGGTCAGTTTACTGAGACTGGACTCTTTTTTAATCTTAAAGGTAAAATTTTTCTTTACTTTGAAAGGACAGAAAAAATACACAGACAAGAAGCTTTAATGTGAAAGAAGGCTGAACTGAAAACAGAAAGAGGACAGTGTCAAAAAATGGCATTTAATTACCTGAATCCAATCATTAGAATAGGTAACTTTTAGCTCTGTGTTAAACTACTACTCATAGTCATAAAAACAAGAGTTTTTTCAAAAACTGATGTGAAGAAAGAGAGGAAAAAGCACTAAAGGAGTAAAGATTCTGTACAGCTGCCTGCCAAACCCACAGTATTTACCCACCCTGCTTAATAAAATTACCCATTTTTTCAAAATCTAGTCCCAAGAGTTTAGAGTTAATTGAATTAATCTTCATCACCGTATCAGCCGTTGGGCACAGAACTCAGTCTCTTGTTCTAAGCAGAAATTTCTGCAGCAGATATTAATACTAATACTAATTTTTATTTTCCATGGCAAAATCCCAGCCCATGAGCTGGGATATGCCCTTTTCCCACCTGGCATCATGCTGCTGAAGGCGATTGTCCTCTGCCCAATGAAGTCCCTGCCGATGGGGTCGTGGTCCCACACCAGGAACCGGATCAGGGCGATCTCCGGCATGTGCACGGTGAACACCAAGGTCTCCTCCCACATGGGGTTAAAACCTGGAAAAGGGGGAGCAGCCCTTGGGGAGCTCATTCATAACAAACAAGAAGCTCCTGCCTCAGTTGAGGTGTCAGTCTGGTTTTCCTGATCCTGGAAAATCCAGCAGTCCCACAAGGAGCAGCACGAGGATTTGCAAGGAGCAGAGTTGGGTCTGACCTCAGTTTGGTCCTGCTGCCAGCAGGGGTTTGGCCAATCTGCCTTTTGAGCAAGCTCAAAATACCCTTCCCAAGCTCAAAATACCCTTTCCAAGCTCAAAATACCCTTTCCAAGCTCAAAATGCCCTTCCCAAGCTCAAAATGCCCTTCCCAAGCTCAAAATGCCCTTCCCTCACACATAATGAGAAAATGAATGTCTTGTTTCATGCCAAGACCTTCATCATATTTATACCAACTCAATCAAACACGTCAACTCTAATTAATATTAAAATTAAATAAATATTAATATTTTAAATAAAATATTTTCAATAAAAATATTGATCCAACTCTAATTAATATTAAAAATGCTGAAATCCAGTTTTCAGTGCTTTGTCATCATCTACTCCTATTCTTATGAAGAAAACTTGCCTGAAAGAGGATATTTCAGCCATTAAAAATCCCTAAATGCCAGATAATCTTACCATTATCATCAACTACTCTGGTTTGTTCTTTGAAGCAATCGACAGGTAAGCCTATAACTTCTACTTCAACAAATGGATCTATGATCTGAAAAACAAAAAGCAAGAAATATTGGAAAGAAAGAGTGACAAAGATGAAACCCAAGCAAATGGCTTTTACAATATGGGCAGTGTACATGAATTTCTGGGTAATTATTGGTATTACTGGTCCTGAGCCATGTGGAGTGGATTATTAAATTGATAAGATCTGTCTCTTTTTTTTTTTGGTTCTCATGGAAGTACTGCAATGGCTGTTGGAGGAAAACCACCAAACCACTGCTGTGATGCTTAAAAGTGAAGAAAACCACCTGAAGATGTAGGATGTTCATGGCCTAATTTATTCATGTTCTGTGTCTCCTGACAAGTAACTGCAGGGTGTGAAATCCTCCTCCTTAGTATGGAAATAAACCTCCTGCATCACAAAATAACAACCACCAGCTGTCCCATACCTCTCCTCTGTCTCCCAGCATGGAATCACGTGGTTTGGGGAGTTGTTGACCACTGATAATTCTTAGAACCAACTGTTTCTTCATCTGACCAGGCAGTGGATCTTCAGAATTTGGATTGAAGACACCTGCAAGAATGAAGAGTCCCATATATGAAAGTGCAACATGATTTTAATGATAGATAAATTTTGGGTTGTTTTCTTCTGGCATCAGAAATACACCCTTAACAAGGCCCCACACTCAATCCTGCCAGGCAAGCAGTAACCCACTGGTTCTGCTGGTTTTCCTTACCTTGACACATGCAGTTTGGTTTGAGGACATAGCCACAGTTCCCATTGGCACTGAATTTGGCCCTGTTCAGTTGCAGCATTCTCCCCTCTGACTGGTAGTTTAGTGCAACTATTTAAAAAAAAAGAAATCGGATTCAAATTTGACTTCTTAGATGCAAAAAACCCCAGATATCTTATGGAAATTATTCTGTTACAGCTTCAGGGAGAGAAGCTCTCCAGAAGAGCTGAACTCTGAAGCCATCTTGCATTTGAGAAGTTCATTTATTCCCATTTACCAGACATGTAAGACACGTTCAAGGTAACCAGGGACAGTGACAAGGAGGACTCAGTGGTCAGCAAAGCTGGACAAGGACAGAACTCAGCGTGTCCTTAGGGGTGATTCCAGCTCTCCTATTAAAACATCCCTCCCAAAATAGAATAAATAAGTTTCCTTTCTGCTCACCAAGCTGGCAGCCAGCATTCCAGAAGGGCTGGGGGTTGTAGTTGCTGGAGTCCACCCTGTAGGAGGAGGGGTAGATGCGGGACAGCTGGTGCTGGTTGAAGCGCAGGTACTGGGCTGGCTTCTGCTGCAGGATCTGGTGGGCTTTGGTTTCACTGAAAGATGAAACCTGCCAGCTGGAAGAGACTGCAGAGGGGATTAGAGGTAATCTCCTTATTCATTTATTTATTGTCTAGACAAAGGTACATAGCACTAGTCCCTTTTTAACTATCGAGCATCATTTCAGTGTATGCTACTCTTTTCCTTAAATTCCAGCAGATACTGTGCTTGTTATGGCTGGGAAAACTGAATATGATGATGACCTGAATCTTCATTAAGAAGTCTTCCTTTAATGAAAAGATATGTAAGAGCACAAACCTTTCTGTTTCTTTGTGTAGCAATTATTTTCACCAAACTTTTAGCTCAACTTACTTTCAGTTTCAACGTCATGGATGCCAACAGACTTCGTGTATTTCACCAGGTCAGACAGGGCCCTGGACAGCTTCATTGTCTTCTTCTGTCGGTTTACCCTGGAAAGACAAAACCAATTAACTTCATACTAATTAAAAAGTAAATATATCTTTCATATTTTAGAATAAATCAGGGTAAAGAAATATATGAGACAGTAAGAACCCAAAATGTATAGAGGGTCCGCTGTGCTTTGGTAATGAGTCTGAACAGCACCAAGAGATCATTCTGGTGATTTTGTGGCAGATGTTGCATCTCCTCCCCACATCCACCTACAAACTGGCATCCAGACCAGAAGCAAACCTATTTAGTGGGTGCATTTATGCAGGAATATTTTAGCACCAAAGCTGCCCAATCACTTGTGAACAAACCTGCTGTAGTGCACAGAGCTCCTGGCTAAATTCCCCTGAGAATCCGAATCGTCTTCACCCTCTTCCAGACTTGATGCCTTTTTCAATTTGCTTCCTTTTTTCTGTGCCAGAAGGAAATAAAACCATAATGTCATAACTGTGTGATCAAAAGTTTGAGCAGCTGGCTACAATTCTGCTTTGTTATGCCAATGAGTGTGTTACTTAGAGAAAATGGGAAATGACAGCTTTCGTAACACTCAGCTCTGCAGCAAAATTTGCACATGGGGAAAACTCAGCCCCAGGTCTGAGCCTTGTTATAAAGGAAGCACAAATCCTCAGATAAAAGGTGTAAATTCATTTTTGTGATTCTCAGTTAGATCTTGGACACCCTCAGACCTTCATGTAAATTGGATCTGTGTTGTTATGCACGATGATAAGCAGCTCCCCAGCCTGCCTGCTCAGCAAACAGCCTCAGAGCGAGGTGCTGCAGATGTTGCAGTTATGAAATCCCTCTCCCACTGCAAAAATAAAAAACCCTCCAAGAATCCAAGATGTGGAGCAGACCTCACCTTGCCAGGGGCTCACCTTGCGTTTGGAAAAGCTGCCCATGAGGGAGCGGCTGTGCCTTTTGCTGGCACTGAAATCTTCCCCGGATTCTGCGTCATCCTCGAGTTTACTCTGAACAAAAGAGAGAACACATGAGCTCAGACAGAGCTCTCAGTCTCTGGATTTCAGCACACACAGGAGGGGTTTTAGCACTGACTATTCTGGGTAACACCTCTGCTAAAGGGTTTGTCAAGCCTTGGCCTCGTGGTGGCTCTCACAAGAACTCTCTGATACTTCGTGTAAAGCACTGGGTTTAAAATACATCCAAAATTCACTCCAAGAATGTGTTGGGAAGCTGATTTTTAGTTCTCATCCTCAGTTTAGTTTTAATCCCTGGTTATTACACCTGCTTATTATTGGCAGATCTCCACTGATTTTCATTTGTGTGGAACAACCTCTCCAAACTTTTTGTGTTTGGAACTTATTACAAAGTCTAAAATGAAAACGCCTCAGCTTCATGAAGTGTAGTCTGTGGGCTGAGTACCTTTTTATAAATTAGAATTAAAATAAAATTAAAGTATATTGAAAATGCACAGAACATAGAGAACTGAGGAGCAAAAAGAGCCCAACTTTCATAAGCAGTTTTCATAAGGGAAAATCAAATTCTTTCTGTTGAAAAGTCATTTCAGAGTACATTTCATGCTCCAATTGCTGTATGAGCAAGATAAATAGTTGGTGTGTCTGACTGTGACGTTCACCTGGCATCATCATTAACTGCATGAGCTCAGCTATGAAGCTCAAATCAATAATATAAGATGTATTTAGTAAACTAATGGAACACAAGTACAATTAAACATAAATTCACCTTCTTACTATCAGACTTCAGCCCAGGCTTTCCTGTGGACGGTAGAGTGGAAACTGTAAAATTGTTTGGA
This sequence comes from Cisticola juncidis, assembly GCA_013400215.1. Classification (NCBI taxonomy): domain Eukaryota; kingdom Metazoa; phylum Chordata; class Aves; order Passeriformes; family Cisticolidae; genus Cisticola; species Cisticola juncidis. Next base: position 65,266 of record VXBR01007305.1, read on the forward strand.
TCTTCACAGTCACGGATTTTGGATTCTTTTATCAGTGAGTCAAGTTTTTTCTTTGCTATGTTCTCCACTCTTTTCCTGTTAGCAGATGCCTGCAAATAAAATTTTAAATCATTAAACAAGGCATTGTTGAAAACAGCATCATGTGAGTCCCATGCCGTGTCCAGGCCAACCCTGCAGGTACAATGATGCAAGATCTATTGGGAGAGGCTTTAGAATCCTTTTTTTTTGAGCAGATCAAAGGCAAAATGCAAGATAACTCCTGTTCCCTGCTCTGTGTGCACCATGGCCCATACAGGGAAGTGGGGAAATAAAACTAAAATTAAAAATCAAAAGTTTTCTTTTTCACTCAGGTCTTTTAAGGGTGACAGATTGTGTTCTCTCTGTAGGCCTCCAGAATTCCCAGTTACATTTGTCATGAAACAAACTCTGATTTTCTGAACTCTTCAAAAATTCATTTTGGAAAGCAAACCAGGTGTAGCAAATCTGAGATTTAAAGCATCAGTAAACCTCAGCAAAGTGAACTGTTAATAACAAAGATAGTGCTGTAAAATATTGAAAAGTGATATACTAACATGTAATAACTTCCAAAAAGCAAAGAAATTGTTTTTCTCCTTTGGTAGCCTTATTCAAAAAGAAGTTTCTCTTTTAGATGAATAGGATCAGATCCATAATACAAAATGAGGAAATAGCCTGAGGGAGAGAGGACTGAGAATGCAAACTCTCTCCAAGGTAATCTGCTTTATGTCATTAAATGGTTTTGCTGTGTTTTGTATTGTTTCTGCAAGGTGCAGTGGAACTTGCCAGAAGATTAAAGTGACAGAAAATAGAACTTTTAAAAAGGATGAAGAAATAAGGCATTTTCAGATTGAAGCCAGAAGAGTAAAAATCAACCAAGCCCAGCATTCAGCAAAGCAGAGTGATGCTCTGTAAAAATGACCATAATTTATTTGACAAGTAGAATATTTTCTTTTCTTTTTCTTGCATTTTAGAGGAAGCTAAATCACAGGGGACACTGTGATGCACTGAGGAATCATGAGATATTACTCTTTAAAATTCTAAACTTGAAACAAAACCCCTAGAACAGGTGCTGCTTCCTCTGCACCTTTGTCCATCTGCCCCATGAAGGTTTAAAACCTGAACAATTTGTGATGAATCCCAAAGATCAGACCACAGCCACAACCACAGAACTCCTACAAGGTTTCCTCTCACTTAACAGACATTTACATTCAGATGGGCACTTCACTTACATCTCCATTCATTAGCTTGCAGTCATCATCAATCTCATCAGCACTGTCCTCATCAGAAACTTCTCCTTCCTCTGCATCCTCGCTGATGTTGGCTGGAAGTTTCTTGCCCTAGAAGATAAATTTATTACAGAGGCAGGGCAGCATGCAGCTCTTGATATGACTTATTCTAAAAAAACCCAAATTATTCAAAGCATGTCCTTTCTGACATGTCTTACCGACTGAGATTTGTTCTGAACTTTAAGTAGCAGTTTCCTAATTTCACTTTTTGTGAAATTAATTAAGTTTACAGTGATAACCAGGCAGAAATCATCACCAGCACAGACAAAGGGAGGGAAAGGACACGTGCAGCAGGGCTCTACCTTAACTAGGATCTTCCCTTTAAGACTTGCTGGTGAGGGGAGCTTTGTGGAGTCCTCAGTGTGCACAGAGGACAGATCCAGCTTGTCTCCCAGGATTTCTGTGAGGTACTGAGCCATCTTCTTCTGCTGCACGATGCTGCAGTGGTTCTCGATGGACAGGATCACTGGGTACCTGCAGACACAGGCAAGCATCACCTGCAGATTTGGCTTTTACAGCAGGAAGGATTTCCCACTGACAACAGAGCAGTGTCAGATAACCCTGCAGACAAAGCCTCTTCTGCCAAGACAGCAATGTTGTTTCTAGTTTTAGTTTTACTGTTCTCATTTATTGCTGATTATCCAGGCCAAGGCTGAGGGACAACAATGGTTGGTTGAAGATAAGACCAGTGGTCAGTGCAATGTAAAACCCCACTGAAGATGGATTTCTCTTTATGGATGATGCTTTTTTAAGATCAGCACAACAGCCAGCCTATAAAGAAGTTTTGCAGGACTGAACTATCAGGGATTCATTAATTAAAAATCAATTTTTTTTTTCTATCCTGATATCTGGCCTTCATTAGCTCCTTATCAGGAAAAATAAGGCTTTCAGCCAAACCAGGACCAGGTTTAGCCAAACCAGTTTTCCAGCTGATGATGTGGTTCCAGTTACCCTTTTTGCAAAGGTTTAAAAAACTGAACAATTTCAGAAGCATTACCTTGGATTTGTTTACCATGCCTTCAGGCAAACTGCAAAAAATCTCAGGCTCACAAGAACTTTACCCAGCCTGAACATTTAGTGCAAGTTCAGCTCTATTTGTAAATGCAGATGGGCTGCTTTGGGGGAGCTATTGGAAAATTTTTACAGTGATAAAGTAATTTCTATTTAAAAAGAAACAAAGGTTGGCACACACATTTTGACTGTGTGTGGAGGAGGAGAACAGTAACTGCCATATACCTCCCATGAATAATTCTGATTTTCTGAGCAATGTACCTGTAGGGAAAATAACCTCTTACTGATGAACACTTTGTTTTATCCACAACTGGGCTCCTGTCTCTTTGGATTCTTTATTCCCTTTGTTTCCTGTCCCTGGAGCACCCAGGTGTAGCCTTGGCAGCACCAGAGTGCTCATCCAGAGAGACAAAGTGGTTCAGCTGTCAGCCCTTCACTAAAAACATTCCCTGGCAGAACCTGCTGTTCCTCAGGTGTTGTCCAAGCTCAGTAAAGCCAGCTCCACACCTCTGTGCAGGATGTCCCTACTCAGCTCTGCCTTGGTGCTTCTTTCTGAAGGATCTGAAGGATTTATTCCCAGAAAACAACTCCAGATTCTGTCTGGAATTCTGGAACGGGTCAGATCTTCACTCCCTGCACAAGGCTGCCAGGGAACTCTCCCATTCATAGCCCTGACCAGGGTGGCAGGCTGGATACATACTCATTCTTGATAAAGGCATATTTGTTGATGGTTTCAATCACATCCTTGAAGAGGATTTTGGAAGTCAAGGTGTATCCGTGGTGGACAATCGGTTCCCCGTCCGGCCCGTCCCAGCAGTCAACTGCAGGACAGAAACAAGGACAGGACACCCATCAGAGCAGGAACACCCCCTGTGGGAGACCACAACACCCTGAAATTCCCCTCAGCACCCCAGAGAGAGATGGCAGAGCAGAGCATTGCTCTCATTGTGCTCCTGCTGAACCTGGGAAGTTCCCAGCCAAGCTGCTCACACCACAGGCCAAGCCAAGACCTGGCCATCCCTAGCCCACTCTGACTTTATACTTATTTATGATCATATTTCCATGAAATGTTTTACTCCTCCTCCACAATCAAACCTGAGCAAGCCATATCTGCCTTCTGGAAAACCATGAAAACACTTTGATGGTCAGAACATTAAAGATCATTATGGAACAGGCAATGCCTCAGAAAGGCAGCACAGGCTTCAGAAGGGATGGCAGAAAAAGGCTCTGGTCACTGCAGAGACTGTCCCCATTTCACAGAAATAACATTTCCACTTCCCTGAGCAGAAATATCCACTTTCCTCTTAGGAAAAGAGGAATATGGCAGGAACTCTGCCATATTTGCCAGCCTTGGCTAGGCAGGACAAGCACCACTGCCTCCTGCCCAACACCAGCATCCTCTCTCCAACAGGACTTCTACAATTTTCTTTTCCTCACTACCAACAACACCACTCCCCAAATGCCTGTTGTATTTCCATGCTCAAGAAAATCTGTCCATTCTATCCCAACATTATTTTGTTGTCCTTTATGAAAGGAAGACACCCTCTCCCAGCTTTTTTCCTCTCCCCAATGATTTGAAGTCCCAAATCTTCCTTCAGAGAGGAGAAACAAGACCAGAGAACCCACTGACAGCTCCTTTTTGCTCTTTACCTTCCACGCAGCGACAGCCAGACTGTAGCACCCATGCATACATGTCCACCCTGGACTGGGACATCAGCTGATCTCCCATGAGGTAGGTGTTGTGTGAGGAGGTAATGAAATAGTGACTCAGGGGGTAGCTCATGTCCTGGTTCACGTGGTAATGCTCTGGGTTGAATATGTCCCCCGATGGACTCCGCATGTAATTGGTGAAACCTGCCAGCAAACAGCACTGTAAATAATGCAATTCCATCCTTTTTGTTGTCATAACCTTCCTAAAACCAGCCTAAAATGCATCCCTGTGTTCACCAGCATGTTAAAGGTAAGAGAAATAGCACCACTACACCTGAACTGTCACCACAACCAAGTGGAATTGTTGCTTTCCTCATTGCTTTGTTCCTGCTCTGCCTTTCCTGGGGAAAAAAGTGTCTATTTAATCCAAACCTCTTATAAGTGGTGTCAAAAAATTCTGCTAGGACTTTGGTCACATGGAATATAAAAGCCTCAAGAGATCTGCAGCCATATCCTGGAGTTGTTCCTCAGTGAAGTCTTGTAAGATGTACAATTTTTGATGCCACAACAGGAGATCCTCTCCTTTCTCCTTTCTCCTTTCTCCTTTCTCCTTTCTCCTTTCTCCTT
>VXBR01007305.1:69863-124639 GCA_013400215.1 Cisticola juncidis
TCCTTCTCCTTCTCCTTCTCCTTCTCCTTCTCCTCTCCTCTCCTCTCCCATTTCAGTATTTTCCCAAAAAATACCAGAATTATGACAGTGCACATTGGCTGGTGCCAGCTACACTCTTTAATTTGGATATGACACCACAAACGTGCCCGAGGAGTGGGGAGCTCTGCAGCACTGATGTCACTCCAGAGATTAAAGTTCACTCCAGACTTGACACTAAATATCAATGACCTGTGGGGCTTTCAGTGATGCTACCAGAAGAGTTTATTTTCCAGGGTAGTGGGATGCTTGTAAATCCTGCAGACACCATCACTGGGCCCTCTGTGCATTGCAATCACTGCTCTTGTTCAGAAGCAAAGTTTTAGCAAGTTATGATTTCATCTTTGTGTGAAATTGCTGCTCCCAGACCTCCAGCATTTGTGCACATATCACAGACACTTTCACAATTCAGACTGACATGAAACACTCTAACTTCCACTCCAAATCTCCCTCAAAGGTTTTTTCTTTCACCAGCAAGGAAAGATTCAGATTCCCATTCACACCCTGGCATTGCTGACAGCAGTGATGCCTTTGGTCAATAGTTTTCTGCTTCAGGACTTCTAATTCTCCTGACATTTCACTCATTCCATAAATGAATGAGCCTGTGTAAAAATCCTGCCAAACTTCCAAAGGTCTTAACACTTCTGACTGTGACAAGATAAAATGTCACCTTTATGATGGTCCCTCTAGGCTGTACATTTAGTGCTGATGAAAGTTTTATTAAAGGAAAAGAGCTGATAAATACAAATAGCAGCCAAAAAACCTTTTGAACAACACACTGGGACACAGTGCCAGGGAATTCAGCTCAGCCCAGCTGAATATTGAAGGCTCTTGGAGCACACGCCATGATCAATGAGCAAATCAGTGCTAGAGCCAGGGTGGAAACAAAAGAGGAAAAGAGTGGCAGAGCAGCCACTGTGGAAAATGGATGGAGCACAGAGTGTGTCAGCAAACACAGCCAAGCACTCGTGGCAGGTAATCAGCTCCTCCTGCAAACCCATCAACTGCTGCAAGATTAATTCCACCCAGCTCTGGGTGAAACACCACCAGGTTTGCTTTGAGCTGTTGTTAAAATGTGATGGCTGTACTGAGTTCACAGGGATTGGATTTCTCAGTCCTGTAAGGAAGAAGTGGGGATGAAGGAAGGTCCTGTCAGCTGTGGTCACACTCAGGGGAGGTGAACTGGCACGGTGTCACTGGTGTCACCTGAATCAGCAAAGGGAAAGGGTTTCTTTGTGACTGAGCATGGTCACAGGCCACCAAAAGCCAGCAGAGCTGAGGGCACAAGGCACACAGGGACATGAATGAATGAAAACCAAAGGACAAAGAGCTCTGGGCTGGTTTTTTTTACTGCTGTTGAGTGGGCAGGATGCTCCTGTCCGGGCTGTACCAATCTGAGGAATAAATCTGAGGCACCCTCAGCTTCCATGGCTGTTGCATTTCAGTCCCCAGGCAACACAGGATTTGTTTTCTGGCAGACAGGAGACATCTGGAGTCTCAGCTCCACACAAAGACAAGAGAGGAATAACCCCTCTGTGTGTGTGCACACACATGTTCATACATGACGTACATGCAGACACAGATTTATGATTTTTAAGCAGCTCCTCCTCCTTTGTCAGCTCCAGCACAGCAGCCTGTCAGATCCTCAGGCACCTCTGGATGTTAGCAGAAATCTCCTGCCCTTAATTAATTAAGCCCTTCATTAGGTCTGTTCTGTTCTGCTGCACTTCCAGCAAGTTACTGGAAGGGTTAAGGTCCCAAAGCTTTTTCCAGTTGTCTCCAAAGGACCTCACCCTGTGCTTCCCCCTGATCAGGAGCTCTGTACAGACACCAGCAGAATATCAGCATGCTGGACTCTCTCTATCCTAAACATAAAGTCTCCAATGTTTTATCATTTTTTATCATCCATTCTGAGGTAAAGCAGTTGTGCAGAATTTTTTAAAATTGTTTTTCTCTTACAATGGAAACTTACAATAGTTTGAAATGCCTGCTCTTACTTTTGCAGGTATGAGGAAGGCAAGATAATGAACTGGCTTATTCATTATTTATGCAACTGCAACTGCATGTAAAGACCAGAAAATGAAAAGAATGTCATCTGCTCCCTCACTGGCATTAGCATAAGCTTTAAAATAAACTGAAAATTTAGTCTGGAAGTAGAACAGACCTTGACCCATCCTAAGCAACCACCTTACACACTGTACCAGAAACTACCCACTTCTTCCTGCAGGAAACCAAACAACTTCTGTTCTGCCACTTTTCAGGATGACAACACACCCACAGAAATGGACAAGACTGATTTTCTAAAGGTCCGAGAACTTTTGCACAGAACCTAATTCCTGAGGAATGTACTCCTCCCTTCTTGGAGTCAATAAGATCTGCCTGAAGATTTACTATTTAGGGGAAAGGACTTAGAGTCAGCCCCCAAAATAACAGCTCCCAGTCTGGTGGCACAGCATTGATATATTTAGAGAGAAGGCTTCAGCAGCAAAGGTCAGGAAGGCAGGACCAATTCCATCTATCATCCCACTCAGACATCCACTCTGGATCACATCACTCCTCTTATATTAAGACTTAAAATGATTTCCAAAAATACCTGCAGGAATGATGCAACTAAATCCAACTGTATTTTCCAAAAGCACAAATAGAGACACCTCCAGTTCCAGCTGACTTTCAATAACTGCTGCTTCACCCTGATATGTGCCTTTCAAAACTCCTCCAAAGAGAGATCTGATTTCCCTTCACATTCCTCAGTAAATGGCAGATATTAAAAAAAATGGAAGAAAACTGGAAACACACTTTATACAACATGACAAAATTGTACAGCTATATATTCTGTAAGCAGCAGCAATATTCCCCTGAGCACTGAGACAGTTCCCTTTTCCCCACAAAAGCTGCAGCAGCCAGCTCACCATCAATTCCCAGGGCTCCCTCCTTCTTGTTCTCCGGGCAGGGCTCAAACTTGTTGATGATCTCCAGGCAATGCTCTTTAGTCACATTTGTCATCTGTAAAACAGCAGAAATGCAGTGTTAACTGTGAATCACAGCTTCCCTCAGCTCTCTCCTGTGTCTCCAGCCCAACAACTGGGCAGATTATCCATGGTGGGGCTCAGGATTTCCAGTTCCAGGATTCTCACTGCTGTCAATCAGTGTCAGCTCAGATCAGGAGGGGATTGCTGTGTGAAAAGTTTCTGTGCTATTGGCAGCTGCCTGATGGCAGAGTTCTGCTTTGTAGGTCAGATCTGTTGTTAGGCACCACTCAGCATCCAAACAGAGTGAGCTCTGTCACAAACCAATGGGATTTCTTCTCTTGTAGGATTAGAGGATTAGTTTGCATTATCAAAGGTTTTTTTTTACTTTAAAACAAAACAAGAAAATGGCTCATCTTTATGCAGCAGGCAGAAAAATCTGTTAGGAGCAGGGAAACAGAGAATCGGGACATGATGTTCTCAGGAAATCTGCTAACTTCAAGGTTGCTTTGCATTCTCAACTGAAAAAAGAGTACAAAGAAATATATGTCTGTAAATGTTGTCATTTATGAAACCAGGGCCATTAATGTTGAGCTGTAACTTTTTTTTTACATAATGTAATATTTTAGTAATTTATTTTTGACACAATTAATACTCCTATTAACTGTTGATGTATTCTCTGTTATCCTGATATTATTTAACATTCCTGTCCTGAGTGGTCCAGCAAATCCTTTCTATCAGATGCTGCTCATGGCATGAAAACACAGCAATAAAGTGACCACCAATTTGCCAACACAGAATCTTTGCCTGGGGGAAAATGAAACCACCAACACATCTGCTACAAGATCAATGCCTTTTCTGGGGGTAATTTAAAACCTAATAAATAAAAGTAAAAGAAGGAGACAAAACTCTCTCTCTGGATTTGAACATTGATGATATTGGGTTTGAAAGATAAAGCTCTGGAACATCAGGTTTTCCTGGAATGGAGTAAAGATGTTTTCTCTGTCCAGGCTGAATGAGAAAGGCTGGCAAGGGAGAGAAGCCTCCCAGGCAGGATTTGGCCATGTCAGTAATTAGCTGAGTTGATTTGTGTCCTGTGGTGAGTGCTCATTTTCCCCTCACCATCTGGAGGATCAATTGACCAATGAAATGGAAACACACCTCACTTATCTGAGAAGATAACTGCCAGAGAGGTGGATTTTTAATTCATTCCTTTCATGGACAATGACTGAAACTCATGGACATTTATGACTTACAGACAGGAAGCTTCAGAGGAGACCAGGAGAGGAAAAGGGCAAAAATAAATCAAAGCATTTGCTCCTGCAACACTGGAGTTAAATCACTCAGAGAAAATTTCTTAGGTACTACAATGTGTTTCAAAAACTCTCCTATAGATTAATCATCCTCTCAGCTGCTCTTTGAAAGACAATCTTCCAGTTTACACACTGAGCTAGTGTGACAGAGTAATTCAGAATTTTATCATGGGCTGTGCACCAGGTCACAAGCAGAGCCAGGAACACCAGCTTTGCTCCAAAACTCAGTGCTGGGAACAGACAGATGCTGATGGGATTGTTCAAGGGGAACACATGAAGAAAGAAAGCAATTCTAGAGATTATATTTAGGAGCACAGAAAAAGAGCCTACAGGGGAAAAAAAAAGGTAGTGAGAGCAAGAAGATTCAAGAAATAATCCTGGCAGCCTGCAGATGAAAATCAAGAGACATTTTTCACATGAAGTCCCCACCCCTTTTAAAAGGGAATTCATTCCCAGTGGCAAGCAGGAGGGCATTCAGCTGGAATTCTGCTGGGGCCCACCTTCTGCTCAGTCTCCAGGAAGCGTTTGAGGTCGTCTGTGTCCAGGTAGTCCTTGTGGTTGCTGTAGGTGAGCAGCAGCAGGTACAGATCACGCCGCGTCGACATCATCTTGTAGAAGGCACAGAACTCCTCAAAGTCCAGAGTGCCCTGGTTCTCATCTGTGTCAGCCTCCTGCAGCACACAGCAAGGAGAAACTCAGGAACCCACTGCCTGCACAATTTAAATAAACAAACCCCTGCATGGCAGTGAAGCACTGGAATTAAATGCAGGTTGTTGGAACCAACTGATCTGTCAGCCTTGTCACAGGAATCCTCTGCACAGCTTGGAACATCTCCCATGGATACACCAGTGCAGGAGCCAAAAAACAACTTTGGTTTTGATTGTTCCACAAGGAACCCTGCTGAAGGATTTCTTCTGTCTATGGCAATCAAATAAAGGCAAGGTACCCTCTAACAACATGCCTGGTTCTGGCAGAATTCCCACTCACATCTTCGCAAGAGCATTGGAGCCCAAATCATCTTGAAATTAATTTTATAACCAGGATTTGAGAAGATATCTGTTAAATCCATAGCCATAAATTAATAAGATCTGGAAGAATATTAATTTTGCAAGTAAAGAGAAAATCATCAGGGATTTCACACAAAGGCTTGCTGGTCTCTGCAGGGACTTTGTGATAACAAAAGCTACCATCTCCATTGTGTCTGACTAAATTGGGCCAAGGTCAGCAGAATGCAGTGTCAAACAAACAGCTCTTAGCAGTGCAAAAATCTGACAGATACAGGAGTTTGCATGCTGGATATTTAATTAGTACCAGCTATCATAGGATACTGAATACTTTATTAGATAATATTTTTTAGAGAGAACATAATCAGAGGAGGAGACATGACTGAGTTTCTGATCAAAAAGGTCCAGGAAAAGAGCAATCTTGGTAGTGTGTGTTTTCCTGTTATGTAACACCAGAAGGTGGCTGGTGTGTTGCCTTTTTCTGTGCATAACAATTTATCTGTGACGTGTTTCTGGAGCTCTTTCCAGTTTACCAAATGGACTGTGTAGTATCTCTCAGCAGAGTGGAAACAAACCAGCTGCTGAAGTATTTGCAGTTTCTCCTACTAGGTTTCCTGTTAAATCCTTGCTTTTTCAGGAAAAAAAAACCAGTTCTTACCTTAAACATTTGCTTGACTTTCTGTCGGGGTAGGTTGACATTCAGTTTGTGCATGAGCTGGAGCACTTCACTAATACTCAGACTGCCATCCCCATTTTTATCTGCCTCATCAAATGTCTGCTTCAACCACATTGAACAGGAGTTAAGGAACAGCAGGGAGTGTTGGAGGATATTACTGAACATCATGGATAGATTATTTTTTCACATTAGGGAACACTGCAAATGAGACTGGGAGTGAAAGGTCAGGCTCATCTCTAACTCTCCTCATGTTAGTGCAGTAGCAGCTTCCAGACTTGCTGTGCTCAACAGGCCACATGTGCTCTGTGCCTATTTGACAACACAGAAGAAAAACTTCTGAGTGAATCTCAGTGTTACATCACCAAATTAAACAGATACTTTTACACTGGGAGTGAGATTGAAGAATATGAAAAGAATATTGAAACACCTCTGTGTTTTTCAGCCCAGTGCAGTCACTCATCTCCAAATCTTGCCCAGAACAATCCTCTTTAGGAATTGTGTCTCTGGAAACAGGGAATACAAAGGGAGCTGCTTTGAGCCTCTGAGCCTAGTGCTTGCTTGTAACAAAACAAATCCTGCAAGGAATCCTGAGCTCATCCACAATGCTGGGGGAGCTCCCAGGCAGCACAGGAAGGATATTGGTCTCTGGTCCTCTGGCGTTTGGAGAGGCTGTCCTCGTCACTGATCCCTGCCATCAGGTACTTCAGCCCTGTGATCCAGGTCCGTGCCTCCTCAGCACTGGAGGACACCAGGTCCAGGGACTCCATGTGGTCCCCGTGGTAGATGCTGAAGCAGCAGTTGGGGTCGAAGCTGCCGTCGGCGTAGCGCTGGAAAATCTCCGACTGCTTCCCCTCACACACCTCCTGGATGGAGTCGATGGAAACTGCAGGGACAGAGGGGCAGATCAGTGATGGCTGTGAGCACACTCTGGGCTGGGCAGGGGCATCCATCCCACACAGAAACCCAGAGAGGGAGAGCCCAAACCTCACCCTGCAAGGCCCCGGCTCACACAGGGGTTGCCTTCGACTCATTTACAACCTGCAACCCGCACTGGACAACTTCAGCTTCACAAATTACCCACCATAAAATCATTTACTGCCCTTTGAAATCTAGTACAACCCATTCTGGGTTGTTCAATGCCCCAGGAGGGGTCAGAGGGGAGGGGCTGTGGCTGGCACTCACTTTTGGCTTTCTCATTCTTCCGGGAAGGTCTCCAGCGGATGCAGGACCTGTGGTCATCCAGGTAGTAGAATCGGACCAGCCCCTTGGAGCCACCACGGAGTTTGATCATCTGGGTGCCTGCCTGCATGCAGCTCATGCATCTTTCCACTGAGGAGAGGAATGGAGAGAGCAGGGAGTCAGAGCTTGCCTCCTTTGGAATCGTCTTTATGGGAAGAAAACACCTCCAGCAGCTGCTAAATGAATGGTTCGAGTCAAAGGACAAGGTTCCCTGTAGTGTCTGATATAAGAGGTCAGGGGTTAAGACCAAAAAGGTAGAAAGATTCTTGGTGACTGTGGACTTACCCATAAATGGGGAAGTTTTCATTCTCATATTGATTTATATGAAATGTTCACATGTTGGGACCAGCACAAGGTATGTACCTTGCTCAAGACCATCTCAGAGCTCCTATAACATGTAAATCTTGTGCTGGGCACAGGAGGAAATTTCACCTGGAAACTGGAATCCTTGGCCAGTCCTACAACATGCAAACCTTGTGCTGGACACAGGAGGAAATTTCACCTGGAAACTAAAATCCTTGGCCAGCAAGGTCCCTCTGCTCCTCTGGATTAAGTCATCGATCCTCTAGATCTGCTTAGCAAGAACCTCACAGATTTTTCACCTTCCAAATCCCCCAAACCCACATTTTCCTAGCAGAGGCTTCTCACCTGTGCTGCACTTTGCCTCTGGGCCTCAGGACCTGTTCCATTCCTGTGGGTTTGGCAGCATCCCAGACACTCCAGGCCTTAAAAGCCACAAGTGTTGGGAGAAGCTCCCTCCAAGGGATGCTGCCCTTCCTGGGAGCTGCTGCCAAACCAGGGCTCTGGCACTGGAAGCCCCTGGGAGCCAGGCTGGGACATTGCTCTGAAATCCAGCTGCTGCAAGGACTAAGCTCAACAGCTCCCATCCAACTGTGAGCAGCTGGCTCTGTCCCAGGAATAAATGCAGACTCACATTTTCTGCCAAGTCTCCCATTTATTTCCCCTGATGACAGAGCAGAGCCTGTGACCTGATTTTCCTCTGACTTTCTGCCTGATCTGTTAAAGTAAAATTAAAACTATTATCATGTTCAGCATTTTTTTTTTGCAGACCTAGTAGACGAAAAGTGAAAATTTCTATTGAGATTCTGGATTGAAGAATGAAAATTAACACATGCAATACACATTCTATTTTAGAAATAAATGCAAAGAGATTCTGAGGTCTTTTATCAATCTCCTGCCATCAAGATTAAAGATGAAACAGTGTCCAAATGAAAACACTGATTCCATGTGTTCCAAAATGCATCAACACCAAAACACCTTTGGGGTGATTCAAGTCCACCTGTCAGGCAAAAGCAAAAGCAAGGTAAGTAAAAAGAAATGGGGAAAAGCTTTGATGTCTCTGTGCCTTAGAGCTCATGTTCAGAAAAAGTCAATTCATCCAGTCTGGAAAAGGTTCAGCAAAATAGATTCATTTGAAAGCAGACTGATATAGTAAAAGGAAATTTTAATTTAAAGGCACAGTTCTGTAGGGTTCATTGTCCATGTTAATCAAATATTCATGGAGAGAAGTTGTGGAATTGAGAGCAAGATAATCCCTCGTGTAACATTTTACTTCTCAAAACTGGGCCCTTGGCTTCAGGCACAGATCCCTTCAGGGAAAATCAATATTCAGCAGGTACCAGCCATAAAGGCAAGGGCTGTGCCAGAAAACAGCTCCAAACTCTGCCCAACCCTCTCCCAGACACTCAAACTTTCAATATCTGCTTTCATTTCAATTCAGAAGATAAATATTTCTCAGAGTTACTGAGATAAGAATTATGGGAAGCTTGAATTTATTTTAATTTCACAAGGTTTGTAACGTTTTTGAAAAAAAATACGTTCAGTTAAAATTGCTAATAAAAGAATATTTCTGAGCACTAATCACACACACTTCAAATCACATTAAATTCTCAACTTCCTCTTTGGGAATCATAGCAGTAATTAATCTTATTGGAAGTAATGAGAAGAGTAGAAATGGGAAAACTATCAAAGATCACACCTGTTACAAAGCAGAACATAAGGAAGAAGCACCAAAATAAAAACACACTCTCTGCAACACACATTTACTTTGCTTTTGCATGAAGTAGGAATATGTTCCCTGCTGCTAAAATTTTAATAAGCACCCTTGGATTGCTTTTTCAGTGCTGCTGTTTATTTTGTTGTGGGATTTCTCACCCAAAGTCACCCTGAGCAGCTCCAGCTCATCTGGACTGAGCTTGGGTGATCAGTGACCCCAATATTTCAGTGTTGCCATCTTTTTGGGGTGGTGACACTGGCAAAGAAGGGCACAAGAAAATCTTTTCCTTCCTGTGTCGGAGCAGCAGCTTTTCTGCATCCTGGGAAGGAAAACCCCAAATGGAATGCAGAGGTGTTTGCTGGGGCACCAGGCAAGGGCCAGGAGATGGAGCAGGGACACCTCCACACCTCTCCCTGTGTGTGGCACTCACACACATCCCCTGTGGGACTGAAAGTTTAGAGCCCTGCAGAGACTGGAAGGAAAAAAAATTAAAAAAAAAAAAAAATCCTAGTGGTAGTTGTATCAAACAGAAAATGATATGGTGTTTTTCTGAAGTCTTTCACAGCATGGGCACACTGCTGAGAGGTAGAACTGCTTCTCCTTGCCATTGTTCAGATTCCTTCTTTAAGGATTCATTTCTGTGCTTCAAATAAAAAAAATCTCCCAGTCTTGCAATCAGTCAGGTTTTCGAAGAACTGGCTCTTAACTATCTTCAATTAAGGCTGAATTACAGCTTTTCTGTTTTGCACTTCATTAGTTCCTTTTTTTTTTTCAGAATTCAGCTTATGTTCAGCTCTCTTCTGATCTAATGAGTTGCCTCAATTTGCATCTGGACAAAAAAAAACTCGTGGAGAGAAGATGGATCTCTGTACTGCAGCTCTGTCAGAGCAGGGAATAGAAACATGGAACACCCAGTTCCACACCGGACTGATGCAGCAAAGAGACTCACAGGGATTTTTCATGCTTCTTAATAACATTTATATTTACTATACACTGTGTTAAAGTAACAATAAATAGCAAAACTCCACAAACCATAAACCCTACAATTTGTCCCGAAACAAGGGGAAAAAAAGAGACAAATTTCATGCCTATTGTTAGAAAGATGTTCTGGTGTCTGCAAATTAATTATTTATGGTTCAGTAGCGTTATTGTCTTTTAGGAGTCTCTGAGTTTGATATAAATGTGTGAAGGAGTGGGAGTATTTGAGCATGTGGGGATGAAAAGGAGTCAGGAGATTGAGTCATTGAGTATTTTTGTACATGGACCAGCTTTGTCTAAAGATTCAGGTTCAGGGCAGCCCCAGGTGGTGTCACCACCTTTGCCCCAGCCAGGCTCAGGGAGGGAGCACCAAACCCCTCTGCTGAGCCCTGCCCCATGAACACATCCTGAAGAGATAAATCCCAATTCTCTGCCTCACCACAACCACCCTCCTAAACAACATCAGGAGAGGAAAACTGATTTCAGCAGCTCCTTTCTGTCCAGGGCCTCCAGAAGATGTTTGTGAGCCCAGAGAGCCCCCCCAGCACACGTGCACCACAAGGGCAGGTTGTTCCCCTAAAATATCCCCAAACCAAAACAGCTTTCCCACACACAAACACAGGACTCCCACACTTGTCACACATCCAGCACTGCCAAGCCATTGAAGACATAATGACTGCCCCATTTTTTTAAACTCTCACTGGAAATGGTTTCGCAGCTAAAAGTGGCTCATCAATACATAAACCAAAGAGCTGATGCCTCCAACTATTCCTGCCAGGAATAGCACTTTCTTTCTAGACAGGAGGCATAAAATCTTTTTAAAAATCAATATATTAATGTAATGACATAAAATATGTAATCTAGCCAAATAAATAATATATCCAGCAGAGTGTGTTGGGAATTCTGTCCAGCTGAACAGCCCAGAAGATATTTTGCCAATCCTGCCTATGAACTGTTCCTGGCCCAGGTACACCAGGCTCACTCGCATCACTACACTGGATCCAGTTAAAAATCAGATCACATCCAAACTCATTAATCCTCATTTGTTTCATTTTGCATCCCTCCAGCCTAATGAGCAGGTCCCTCTCACCTTTTAAACCAACCAGCTTATTCCTCGTTGGCTCTCAGTGGCTCAAGCTTCACTGAAGTCTGGGACTCTCCTGTTCTGCTCATTGGCCAAAAAAAAATCTGGAAGTATCTTTAGAAAAGAACTTTTCTCTGTAATTCTGTCATCAGTGGTTGGGACAGTGTTTACTGTGTACAAGAGATGATGGAAGACTGAACCTATCCTTAAAGCATACAACCTCTAATAAATGAGGTGTTAATGGGAGAAGAGATTCCCTTAATCCTGTGGAAATTAGAATTGATTCGAGGTCTGGCTGTCAGCTCTCCATCCCTCCATCAGCCACCTGCAGCCAGGCAAATGCAGAAACAGAGCTGAATGGTGTTTCTTGACCTCTGCAAAAATTCCCAGGACTTTCTAAGCTATCTGTGTATCCAACTTTCTTGCTAAAAAAATTACTTGATCGATGAAGCTGACAGAGAAATAGAACAAAAAAGTGCTCCAAGGGAACAGGTTCTGGTCAAGGCTGCAGATTTCCTCACTGGACATGCAGAAGTCACTCAAGAAGATTTTTACTAAAGTGCTTTTACTAGAACATCTGTTTTCTCTGGCCATCTCTAATTAGGTTTGTTGGGTTTATTAGCTATTTAAATGAAAGGCTGCTGTGAGCACCCAATGGGGATCTTTCTCCCAGAGCCAGTGAAGCTTGAGAGTTTTGTGTATCAGTATTGAGAAAACAACCTCCAAACAGTCCAGTGACCTAGAGTGGATGAAGACAGCAGAGATACCTCCAAAAACTCATTTTGAAAACTCTAAACTATAAATAAAATTAAAGAGTTAAGAGGTGCACAATACTAGCAGACAGCAAACCTGTTTTGCTGTGGGTAAGGAGAAGGAGACAGAGTCTATGCAACAGAATATTTGAAAAGGTCAGCAAGCATCAAAATGTACAAGTTTGCTCTAGCTTGTCCTGAAGAACATCAATCAATCATGAAATTGTAAGTGGGGGCTTGCTGAAAACAAAGCAACACAACCACAGACCAGGGCTGCCTCAAGCCCTTCCTGCTGCTACACAAAGGTTCCAGTAATTAAGATTTCAGCATGAAAGATCTAAAGGTGCCACCATTTCATCAGTGCAGGGATTCACATCTTACCAAAGTGGCCGATTTTCCATCTCGGAGAAGCGACGATGCTGCCACCAACCCAGAAGAAATCCTCAGCCAGACGGGCCACTGAGAACTTATTTTGGAGTAAGGGAGATTTTGAGATATCCATATCTGAGCAGGACTGAAAACAAGCACTGATGGCCTTAGGAGGTATCAAGATTCTGTAGGACACATTTTCCATGTAATAAAATAAAAATATTATTGGGAAAATAGAAAATAGCCGTTGATTTCCAAAATCCAGTGGGATTTTTCAGGTATTTTTCAGGTTGCTTCAGAACAGTTTCTCAGCAAATTTAGGCCTCTTTCACAGTCCAGATTTAGGACATAAAAATCCCAATAAAATCCTTTTTACTGCGATGTACCTGGGACTACTTTGGAGGATTGGGTGGGCTTCGGTTCAAGATTTTAAAGAAGACACATGATGGACCATGAGGCAATTTGGCATGTAAATGAAACCATTTCTGGACAGCAAGGCCTCCTGATGAGATTCTTCTCCTCCTGCTGATTTTCTTTTTCCTTTGGTACTTTCCCAGCTGCTCAGCATCATCAAGACATCACAGTAATTTATAGTTGTTGGCTCCTCCACCGCTTCCTCCTCCTGACAGCGATTCCCACAAAAGCCCTTTCCTTTCTTTGGTTACAAACAGATCTGCAGGTCCAAATCTTCCTGGGGCTCTACCTGCTCCTCAAAACCAACCAGCAACATCTCCTGCAGTAAATAATGCACAGTGAACAGCACAATCCATTCCCCTCTCTGCCCTCCTGACCCACCCTTGCCTTTCACTGTGGATCTGTCCAGGTGCATAAGCTCTTCAGTCTCTTTCCAGGGCTGGAAAAAAAAGAATAATCACATTTTGTCCTCGTAGAGCTCTTCAAAATATCCTTGTGCCACTCTTCTCCTCTTCTCTGAAGCTTCTCCTCACTATTTTAATGGACATTTCTGATAAAAGAAAGAACATTTCTCTCGAGGCAGCGAAAACCAGATACGATGGAAACACAGCAACACATGCCTGCCTCAAATCCTAAATCCATCATACGCACTAATCCTAAAGCTGTGCTCCTGCCCTATCCAGTCAAGGGATTTAGGTGACACACTGCAGCTGAAAAAAAAAAAAAAGGTTTCAAAAAGTGCATTCTTCTCCTCCTTCTTCTGCTTCTTCTTCTTCATCTTCTTCTCCTTTTCCTTCTTCTTCTTCCCCAGTATCTTTCCATCTCCCAATCTGTTTAGGGATGTCTTTTCAAGCTGACACAGCCCTAGAGGATCCTGCTTAGGGCACAGCCAGGGAGTTCCTGTGCCCAGAGCTGCTGTAACAGAACCAGGAGCACCGAGGGGGCTCCAAGACTGACAGATAAAAGCAGGTGAGGATTAATTTTTCAAAAGCGCTAAGTCACTACCTCATTCCATTTGAAATGCACTCGTTGAACTCCAAATACAGAAATCTGTCACTTAGGTTATCACAACCACTTAAGCTACATTAAGTTTTAAGTACAATAGACAATCTCTCTTGCCATCTGTGATCTGTACAAGGAGCCTCATATGCTTCTACCCTGATGAGCTAAACACAAATTGCCCATTTAAAAACACATTCATTAAGTGCTTCCTACTCTTCCTTTCACAGTTTGAAAAAAGCTTTGGAGTAGTTAATTCTAGAGATGATTCACTCTTCAATTACAAGTTGTTTACTTCACCACCTATGCCCAGAGTTCTTATGCTGGGCTTGACTCAGAGTTTACCCACAGATTAATTCCAAACTAGAACCAAACTGGGTCTGCACCACGGGAGGCAGGGTTGTGATGTGCACTCTTGCCATTATTTATTCAAACATTTCAACCACAGCCTTCCTCCCTCCTAAGGCATCTTTCAAGAGCAATTTAGTGAGATGACTGCAAACTGTCATCAGGGAAAGAGCAACTTCTCCTGTAAAATGCTCAGAAGGATATCTGCATCCCACAGAAACCTCTGCCCCAAAGGGAAGAACAAAGGGAATTTTATTCCAAGGATCCTAATCCTTTCTTCATGTGAAGCCTGGCCCAGGATGAGAGCTGGGACCTGTGGGTTTTGTTGCCTTCTCTATCACCTGCTTCTCTGAATTCCTCAAATAAACCCAAAAACATCTTTGTGTAATGTCCGTGCTTTAGAAATATCACATTAAATGGTGAGAATATCACTGCTGTAGCTCACAGGGATGGAGAGAGAAATAAACTTTGAGGCTTTCAATTACTGGGAGACAGAGTTAAGGCAAAATTTGCATAAACCAGAAGTATTGCAGCTGTTCAGCTCCTTTTTCCCCCTCTTGCAGTACTAATCAGGTTTCCTTGCATTTTTTCTAGGCTGTAAATGCAACAGTGGCTGGCACAGAAAATGCTAAATGTATTTCCCCTTCAAAATTCAAATATCAATTCTGCCAGGACATCCTAGAGTCTGCATTCACCATTTATGTGTTGTCAACCTGGGGACAAGGGGAAGGGAGGAGAAGAATGAAATGTATTTCCCATTGCAGCAGTGCTCAAGATATTGCTTTCATGGTTCAGAATTAGAATTCTGCACAAGCAGGGCTCGAAATGTGGATTTGGTTTTATTTGAGTAGAGAGAAATGCCAATGATTTATAGCACTGGAACATAACTATTACAATATTCAAGTTAAAGTTAGATTTTTAATCCTAAGAGCACACAGAGAAGGGTAATTTAAATTATTTCAGTTGACACTATCCATACACTCCTGCAGGGCTACTAAAAAAATCATCATGGAAACAGAGAAAAATAAAGTCCTTCAGAAGGCTCCACCATTTATTCAGCTGGGTACTGGATAACAGAATGGAAAAGCAACAGGGAATAAGGAAGGGTTAAATTGGACACAATCCCTCTCCCAACTCTTAAGCACACTGAGCTGAGGACTTAGGATCTAAGCCTACTGAAATGGGTTTCTATTCTTGCCTCACTTGACATCCTCAGAGAAATCTTGCTCACCTGACATAACATGGAGATTAAAGTCTTCTCTCCACAGCACTTCAGGAACTTATTATTGTCTGAGTGGAACAAAGGCTTTTCATGCCACGAAACAGATTTTAAAAGAAACAATGTCTGAGTCTCCAGGCTGGCCCGTGGCTCAGCTAAAAATGGAACTCAGAGCACTTGAACAATGCTGGAAAGTCAAAGTCTTGCAGAGGAAAAAATTCACTTTGAGAGTGCCAGAGGAGCCAGACTCATCCCACAGCAAGAACATCTTGAGGAAGGCACAGGAGCACAACACACATATGGTTTGGGAGATGGAGAAAAGGGAACAGGACAGAGATCCTCCTGAGACAAATGGGTTCATCATTAATGCAATCCTTCAGGATGGAGGGATTCACTTGACTGCTGAGGGATGGGAAAAGTGTGAACAGTTATGTAACACACAGGGAAACAGCTGCAACCCTCAAAGTAGAAAAACCAGAAGTAGAAATTTCAATATCCTGACTGCCAAAGACATTAAATGTCACAGAGCTGGCAGAGTATTTGACCTGCAAATCCACCAGGATTAGACCTGTGACTTCCCAGCCATGCACTCCCTTTACCTTTGCATGGCCACTCTACAGACCCAGTTTAGCAGATTAACAAACTGACCTTGTCACAAGAGGCTGGTTCTAAAACACTGAGCCACTCATGGGCAGCTATCAGTGACACCCAGAAGAACTTTGATAAAGTTATATTCCCATTTCCCATGTCCCACCCAGGGAAATCTCACTCCTAATGGCTGTAGAATCAAAAGGAAATGATTGCCAACCAACAACAGTCATAAAATACAAGGAGGAATCAGAAGATATCAGTGCCTCCTGGCACACCTCTGTCTCACTTTTACCCTCCCCATTGCACTTTCAACTCTAAACTCCAGTCAAAAAACCCTGTAAAAACTGCAGAAACTCCATTTACAGCTCCCTCAGCCCAAGATGACTTAGTCAGCCTGTCCCTGCCTTCTGAAGCACCAAATGCAAAGATGTTTCTGAGATATGAAAAGCAAACTCATCTCACTAAGTGCACCAAATCACCAAATCCAAATCAGGAATGCTCTGTTACATTAAAGTTCCAAACCCCACACACATGGGCACAAACACAGGCAGCAGGAGGTGATTTGACTGGATGAACCAAAGGTGAATGATGCTCATTCACTGCTTCTAAAATGTGATTGATGTTTCTTGCCTTTCCCCCAGAAATGCTGCTTCCAAGAGGTGAAAGCAGCATGGACTGGGCAGCCAGAGCAGCCAGCTCAGCTGCAGATTCTCCTCTCTCTGCTGCAGTCATTTCCCTTGGTGTTTCCAATGCACTTTCTGCTTTTTCACAGCTGTGTCTGCATGCAGCAGCTGCTCACATGTTTGGTGTGGGCTCTTCCCAAGAAGATTTGGGGAGCAGATGCTGATGGAGAAAGGACATTTAATGTTACATTTTTTATTTTCATCTTTCAGCTAAAAAATTCTGCATTAGTTCGATTAAGAATTGACTAAATCAATCACTTTCAGATGGTTTTGGCTCAGAAAGGCTGGACCACAACCTTATCCCAAGTGTGCCTAAGCTGCCTTTTCCCTAATTCCAGCCCAGCCCCAGGCAGCCGACCTCTGCCATGGGCCTGCCTGGCCATCTGGACAGCACCTCTAAGCACAGTAATCCCCTGGGGATTAACACCACACATCTTGCCTGGATCCAGTGGAATTCAGGTTATTCCGTGGCCTCCAAGTGCAACATTTGTGCTCAGAGGATATTCCCTAAGTTTTCTAGCTTGTCTGAAATACTCCTGTCCTCAGCATCCAGCCCTGATTCCTCTGGGAGAGGCTCTAACATCACATTTTCCTGATTTTCCTTTCCATGCTGGAATTCCCAGTGGGCAAGCCCTGGGACAGCAGCTTTAGGCAACCACAACCATGAACATTCCCCCAAACTGTTTAGAAAGTCCCGTTATTAAAATGAACCAGTTGTGAAATCTCTTAAATGACTTTATTCACTTGAAGGAGTGTTTGTGGAACGTGGACCCATTAGCAACAACAGCACTAATTTAGTGACAATTACTCTGCCTCCTGCCATGATGTTTAGTTCTCTTGGGCTCATCTGGGAAAAAATGGTGCAATTATTTTAATTAAGTGAGAACAGGCTTTGTGATTTGAGCTGTTGAAGTCTTTTCCTTGCAAAGCTGTTATAAACAAATTTGTAGGAAAATGTCAGTATAAAATGAAGATTTTAAGATTATAAATGGTGTTCTAAGGTCACCTTGTCTCCAACCACCAACTTGTATCAGAAAATGTCCCTACACACTTAATTGAAGTAAGATCATAAACCCTTTACATTTAAAGGTCTTTTAGTGCTTGACCATCTGTTCAGGGCCATGGGGCACAAACACAGAGAGGGGGATTAAGGCAGGTTGGGAGAAAAGCAATCCATCAATATGATTATTCCTTCTAGGAAAACCCCTCTAAGAATTCAAGAATCCAAGGCAAAATGGGCACAGGAATACCAGACAGGTTGAAAGACGTTCAGAAAAGACACCTGATACTGAAATTCATCTCCACAAAGTGATTTTAACTCACAAAATTTACTTCTGTATTTGAGATGAATTTTAATGTATTCTATCTGTATCAATTCAGAACTCTAGACCTTCCTTTTATGCCATGTACATTCTGAAATATGTGACAGACTCCCTATTTCTTCAAATATAGACCAGTTCCATGAAAGATGGGGAAAAAAAGGAGCTGCAATGGCTCTAGGAATAACTCAGTCTCTGCCTTCATTCAGTGCTTTTCTCAGCTTCTGTGACATCCAAGAGACAGCCTTGTGAGGCTGTTCTTTAAATTTTCCTTTTGAAAACTTATCACTCCACAGAACCCAGCATCTGTAAATCTCAGAAACCAATGGCAGGTCTTTCTGGAAGCTAAAAGAAGACCTTTTATTAAAACTTATTAATAAACTTTAATAAAACCTTAAAATCTTAAAAGAATTGTGGTTTCCTTCGAGCAGGAACCACCTGCTGTAACCCTGAGGGGAGGATTGGCAGCACAGAGAGTGCAGGGTGCTGAGCTGGAGCTGAGCAGGGTCAGGGGCTGCAATCCCACAGCTGAATTCCCAATTTCATTTGGTCCTGGATTCAGTAGGACTCAGGTAAATGTACAGGAAGTAAAGTAATTGCTCCTGGGCTCCTAAAGGAAATGTGTTTTTATCTTTTGCTATGGCCTCCAATATCCACCTCAGTTTGAAACAAAGCATCCTGACAGATTCATTTCTCCCCAGGGCTTAGAGCCAGGAGATAAGCAGGCATTTGAAGGCTGATGAAAGTGTCAGCTTGCTGGCTGAACTGGAAAAAATGGGTTTTCAGGAAAATATTTTACAGAGATCCACATTTAGCAGAGGTTCTGGACTTTGTTCAGTACTGGCAGGTCCACACTCACTCCATGTCAGATCTCATCAGGCCAGAAAATTTAGTTGCTCTCTGCCACATAATGTCCTTAGAGGCCAATATTGATTATCCCCCTGTAATTCCCTGAAGTGGGAAAGCTTTCCCATCTAGCTGGACTCAATTCACATTCCCCACAAATGATTGTCAGGGACAGAAGGGATATGAATCACAGCAATCTGCACGTATGGTACCAGTTAATTTGAAGTTGTCCACTTAGCATTAACGTGACATTTTCTTTGCGATGTTTCCCTATTTCTTCTTTTCTTTTTTAATCAAGTTGAAGATGAGGCATCTGGAAACCGTCTCTAATTCAGGGTTAGACCAGGAGAAACAACATCTTCAGTAAAAGGCAAAATCAGGAGAGATTTGCTGATTTTTTGAATGATGCTGGAGAACCAGAGAACACTGGGAATTGATGTCCCCAGTGAGAGACTTTGTGCAAAGGCTTTTCCTGGGACTCTGGGGCTTTTGGAGCTGAAATTCTGCAGCCACACCTCACGAGCTGTTCCACTGGAAGATTATTTGCCAACTGCCACATTTTTGAAGGATTTCCCCAGACAAGATGTTTCTCTCAGGACATGGCCCATTCTCCTCCCAGTAACACTGACAGTATCAGTTATTTCTTTAGTGGCAGCTAACATTTCAGAATTACTGGGAGCAAGGAATATTTTGGATCATCATCAATGACTCCTCAGCCTCTGGTCAGCCAGAACTCCTTAAAAAAGGAGAGTGGTAAGTCACTGGAACCCCAAAGCCTTGAGAGCCTGGATGTTGGTGCCACTCACCATCACAGGAAGGCTTCTGGAAGCTTCCACACACTTGGGAATTATCACAACAGGTTTTTATACCTAAGTGGGAGGAGAATCCCATTCCCTTTGAATGCTACAGATGAAAAGTTGGAGCCCTTTCAAAGGGACCTTCATGCAACCCCCTGCCCGTGGCTTCAGCCCATGAGACCCCTGCCCATGGAACCTCTGCTCTTTTCAGTTATCCCATTTGTTTTCCAGGTGTCTCCTGGTGTTTCCTTTGTTTTCCAGGTGTCTCCTGGTGTTCCCTTTGTTTTCCAGGTGTCTCCTGGTGTTCCCTTTGTTTTCCAGGTGTCTCCTGGTGTTCCCTTTGTTTTCCAGGTGTTTCCACTCGCTGGCTCAGAACGACACCGTCTGGCAGGAGCACTGAGCTGGTTTAATCCCAAACTCTGATCAATCTCAGCCTCAGCAGTTTCCTACCTGCTACCTGGATGATCTCCAGGGAGATCCTCAGGTGAGAGCCCCTCTCTCTCATCCCTCTTTTCAGAAGTTGGAAGCTGAACCCAGTAGGAAGAAGCCAAAAGGACTTTGGGTGACACAATTCCTGCTGCATCACAGCTTCACTGAGGACCTTCTCTGTTTGAAGTACAAATGCCCACTGGTTCATCAGGTCTCAGAGAACAAGAACTGGACCAGGAATACTCAGGCTGTCCCATCATGACATTTTCAAAACCAAACTATTCTGGTTTTCAGTGCTGAAACACTTCTGTTAGAAAATGCAATCATTAAAAGGATGTTAAGGCTCTCCACTGCCAGAGGGCAGGGTGAGATGGGATATTGGAATTCCCAAGGAATTCCTGGCTGTGAGGGTGGTGGGGCCCTGGCACAGGGTGCCCAGAGCAGCTGTGGCTGCCCCTGGATCCCTGGCAGTGCCCAAGGCCAGGTTGGATGGGGTTTGGAGCACCCTGGGACAGTGGAAGGTGTCCCTGCCATGACAGGGGGATAAAACAAAACAATATTTTAGGTCCCCTCCAACCCAAACCATTCCACAATTCTATGATAAATGCACCACTCCATCCAAAACCTGAGGATTTACAGGCTCTGAAGATTTAAGAAAACCACCTTCTTTCCTTGGAACAAAAAAAAAGTTCTTGCATATAGGAAATAGTTTCTCCCTATTTAGCACATTGTTCAGTTAAAGCTTCCATGCTCCCAAATCTCCAGCCTCTATGCCAGCAATATGGTACAGGTAAATAAATTCTTATGCCAAGTTTTAAAATCTGCTTTTTTGCTTTTTAAACAAATATTGACACTGCCCAAATGCATCTCATCATCTCTGCTTCATTCCTAACAAATCTCCAAGGAAATACTGGTTAACATTTTTCTGTTATTGTGATGCACACAGAGACTCTCTCATTATTTACCTGAATTGTTTGCAAACTTCTAAGATTCCTTAAATTGTCACAAATTCTTAGATTTGATATTAATTTCATCACTAAATAAAACTATTTCCAAAATGATCGTAAAACTATGGAGAAAAAATGGCCATTCCTATGTACAATAAAAGCTTTTCCTGTGAGATGTTCTGTGCTCATCCTCTTCATTTTTTAATTACTGTTCTGCTCTAGAATGGGACCTTTTAAAGTCAGTTTGCTGTAATTTTCACATCCACATCCTTCTCCAGTTAGTGGAACAGTATTTTCTGCAGTGATGAAGGCACAGGTACAGCCACACCTCTCTGAGTTACCTGCTGTCCTTTTCTCAGGGAATGGCATTGCTGGAGCTTATTTTTGGTATTTTAATAACAAAGACAAGGCAAACCAAACCAGAGCTCACAGGGACGAGGTTTGGTTCTGACAACCAAACACCAAATCAGAGCCAAGCATTTTTCCACTCTGGTAAAGTTTTTGTCTAGAAATGATTTTTAGAAAAGAAGAGAGAACTTTAGGGAATTCTTCCTCCAAAAGGGATTGAGGAATGTGGCACTAAGCATTGATTAATTGAAAATACAGGGAGTGAGGGCTGCTGCTCTGCCTTCCCAAAGACACCAAGGTGTGAAACCAGTGCTCAGGGCAGCTTTTCTGAGGACACAGAACCCAAGATATCCCTCTTTACTTGTTGCATAACTCCTGTAAAACCACAAGCCTAACAGGCATGAAATACAGAATGCATACAGACAAGCAACCAGGCACTGGAGTCAATTAAAATACATCACAGGGAAAGGGTTTCTCTCTCTGGGCTTTTCCTGAGTACAACAAGGAACTCAAGCTTTTAAAAAGAAAAACTGGGCTTTTGAGAATTGCTGTTGAGTTCCCAGATTCCTTCAGCAGCCACCAGCACAGGAGGGATGAGCTCCAAGTTCAGCATGCAGGACACTGCAGCACAGTTCTCCCTGCTGGAGGCACTTCCCTGACTTCACCCCTGCTTTAATCTCACCAGGGACAACTTCAGCCCCAACTGATTCTGTGCACTCTTCCTGCTGGATGGGTGTAAAGAAACTACATCTAATGAGCAGCAAATCACCTGTTTTTAAAATAATTAAAACAATACAGCTGACTCACAACAGAACTGTAGTCTCTTTTCTCTCTTCTAATGTGGGTAGCAGAAGGTCTCTGGTTAAAAATAGAAAGCCTTTCTGACAGTGACAGCAGCTAGTTCAGCGAGCAGAAAAGGAGCTTGAACATACCTGGTGCACTCCTTCCTCGCACACTTTATGCAGGAAGAAGCAGCCATTAGAGATACATTTATTATTTAAGCTTTAGTGATAGTAGGAGCCAAAGGTACAGCAAAAGCTCCCTTAAGAACCTGCTGTATTTGTGTAAAGCATTTAAGTTTGAATAACAGAAAAGAAGTGCCCAAGGAAGCTTTGCAAACTACACTTCCCCCTACAGTAAAACTAATTTCCCTCAGAAAAGGGGTTAAAATAAACATTTTCCCCTTACCTTTTTCTGGGCTGAGGCATTTAATTGTGCTTGCATCATCCATATTCCAGTGAGAGATTCAAGTGAAAACACCAGGGGAAGCAGCAAGGACCATTTGCACATCCCTGATCTGTCAGAGGACCCTTGTAAAGAACGAGGAGCTGCACATTCCCCTCGGTTTCACTGCAGCATCCGAGGGCTCCCAGGGATGCCTGCTGGGAGCAGCCTCATCCTTTATTCCCTGTGCAGGAGGGCACAGGAGCTGCTGGCAGGTACGAACCAGCGCAGGAGCTCAATGAATGTTCGCAGCCTTTCCCTGCAACTCAAGTGTTCAGCCACCTGGGATAACTTGTTAACTCTTTGCCTCCCTGCTCCCAGGCAGGGCCTGGGGGTGTCTTTTTTTCTTTTTTGCTTCGCTCCTTCGGAAAAGAACTGAAGGGAAAAGTTGTGGATGTCAGCAAAGAAGCACAGAGGATAATTAACTTTTAATTCTTCTGGGATGGATTGCAGTAGGCAGCAGACGTCAGTGAGGTGTTACTTCATTTAAGAAGGAGAAGAAAAGCAACTTCTTTTTTGTGTTAATGCCTCCCCTGTGTCCATTCAGCATCCTACACATTGTTATGGGATCCTCCCAGACTTGCTTAAGTTTAGAAAGCAAGTCTACAGCTCCTGATAAAAATAGGCAAGCTGTTCTCTTTGGATTTCTTTCTAGTTCCTTTTCTTGGCAAGGATGATCTATTTCCCACCTTTTTAACTTGGAAGGAAATATTAATGCAGAATTAATGGGATATGGCTAGGAAACAATGCACATTATTGTAGTCTGTGTCCCAAAGCACAACACAGAAGACAGACAAAGACCTTTGAGTCCTGTCTAAATCCTGGAGAAGAATTGCAGCATCTTTGTATGAGAGCACTGCCTAAAAATTCCAACCAGGAATAGTCGCTGCCCCTCCTACATGCCACTGAAATACACAGGATAAAACAATTTGTTCCCTTGAGGACTTGAAATCTAATTAAAAGGGAATGATAAAGGATTGGGGGAAAGTTTGTAGGAAAGGAAACTGATGCTGGGGATCACAGTATGGATACACCAGGACATACCTGCCACGGAGCCCTGCAGGCAGTGACCCCACACAGCTCCATCAGTGCTGCTCTGGCTCCTGTCCCCAGCTGACTGCAGGAACTGAGGCCAGGCTGTTTGTGCTGTTTGTGCTGTTTGATGCTGCCCTCCTGCCTTGTCCCTCCTCATCCTGACCTCCCTCAGCACAGGGGTGCTGTGTGAGGCTCCCAGAGTCACCTTTCTCCCACCCCACCCAGGCTCTCCCTGTTGGGAATGCTGATCCTCGTTCACAGCTCCCAGTGCTGCAGGATTGTCCTGCTGTTTCCATCCTGCATCATCTTTGCATTTTAGGGATCACTCTCTACTGCAGGAAGATCAAGATCTCTGCAGGACCTGACACAACCCTCCACAGTTCTCATTTAGGCAGGAGTCCCATGGTCCTTGTTGTCTAAGGAATGACTCCAGGATTTGGTTCAAGTTGACTTTCAATAAAACATTATCCTATTTGCTTAGTGGCTTTCAGCACTAACTGTGTCCCCTGAGGTCTCATCTCCTGAGCAACTCATGCAGGAGCACTCGCTGCAGGAGCCTCTGGGGCTCGTGTATTTGCACCAAATCACTTTTGGGTAGCTCCTCCTGCAGCCACTGTGCTTTAGCTCAGGCTCATCAGGGCAAACACTGTGGAGAGTGAGCCAGGTTTATCCTAAAAGGAACTCTCATTTCTGTTCTTATTTCCTGTTGGTAAGTGCAGTTTATCAACAGATCTCTGTCTCATATCAGAGAGGAGAAGGCCCAGAAAATGCCCAGAAAATTCCTGTCAGACAGCTTCTCTGGGGAATCCCAGGGCAGGAAATCTTCACACTGCAGGATTCAATTCATTGCTAGAGACAAATTTCCCATCCAACACCACCTATTCCTCACCTCCTGATCAAGAGACAGAGCAAATTTAAAGATAACAGCTATGGAGGATCAACTAATTCACTAATTACCCCATCAAATTGGGCAAAGCTTGTTGCTTCACCAGGTTATGCCTTCTTTGGAAAGAAAAATATACTCCCATCTGAGACCATTAGAGATTCAGGATCAGTACCTAATTACTGTATAATATCAATTTCATAAAATGAAATGTTTTGTTTCTCTGGGAGTTTTTTGCTGTGCAGTTAGAACAGGGTCACAGAACAAACGTCAGAGAAACATTTAAATGCCTTCACAACACATGCAAATTTTTTGAAATAAAGAGAACACAGACTGTGCTATCATCGAGACCAAAGCCTTTTACATTAAAAGATTCTCTTATGCCAAGTAATGTCTAGCCTGAACCAGGAAACCTCTCTGTGCAAAGACAATCTGCTGACTCTTGAAATCAATGCTGAACTTTTATGTGGCTTTTGTGGACTCTGATTCACACCAGAAGTTCATATGTGACTGGGAGAGGTCACCAGCACTCAGTTCAGAGAGCACAGTGCTGGCATGGAGCAAACCCACCCTGTTGTCAGTTCCTTATTCCACAAAGCTTAGCATGCCCCAATTCCTTCATCCTCCATGCCCAGCTCTCCAGCTCTGCCAACCAGAGCAGTGCCTTGTGCTGTGGTGCTGTCACATCACAAAGATTTAAGTCCTCAGAAGGGACTAAAAGGGGCCAGGACTCCTCTCAATTCCTCCTTTCCAAGATGTGCAGAGGGAGCCCAGTGATGGCACCGAGCAGCCGACCCTGGTAGGATGAGCTGAGCCATGACCTGGCAAAGATCTCCTGCAGGACCCTGAGCTGTCCCAGCCCTCTGCCACAGCCACAGCACCATCCTGGTGCCTGGGAGAGGAGCAGGGCACTTCAGAGAAACAACACAAAGCACCCAAGTTCCAACTGATAGCACACTTCTGTCAGGTCACAGTGGCACACACTGTAAGGCTACATTATAATGTGACTATACATGCACCTACACATACATCCTCCATCCCCAGGCTCCAGCTGCCAAAGTTTATCACATTTTAAGACCTATTTCCTGACAGAAAGAACAGAGATCTTGTTGCCCAGCACAACAGAGGAGTGTCAGCACTGCTGGGGACAGAATGAGGCAGCTGGGAAATGCAGCTCCACCATGGTAAAGTGGAGAATGGAACATCCACAATGCCAGGGATGTTCTAAATAACTTCTGGAAGTCGAACACCAAACCCTCCTTGAAAGCCACCAAACTCCATCCAGAGAGTTCCATCTCTCACAATCCGTGGCATCACTTCAAGACCTTCTATAAATCAACTTCAACACATGTGGGTGTCTGTTCTTAAGTTTTTGTTCCCATAGTTACCAATGTACTTTACCACAGAAGAGAACAGCAGGTGGCAAGACACAGAACAAAATCACCATTCTTTTAACATATGAAGAGTTGAGAAGTTTCAAATTAAGGTTTGATTGCAAAATGTTTACAGACAGTAACCAAGATGAACACTATCAGATTAGAAAACTGTGAGATCCTTCCATACATTTAATCCTGAGTCAACAATAAATTCAACATCCAGTAGGGTGATGGATTTCCAGCCCTGCATCAGATGATACCATGGGATTGCACAATCTGCTGCAGCAAGAGTTATGTCTTTGTAATTTGAAATTCTCCCTAGGTCCCCTTGATACCTTCCCATGTACTTTCTATACAGAAAAGGTGAAGAGGCCCAGCACACTGTATACAAGATAGATTGCTCCAAATAAAATTATCTTTGTGGGATAGAAACAGTAAAAACAACCACCAACAGTCTGTTCAAGGAAAACAAAAATTGACTTGAAGGATGCTATCAAAATTCTCACAGCTTGCAAGTAATAACTTCTCCATTGTCAACTCAAATAGAGGGCAAAATGACTGGCATTGAATGTGCTGTAAATACCAAGGAGATGCTTTGCATAAATAAGTTTTGTGACTCTTTCAATAATAAAATCAGACACTGCAGTTCTGTGTGCTGTCAGGCAGAGGAACAGAGGTGATGTCCTTCACATGCCCAGTGCCACAGGCTCACACCCTGTCACGTGTCTGACAGCAGGACAGGGATCAAAACCCACCAGCTAAATTGTACCTGCTCCTGAAACCCTCTGCCACTGATTAGCTGCCCTCCCTGGGGCTCAGCAGCCTGCTTAGAACACAGAGATAACAACCATTCCTTTGGCTCTCACAGATATCAACCATTCCTTTGGTTCTCCCTTTCATCCCCCTTCTCCCAAACTTCTATTGAACACCAGAAGGAAAGAGAATGCTGAGAAAGTTGTTTGAACTAAGCTGGTTTAACCTGATTTTTTCACCACCACAGTTTCAGAATAAACAACATTTACTATCTTTATTATTTAAGTCTTAGATCTTTTTTTCTGTTTTGGAGATTGGGAGAACTGAAGTGTTTTGGTGGCCTATTTTCTTATAGACCCATAAATCATCTTGGCTGTTTGAGGTTTTCAGGGAACACACATTCTTCCAAGAAATTCTGTGTTACATAAGATGGGAAGACACTCGTGTCTAGCAGAGGAGGGGGAAAGGCAATAATAAAAGAAGGCAAAACCAGTTTCAAATAGATCTTGGGGTCTCAGAAAGCCTTTAGAAGTACAGCCCAGCTACCAACCAGACTGAACCAGTCCTGAGTTCTCAACAACTTCAGTGACAAGAACAGTCCCCAGCACCACAGCCCCAGCCCCAGGAGCTCCCTGCAGCACTTCTGTTTCCTGCCGTGTTTTATAAACAAGTGTTCAAACTTCTGACTAACAACCTGAAAATGAGGGAAGGATCATTGGCTGGCCCACTTTGTTTAAATAAAAACACTTCAGTAAGTAGTTTATACTGTGTGCAGGTGATAAAACCTGGAGGTGCTGCAGTGACAGCTGCAGACAGATGTGCTTGCAGCTGGAATTCCTGCTACTTCTTTTCAGATCACTAAAAGAAAAATGTAAAAATCCCTTGGCTTGCTGCTCCTCTTTGTCCCGCCGAGTTTGACAATTGAGAAGTTGAACTCTGTGCTGCACCTCGCTGCACAATTGCTCTCATTGTGATATCTTTAAATATCTGACAAACTACAAGCAGTGCAAGCTGCCTTGCAGAGTGAGTTTGTGGCTCTGGCAGTGCCTCCCCTGCAGCCAGAGCTGCTTCCCAAATTCAGGAATTCTGCACAGCCAGAGCTGTCAGGCAAACACCCCCCTGCCCTTGGGAACTGAGCACCTCAGGGCAGGCAGAGCTTCCAGGAAAGGTTTGAAGGATGGTCCTGGAGATCATTTCCCCTCCCTGTGACTGAGGTTCCTCCCTCACAATACTTCCCGTGTCTTTTCCAGTTAGTTTTGGCAACTCCTCCAGTGAGGTGCTAAACCTCAGTTACTCCAGTGCGTCTGGTGATCTCAGATGCATCCAAGCAACAGAGACACAGCTCATAAAGATTAATGTTAAATTACCTCAGATCCCTTTCTGTTTCTCTTTCTGCTCCCCTTAAAAATAGAAATGCATTAATATTCCTGCTTGAGTGCAGCCCAGCACAGTTGCTTTATTGCCTGGTTCTGCTGTTAGCAGTGGAAGGAGCCCGCTCACAGCTCCCTGCTCTTGGTCCTGTTACTGCTTCTGACACATTTTCCATCCTGCAGCCCATTGTCTGCAGAGCTCTGCTGCCTCTGAGAATCCGGTGTCAGCACTGTGGGAGAGCAGTGGGAAAGGCACAAAACAACCACAACTACAAGAGAATCATGGCTGCCTGAAACACATGGATTGTCCCTAAGAACAGATAATAACCTGCTTCACGTTATTCACATCTTTGGTGTGTGCTGGGGACAAGATATGAGATACCCGAGGCAGGAATGGAGCCAAGAAATAAATTAATCATTTCATTTTTCAGCAGACAGCGCTCTGACACATATGACAAAATCTCCTGAGCTAATTCTCTCCCCAAATCAAAACTTGCAATTCATTCAGTCACAACTGTGACACGGATTTCTGAGCACAGACACAGTTCTCAGACAGTTGAGCCATGAAAAACTCACAGTGGGGTGGAATCGATTACTAATTAGAAATAGAAGACACATATGCTTGCACCCATAGAAAACATCTGTGCTGCACTCTGCTCCATTGTCCCACATAAATTGGAAAAGATAAACGCATTGCTCTGTGCAGGCACAAAGTAGATGAAGCATTCATGCTTTGTTAAACTTTCCAGCCACTCGAGGGTGTGTTTGAAATTATGATGCATGTTAAATTTAAACAGATTTATTATCCACGTGTTCCGAATGTAATGAACACTTCACTGCCTCACATTTCCTACTTTAAAAATAGCAGATTTTCTAGACTGAACACACACGTGTGTCTTGTGTAGGTCTAACACAAAAGTTTTAGTCATACAGATGCTCTGAAGCAGCAATTAATGTCTAATTTTAAACATTTTCCTGTATATTTATGCACATACAGCTTCAAGTGCCCACAAGAGCAGGTACAATAAAAGACTTTCACAATAACAGTGGAGAAGTGCTGGGTATTTTTAAGCCAAAGGAATTTGGGGTACTTGGCATCAGAAGTTCTTAAATAAAAAAGTTCCATCATGAAAATTCTGCCTGACACACTCAGATCACTCCACCTGTTGCCAAAATCAGGATAAGACAATTTGGACTCTAAGGCCTGATAATTAGATGGTTGCAACCCAAATACATTTGGGTTTGGATAAACATTGTCCAAACTTTGTTTGCCCACAACCAGATTGAAGCAGAGGATGAAGATGCAGCAATACAAGAAGATCAGTGTAGAGTGTGAAAATCATTGTTCACTATCTGCACTAATTAGGACTCTGGGTGCCCCATTAAGAGGAACTAACTCACCTTCTTGCACAGTGAAAAGGTTATCTCAAATCAGAGCTTTTTGTAGTGTACTTTGTATTTTGTAATTAGAACAAACTCCCTTAGCAGATACATGAGATTTCTGTGTCAGGTTTTCGCTGTGCAGAGAAACCAAAAATGAGATCTCCAAGTTCTACGTGAAATTTTCAGTCCTGATCCTTCACTTCCCAGCCCTCTCCTTATGCAATGCTTTCATTTAGACTATCCTGAGTACTGGTGCAGAATTAATCAGGTCAGCAAAGGGGCTGCCAGCCACGATTACTGCACCTTTAAATACTTCTTTTCACCGTCAGTTCAACTGTTACTCTTCTATTTTTAAATCGGTTTCCAACTCCAGACCCACGGGCAGGGGGCAAATCCTTCCCCAAAAATGCCACGGACAGGAGGCCAACACCAATCTCAGGTCTGGAGGTTATTCCCTTTTTTCCTACAGCTTGTTTACTGAATTGTTAAGCATTCTGGCAGCAAATGGAAGGGGGTGGGGAAGAAGACGAGCTGCCACATTTCTAAAATTAGCATCTTCTGTCTCCGAGAAGCCTGTGGAGATTTAAAAAAATTAGGTTTCTCTGCAAGATGCAGAGAGATGTGGAATTTAAACGGCGTTACACGGCTCAAATCCTGAGCTCTGTTTCATACCTGCAAGCGAGTTCACCTGCCTTCCCTTTCTCCCCCTTCTCCCAGCTGTCAGGCAGAATATTACAAAATACCCAGTCCATTTTATGGTAAAAAGGGATTGCATTCATGGCCCTGCCATCCCCAGGGATCTTCCAGCCGCTCCCTGGGGTCCCAGACATGTTCCCTGTTCCAGGTCACTCCTGCTGGGCTCTCCCAGCCTCTGGGGGGGCTGCAGTTCCCTGCTCACTGATTTTCTCCCCCAGGTGTGGTTTTTGGAGCTCAGGTGCCAGCACTGCCCTGCCCAGGGGATGTGTGGTGCCCCTGTCCATGTGGGGTGTGAACAGGGTGTGCCACAAATTGAGTGTGGCTACAGCCAGGATTGCTCCAGTTCCAGAGCTGGATTGTACAGGAATGTTGGTTTTAACACACACACTGCCATGAGAACACCATTAAAAGTGACATTTTGATCTCTGTTTATTAATAAAACCCAACAGTGACAGAACTCACAGTGCCTCAGTTCCTTCGATGCCACCACTGCCATCTGCACCAAATTTTATATTAAACATCCTAACTAGAGGTGTCTTGAGCAACTTGAATGAAAATCACTTACTTTGGCTTTATGGAGTTTCACCAAGTAGGAAATGCTTTGTAGAACAGAAATTTTTTAGATTTCTTTTTCATATCAGATTAAAAAGATAAAAAGTATTTCACTGAAGGTTCAGGCTATTATAACAGACCTGTGCTGACAAATCCTAACCCAGAATATTGAGCTCTCACAGATGGGCTTTAAGTTAGAAATGGAAGAGATTCAAGAATAAAACCCAAGTTTCTTTCCAAGAATCACTAAGGGTGCCAAAGTCCTCCTTTGGATCACCTCGTGAAGGAACCAAAGGCTCAGTCATGACACAAATGCAGACTGGCACAGGCAGAATTACAACATATGGGACTGGGAGGCTTTGTTCCAAAAGTCCCTTTTCTTCGTTTAGCAATTATATTTATTCTGCTCATATTACAAACCACAGTTCATGTCTTAGGACAGCTATATTTGCTTAGATTTCTTTCAGGTGTTGGAAGCATCAGTGGGCAGTGTTCAAGCAGAGAATTGTGGAAAGAAATGGGAAGTTTTGGTCCATCAAAATAGGTACTGGCTTTAAAAGCCAGTATAGTATATGGCATATGTTACTTATATATANCTAGTATAGATTAGACATGTATAAATTGAGATGAGATGGTTTAAAACAATGAAAAAATCTGCACATTTTGTTCTAAAACTTAAAAAATAGGTTTATTTGAACCTTCAGTGAAATGCTTTTTTTTATTTTTAATCTGACATGAGAAACAAATCTAAAAAATTCTATTTTACAAAGCATTTCTCATTTGGTAAAACTCCATAAAGCCAAAGTACCTGATTTCATTCAAGTTGCTCAAGCCACCTCTAGTTAAGATGTTTGATATAAAATTTTTTTGGACCTGAGTTATTTCAAGTACTTCCTGACTGGAGACAGAAAAATCCCATAAACCTGACCCAAAACCCAGCAGACCAAATAAAAGGGTCCAAGAGACACAAGTCTGGGCCTTGTCACATCCCAGGGATGTCCCACAAACAGCACAGAGGTGCTGCAGCTCCTGCCTCAGCACAATTGACATTGCTGCAAGTCAATTCTCTGCACACATCTCTGCCTGTCACTGCTAAATTACAATTACAGTCACCCCTTTTAGCTATTTGCCACTGATTAAATGAAAGCACAGAACTCAGTTTATCTGATTAGCCAGTCTGAGCAGCAAAAAAAATTAACCTGCAAGTGGCAGCTTCACTTTTCTTAGTGAAGATATCTTAGCACAGGTACCCCGAGCCCACTTCATGTTTGCTCTGCCCTCTCAGGCACAGCCCTTGGAAATTTCCAGGATCAGAAATTCCACTCAAAGGTGATCTAAATCCCAGGTGCCCAAAGGTCCCAGGGCATGAAACTCCTGTCTCTCTTTAAGGCAAACCCCTGCCCCCACCAGCACAGGGAATTCAGCCTGTCCTCACTGTCCACAGGCCACGGTTTCTTCATCCTTGTAATAAATTATGGATGCCCCCCATACACATCTGTTACTCAAATCACCAGTTAATAATGTATGAATAAATGAAGAGACTGCTCTGAGGAGAGAGAACTGTGGGGGACTAAACTTTGAATTCTCTGCTACAGCAGCAAGCATCAAAGCTGTACTGCCAGGCTTGACCTCAGCTGGGTTTTATTTTTTAAGAGGGTTTGAACCAGCCTCTTATGAACATGAATGGCTGAACAGCAGGGGCATGGCTTGAAAGCTGGCCCAGAAACACCGGGAAAGAATGAAACACCAAATGAAAAGCTTGCCAGAAGCACATGGGTATCAAAAGTCTTCGCTATCTTGTGTCAGTCTGAACTGGGAGTGAAGGTCATAAGGAAATTGATAATTCTCCCCAGAAATACTTTGTTAATTCTCACTAACAGAGTTCTCAGTCAGGGGAACTGATGCCATTTGAAAATATAAAAATAAGAAAAAAAGAGGAAGGGCTGCTGAAGAAGTTTCTAAGTTTACAATAATCTCGTGCATCACATGCTGCAGAACTGTAACTCGGCACCGAGCGCCGCTGGATCTCAAGTCGGAAAACATCACCAAGGTGTGCTGAGGAGCCCCAGCTGGAACCAGCGCGGGGTGTGGGCTCAGGAGCGGCGCTCAGGAGGGGACAGTCGCCTCCCCACGGCCGCGGTGTCACTCGCTGCCAGCGGGACGCGGGGCGGGCTCGGGGCGCTGCGGGCGCTCCGGGCGCTGCGGGCTCGGATCCCCGGATCGCTGCGGGCTCGGAGCGCTCGGAGCGCTGCGGGCTCCGGGCGCTGCGGGCTCCGAGCTGCGGGCTCGGAGCGCTGCGGGCTCGGATCGCGCTCCCTCCCGGGAGGCAGCATCGGGACCGGCCCGAGCAGCACAGCCCCTCCCAGGGCAGGAGGCGAAACCGAGAGCAGCACCGAGGCTGTTCCATCCCCACAGGAACTGCAAACACACCTACAAACGCCCCACCGGGCAGAAGGGCAAGAGAATTCAGTGCACGGCATGGACTGCAAGTCTTAGCACAAAAAGCTGTGCCAGTCCAGGGAGTGTCTCCAGGCACTTGACTTCTCACAAGGGCGTGCAGCTCATCCATCGAGATAAGCATCACCTCTGCAGTGCTGGAGACTGACAGAACAGCTATTTCTCCATAATAAAATGAACGGCAGTCTGTCACTGCATTGTCTCTTGTCCCTAAATCACCTGCTTATGCTGCACCTTTCACAACAAAAAGGAAGCAGGGAATCTTCACAGCTCCCTCACAACTGTAACTTTTATTATTGCTTTAAACTTTATTCTGATCAAGGTAGGAAATCTGCACATCTTGCCTGGTACTCGCAGCCAGTTCACAACTTTGCTGAGAAGCAAACAGCAAAGTGCTCAGAGCACAGGCTGCCCAGTCCCCTGAACCAGGGCAGGAAAGCAAATCAGGCTCTGAACCAGACAGTGATGGACCCAGAGACTCTCTGGTGATTGGCAAAGTCCCTCTGATATCACAGCCACATTTCTAGGATGTCACAACCACGCTACACTGTGCAGAGAATCCAGACTTTTATCCCTCCACTGTCTGTAAGAGGCTTGAATCCAGTATCTGGTACTTGTACTACTAAAAAAGCTCTTCCAGCTGAGGATTAATCATCTCAGTAGGACTGTGCAAACGCATGTGAGATGAGTGGGGAAGGTTATATAAAGCCCACAGAGAGCAGGAAAATGCAGAACAGAACTGAGGACCTGCCTTGCACAGCACCTGAATGCCTGCAGGTGCTGCTAACAGTGAGATGCATTCCGAATGCTGGCTGTAATTTACTTGTCAGTCATTTACCTGATTAATTATCTCCTCCAAATGGCTCATCACCCAGGGTACCTGAAGTGTTACAACCATCATTAGAGATGCAGTGGTGTGATCCTCAAGCAGGCACAGCCCCCTCTGCACAAGCACACCCTGCCATGAGACATTCACCTGAAAATGAGTGTCCAGGGCCACAGGAACACACAGCACTGCAGAACCACCTGAGAACTGGGAATGGCTTTCATGGACTGTGTACCACAGGTAAAGATAACTGCACAATCAAACCTGATCAGCATCATCCTCCCCAGCAGAACTCCTCTGCAATCACTGAGAGAACACAGCTTTGTGTGACAGCAGAAATCATTCTATACACACAGCAGTGAGTAATGACATTCAGAAATGATGGGCAGGGTGTAGCACAGTGCATCGTGGTGGAGTTTGTGTTGTTTAAACGCCAGCCTTCCCTTCCTCCATCAGTAAACTTTGCAAGGCACACTCAAATGCAAAGTCTACAGCTCCTGAAACTGCTGTGGAGTAAACAATTCATTCAGAGAATTGGGAATTGCTCCGTCCTTAGCATTAGGGTTTCTCGGAAGCAATACATGTTTCATTTGCTGTAAGTGGAATGGATTTTCATTTACTTAGTTGTCTTTGTATTTATCTAGATACTATGGCCGTAATTAATAAAAACATGCCTTCTTAAAGATACAAGATCTTTTGAAATGACAGTGAGCTGATAAGATCTAAAAAATATTGTCCTCTAACAAACAGGGTCAAATGGCTGAATGTCTCTGAGCAAGTGAGGAAAAGGAAGAGTAATGTGATGTTATGAAAGTACTACTGAACAACAACTGAGCCCATAAGCACAATTTATCTCCGAGCAAAAATTCTAGTGGATGCAGTAAAAAGAATAAATCCACCTACTGTGTTTCTGCGATGGGCTTCCTAAATCCATCTTGTAGAGATAAGAGTGTTTTTCTCAATTGCCTACGTTAGGAAGTAAAAATTCTCTGCATTTTCCCTCCATGTTGCTCCCTCTTCTGCAAGCCTGTCTGTGTGTCCGGGAGAGAAGGCAGTTTGAGTTTCATGCCGAGTGTTAGCTCAGGAATCACTGTCAGCTCTGCGATGTGCAGCTCCTTTCCTCTCCTCTCCACAACACCGAGGCAGCGGGGGAGAGCAGAGGTAGGATTTTAGCGAAACTACTTTTTGCTGGAACAATTAACCCTTCGCTGGCTGACAGCTCCTCCCTGGTGTGTCTCGTGTCAGTTGACACTGAAATGTTTGCTTCTCCAGCAGGGGATTCTCTCTGACAGCTGTTTAATGCTCATGATCCTTCTTTTAAGGTTTTCTCTGCTTTTCTCTTCCACTGCTGGACTGGGAGCTGCAGACACCACCACAGCTGTGATTTCCTACAACCACATGAGGTACCCCTGTTCAATTATGCCAGAGGGACTGAGGGTTACAAATCCTATGAACTTTTTAAGTTTACTTTGTTCCCCAGTCCCTACAGCTTCTAAAACTTACAGAGGTCTCTAATTTCTCTGATCTCTGGAT
Organism: Cisticola juncidis; assembly: GCA_013400215.1. NCBI lineage: Eukaryota > Metazoa > Chordata > Aves > Passeriformes > Cisticolidae > Cisticola > Cisticola juncidis. The sequence continues at coordinate 105,326 of VXBR01007305.1, forward strand.
TTATTCTCCTCCAACTAATGCTTGCTGCTTCTTCAGGTAGAGCATTTAACACCTCTAACCCTGGACATCCAAAACTGAATTATTTGCAATGAAACCAAATTCACTGCTGCTAGAAGGATGAAATGTGGAAGCACCTGTGTATACCACTTCATCCCAATAAACTTAAATTTTCAAGGTAACAGAATCCTGTTCATTGTTCTGCAGTGAATTTTCAGCCAGGTAAGAACAAATGATTTTGCTTCACTTTCTCAACCATCTGTTCTAGAAAAGAAACACAGTTTAGTAACACCACCCCACTGCCAGTTTCACACTCAGGAACCCAGGTCTGCAAAGGTTTCCCCAAGTTTAGTGTTTTCCTGAGAGAACTATTATTATATATATATAAATACATGAATATATGTATATATGTATATATATATGTATGTACATATAAAATCTGTAGCTATTTGCATCTCTTGAGAGAGTTTTAACTTTTTAATCCCTGCCCACAGTAAAACCTCTCTGATGCAAATTTTTACTTAGAGTTCTATGAGAAAAATGAGTCAAATTAACTAGATTTTCCTCACTAACTATTTTCCTCCAGAGAACAGCATGCAGGATTAAGCACAAACCCTTTTTTCCCCCCTACTTCAAACAGCACTTTGTAGTCCATCTATCCCTTTTTTCTGCTGGTAAATGAGGACCAAACCTGTTCTGCAATCATGGATCTGAATGCTTCTAACATATTTCTATTATCATATTTAATTCTAGCAAATGAGCATTTTAAACTTTCATCAAGCTTCATTTCTTGATGTTTGAGCATTATCTTGACAGCAGCCCAGCTCCTGTATCTGCCTCTGTTCCAGAGATTTGCCTGGTGCTGGAGCACTTTCTTGGAATGACTTTTCTGAATTTCACTGATGGTCCCACACACTCTAAGCACCTGCAGATGTCAACACAGAGTTCATCCACTGTGACACAAACCTCAAGCTTTTTCTTCCCTAGATCCAATCACAAATCCTGCTGAGAATTAACATCCCCCCTTTCAGTTCAGTTCAGTGAGAGAAACACCAGTTAAGGGGAGTAGAAAAGTCTCTAAACAGTTTGAAAATCTTTTGTCTTCTTCACTGAGCCAATTGCCTGGAATTTCAGCATTTCAGCAGGGAAAAAGATTACTCCTCCAGGGAAATATCAGTGGTTGTGATATTGTCAAAAATAATCTCACTCGCTCTTCTCTAAACTATTCACAGCTCCTCTATTTTGTGCAGAACATTTTCAGCATAAAAGGGCCATAATAGAACAGCTCCTTTTCACAGTGGCTACACAAGTTTAACTCCTGGTTTGTACTTCTGAGATCATGAATTCAGGAATATTTTCTTTTCTCCTCTACAGAGCCAGCAATGCACCTGAAGGATCCTGGATTTGCCTGGGAGATGGCAGCAGCCTCACACCAAGTGGTTCCTCATAGTTTGATAACTGTAGAAAACCACTGTGGTTTGCTTCAGAAGACAACTGGAGTCATTTGTTCTCTCAGGAAACAAAGCATTCCTCTCTCTGATGAAGCATTTAACCTCAGATCAAACTGACAGATAAGGTTCTGATGTGAAGATAAATAGAGAACTGCTTGGAGATGAAGGGCATTGAAATGTTTGGGGAGGTGAGCAATACCAAAAGCCAGGGAGGTTCCCAGTATCACAGTCAGGGACTTCTTGGATTTTAAAAAACGATTTCCCAAACTCCAAATGCAAACCAAAGCCAGTCATGCTGTAAGACACACAGGCTGGTGGTCACCTGGCTGTACCTGGGTGCTTTCAGGGGGATTAAATTAACCACAACTATCAGCAGATACAAATAATTTGCTTGTGAGAAAGTGCAAGAGGCAGAGACTCAGCTCTTGTTTACAGAGCCTCCCTGAGTGGCTTTGACTGACAGGCTTATTCACAGCTAATGGCAGCATCTCCAGAACTTCCCCCAGATAATGCCAATATCACTGCACTTGGTTAAAAAATATTGGATTTCCTCCCCTCCCATCTCTGACTACACACACAGGCTGAGCACTCACATGAATGAATGAAAGGAACATATTTTTCCTCTTGCAGCATTACAAAGACTTTATTTTTAATTGCTCCAGCACTGCTTCAGTCAATCCACAAGTTGCTTTATTACCTCTAAACATACTGTGCTTATTCCAGCCATGTGACTGAGCACGATTTTTACCTATTTCACTGTTATTATGGTGAAACCATATATGGTTATTATATGGTTTGACCATATATGTTATTATATGGTTAAACCAGCATTACAAAGACCTTATTTTTAATTGCTCCAGCACTGCTTCAGTCAATCCACAAGTTGCTTTATTACCTCTAAACATACTGTGCTTATTCCAGCCATGTGACTGAGCACGATTTTTACCTATTTCACTGTTATTAGGGTCAAACCATGGTAACCTCCCTGCTGCCAGGTACATCAATAGGAACTTTTATTCTGCCTTACTGGTTACACTAGGAGTGACCCTGGTTCACACCCCTCGAGGGATGCCAGGTACAAAAGCTGCACTCAGCTGGTCCTGAAGCAGCTGGAACTCGGCATCCCTGGGCTGTGCCAGGCTCCTGTGTGACCACGGGCACGGGATCACCCAGCAGATGGCAACAGCGATCCAGCCCCTGGCAGCAGAGATGTCCTGAATCAGAGAGCACACGGTGCTGTTTGTTCTCTGCATTTGTCCCATTTCCACACGCCCAAAACCTTTACAGCAGCAGATACCTGAGACAGGGCAGGGACACTTGAGGGGCACCAGGAGAAGGAAGAAGAAGCAGATGGTGACATTCAGGTGATTCAGTTTCCAATCCAGGAAAAAAAAACAGTGATCCTGCAGTAGAGTTCAGGGAGTGCCTTTTATCTCGTTTTGCCCAGTTAAGTTTTACAGGAGAAGCAGAGCTGCCACATAAATTGAGTGTCCAGGTAACGCTCCCCTTTTTATTAGAGCCTCATGATTCACTAGCACAGAGCAAAGAAAGGTGAGGCCAAACTGCAATATTCCTACAGAGAAGGACCAACAAAGCACCTCTGTAGTGCCCCTTGCTTTTCGTGTCAGATTTACAACCTTCTCAACATTTATCCTAACAAACCTCCACTGAGACAAGGGCAGGTGGTTATTAGTATTTCCCGATTTTAAACCAAAATCACTACCAAGGATTTTGAGCTGTGTGAGCTGGAGACAAAGCAGACACCTCCCTGCTCCCTGCCAGGTGTCAATTTATTGCTATTTGGGCTCCTGTCTTACACGAGATTGCAGCAGGAATGTCTGAGCCTGAACAGGAGTTAGGAGACTAAACACCTTCAGGCATCTTGGCACAGAGCCTCCAAAAACTACATTACAATGCACTTCCACAAAACAACAGGCAAACAAAAATCCCAACCAAAAAAGGCTAAGAAAGAAGTTAATCTAGAAAGTCTCAGATTGTTGAATCTATTTGGGGTAAATGGCAAGGCTTGAAAAGTTCACTTGATTCAGACTAAAATCATTGAGGAAACAAATACACATTCCTCACAGACAGGAAAAAGGAATCTGAGTCACATTAGCTGAAAGACAAGATACTGAAGCACAGTCATAATGAAGTCCAAGGTCCTGGGCTCCAGTGGTTCATTCTGGACTCCTGAGCCTCCTGCTCAGCCCTTTGCTGGCAGCAAGGAGCCAGACATCCTCCAGGGACCTTGTGCCATTCGTGATTCCCAAATCCCTGCCCTCTATCAGATGCAGGAGATGCATTTATGGTGTGTGAGGGAATGGACAGAGCTGAGAACTGAGCCCCAGCCAAGGTTACTCTGCCTGCAGTGACCTCAAGACACTTCCACACCTTTACAATGCACTCTGCTTCACAGAAAGGGACAATTTCTTATCATTTTTCATCTCTTAATGTGATATAAAAATGCTCAAAGACTGAACACTTTCAAACAACTTCCTTTCTAAGACTTGAACAGTATTAAAGAATTCCACATGAGCCTGGACATCCAGAACCAGCCTTTTGCACAAACTCAGAATTGATTTGGTTTCCCTATTCTGTCAGTCCTCAGATCTACTCCAGGCCACCACCAGCCAAGATTAAAAACCTCCAGGGTTCAGACTCCTTTGTGGTCTACAGATTTCATGTTGAAGAAGAGTTCCCAAGCAGCTGATACCAGCACCCACTCTTGTCACTCTTTAAATCTTACCAGAGTTATTTCAGTTCTGAATTGCTGAGGTTGGACATTATTATTATTTGTATTTCAGAACACATTAAAAAGACCTAAACATGACTGAGAAGTGTCTGCTGTGCAGGAACACCAGTTCCCATTTATAATCAGAATAAGAGACAACAGAAGGATGAAATTTAGTTACAAAAAGAGCCAAACAAGAGGGCAGTAACAGAATCAGAACTAGAATCTGGATCTGCTGAGCAGTCCAGTATTGTGTCCTTAGATTCATATCTTCATTACAACAGTCTGTGGACTCATTAACATAAATTAGTATAAGCTGACATTGCCAACAAAGGGAACAATTGTGCATTCTGCAAACCTCACTTGTGCATTTCTGCCTCTGCAGCAAAAGGGAGGACAAACAGCAGCTCTCAGTGTTCACTACAGCCTTGTCCTCCATTCAGGAAGGAAAAAAGGAGTTGAAAATACAACTCTCAGCTGAGACTGTGCAAAACCTTCAGGATCTGGTGTCACAATTTTGTGTCACACCAAACTGAGGAGAGTGACATGTTTGAGTTCAGTTCTTAAAGGGATAAGAGTGTGTCTGTTCAGGTTGGATTCAAACTGCACCAACAAAACCCAAACCCAAAGCAGGTCCCATTCCTCCCTCACTCCCTCGTGCAGAACTGCAGCATCAGGTCACGTTTTATCTTTAGCTGATGGGCAGTTTCACAAAATCTAACTTTAATTGGAGTTTCTGTCAGACAGCTGGTGCCAACTCCCAAAATATCACCTGCCTGTCTGTCCTTCAGCTCAGCTTGTGCCACGGGGTGCTTTGGGTTGGGAGGGACCTCTGCAGATGCCCCAGCCCTGCCGTGGCAGCAGCTGCTCCCAGCCAGGCAGATGTTGGAGCTGAAGGCTCAAGTGCTTCTCCAGGCTAATCTGATGTACCACATATCTCAGCAAACAGGATTTTGCATGTCTGTGCACAACTCTCTTTCATCAGATTACAAGGGAAAAGAGAGTCTAGACATGCCAGAGCATATTTGAAAATAGAGGATTACTGAATTTGCCATATCCCTCCTTGATTCTGGACTCTCCCAGTGCTGCTGTAATAAGGACTAATGACGTTATATATAACCAAATTATGTAAAAGTTAATTGCATTCCACTCAGATTTCCTTTTTACATAGCAATCTGCTTCCTGATCCATGAACAGCCTACACAGAAAAGGGGAGATTTCACTGCAAAAAAAGCAACAGGTTTTGAAAAGTGTCTCAGTTGATGAAAAAGCTGCACAAGTGTGCCAAGAATTCCAACCACTGGAGATGAGTAAGCACAAAAGGAGACTGCTGGTAACTGTGATACAGAGGGGCCAAATTATCAGGGACACTTAATTAACTCATGGAGTTATTGCAACCAGTGGTTTCACTCTCCAGCCCCATCCTTTCCTAAGTTTTCTGAGATAAATCACCCAAATATGAAAAGAGAATCATTGGGCAGCCTGGGCCTGACCAAGCTGAAATGTCATTTCTGAAGGCCCAGGGTGCTGCAGGCAGCAGTGACACTCAGCAGTGACACTGTCACTCCGTGCAGGTGGCTCAGGGGCTGTCACAGGGGAGAGACAAAGCCAGACCAGAGCTGCATTTAATGAGTTAATGAGGGAGGCCAGGCCAGGCTGCCGTGGGTGTTCTGCACCAGCCTGCAAAGGGATTCCTCAGCCCAGAGCAGCTTTTGTTCAGGTCCAGACCCACTTGCACTGGAATGCTGGAGGGCACAATGCAGACTTTCTCTCCCTCCAGCTATTTCTGCCTTTTCCTTGCACTTTGTCCCATCTTTGCAGACTGACAGAGCTGCACGTACAGGGATATGTGATGCACATCCAGGAGTCATCACCCTACAAATAAAAATGAGTTCCCTAACAGTCACTTTGTGTGATACAGCAGAAACTGGAATAGATCACCTCACCAGAACACACAAATGATGCAATACACCCATTTCACATCTGAATTTCTGCACTTCCCTTTTTCCAACTCCTTGCAAATCAATATAAGGAAAGCAGCACACTTAGACAATGATAATGCCTTGATGGCTCTACTAGGAAAAGTAACATGAGTAAATGTGTAAGGGATAAGAACTGAGATAATGACAATCAACCATGGATAAATTATTTCACTGACAGGCTATTTTTAATACAGCTCCAATATAAAAATATTCAGCCAGTAAAAATATACTTATCAGCACAAATTGAAAGGCAACAGAAAGCAAAACTTATCTCACAATTGCTGGATATTTAACCAAAATTACAAAGTTAGGTCCTGTGAAAACCCAGCCAAAACTTTTAGTGCTGTCTACTTCATATTGTAGCTGTAAATTAAATGCATTTCAAGCAAATGAGTCCTGTGTTGAATAAATGAAGTTTTGGGTTAAATATTAAGCTAATAATATTTTAAATTTTATTTTAAATACAAAATTCCAGCCCCTCCTCCCTCAGATGTCTTCCATAGTACAAATTCATCTGCCACAGACATCAGTTACACAATTCCCTCCCTCCCACCCCATCTCCAGTCTACACTTGATGTGCACAATCACATCTGTGATCTCCAGAGCTTCCTAAGAGAAGAGCTCATTTTCCCCTGCTCGAGCTGTCAACACTGAAAAAAGAGCAACAGCCAACAATAGTTATTCTTTGAGCTCTGCATCTCCCAGCTCAGTTCAGACAACTCCATGGCACAGAGCCACAACCTGAGGCACTGTAAATCCCAGCCTCATCAGCTTCAAGAAAGATTTTCCAGAAGCATTGGAAAGAATCAAGGAAAAAAGTTGCAATCTCTTGACAGTCTTATCCCAGGATACTAATTGGAATTTTTTACAACACATGAAGGTCCCTTCACATGACTGAAACTTCACAGATTGTACAAGCAAGGACAGAAGAAAAATTGATTCAAAGTTGTCCTCTGTGTACAGGGCTGTTTTGGGGATTTTTTAATACACTTTACCCAAACTCTAGTCACAATACTAGCTACACAGGAAAAAGGGACTGAGGAATATACAAGCATAGTTCCCTCAAATTTAAGGAAAACCAGCAGATATGAAATATCAATAAAATAAAAGTAAATTTGGAGAAGAAGGAGAAAAAAATAGATTTTCAATACCAAGCTATGAGATGAAAGGATGGCACCTTGCACTCACCTACTGTGAGGACGTTTGCAGACAGGAAATGGCAGCAGTTTCCCTCTTGGAGAATGGATTCTTCTCTTTGTGTCAAATCCCCTGCCACAGGTTTTGGAGAAGTCAGAGCCATCTCAAGCTTTCAGAGCAGCCCAGCAGCAGGGCTTGCTCCAAGTCAAACAAAGCACTTCAGTACAGATATCTGCAGAAAGTTTCCGTCCAGCAATGAAAATATCTGAGAAAAAGCAACAATTTCAGGATGTTGCTGCTTTGCTTGCTTTGGAAGGGCCAGTGAGTGCCTTCTCTGGAATTCCACATTCAGGAGACTGTCCTGGTTTAATTCTTTTGGCACATATTCCACTCAGTGAAGAACAGAACTTGCAGAATCAGTGTGGAGAGAGAACCACGGAGCTCAGACTGGACAGGATGGATGTGAGGGCCCTTCCCGGGAGCACAGGAGTTACAAACATTCCATGGATCTTCCCAGGGCTTCTTGCACGTGGCTACCCTGGAAAAGACATTTTTTAAAACAGTGGGAGTTACTTTAACTGTGAGATATTTACTACAGGAATACACTTAGGTGACATCCAATGGACTGACCTCAGCAGACAGAAGGCACCAGCTCCTCCTTCCTGTTAAAAATAAGATTGTATTTCACATTCCCTCACCCCAGGATTTTCCACAGACAGACAAAGCTCCATTTTTGCCAGCAGCAACTTCTCCAGAAGCCAAAGCACTCATGCTGGGGTTAATTATTTTATACACACAAACACACAGAGATATAATATGTACACTTAACCTTAACTCAGTCATTCTGCACAAAAAGTGAATGTATTGGGTGCATTCCCAAAGGGCTCTGCCTGGTGGTGGCTCCTTCATTCACTCCCAGCTCTAACCCTTAAATCTCTTTGCTCCTCTTACCTGTTGTCAGCTGTCTCCATTCTGGATCTCTGTCATTGTCTGGAATTCCCTTTCCCTTTTCTTACCTGTCTTCTGCCCACTGGCACACAAGACTCACCTTTCCAAAACTCTCAGAGGGTCAGAAAGACTTTTTTTTTTTTTTCAGAAAGAAGGTCAAAGAAGGCTCCCTCCAAAACAGCAATCACACCAGACAGAAACCTGGGATCTTAGTGCTGGTAACTGTTTGAATCTCTGGGAGTCTCCTGCAGTTTGTAATTACAAGCTGAGCTCTGAAACATTGCCCTGACATGTTTTGTTGTGAAAGCACAGATCCAGTTTGACATTATGCTAAAGAGAGAGGCCGATTAAGCTCTCTATTAATGACAGTGATTAGAAATAGAAGAGGGGGTTTGAGACATTTGTAGCAAAAAATGAGAAAGAGAAGCCCTGCTGGAGCATCTGCTGTGTGAAGCTAGACCTCACTCCCTGTCTTTGGTGCCTCATTCTGGTTCTTTGGGAAGTCACTTCCTCCCTGCCATTATCTTTGCACCAAGCCCCACCTTCTCCATTCTCGTGCTGTTAAAAACTCCTCAGCCAGTGAAGTAACACCCTGATGTGGAGCCAAATGCAAGGCAGCTCCATCTAAGGGACAGCAATGCTTGGCAATATTGATCCTGTAAAAAATCAGTATCATTACAATCATTTGTTTCCACAATTAAATGGGAAATACCTCACAGGGCATCCTGTGGCTCTGCAATAGTTATGGGCATCTCAGAGGGTAACATTCCTTTGGCAATGAGTATCTTTATTACAGAGCACAGCTGGAGTAATTAAAGCCCAAATTATAAACTTGGGGCAGATCTCAAAAGCTGACTGGATTGAGAGGGGAGGAAGGCAATAGATTATCAAAGATACATCCTGTGCCCTCCAAATACTCATTCTTGTACATGCTGTCACCTGTCCCTGTAATTGTATCCCTTCATTGTTCCCTGACATACATAATTAGGTAAAAGAATACAGAGCAAACATCCTGCTTTAGACTGAGCAAAATCAACTCATACATTTCCATGTATTCATTTAATACATTTCACGTGTCCATTTTGTGCACCCCAAAATAAATGTTTTTTTCCTTTAGGTTAATACTTGAATTGATACCAAAAATACACTTAAATACACAGAGCTGATTTGTTTTATTTAGAATGGAACCCAAAGCAGATGTTAGAAGGCATGTCAGGATTTAAATCAATTTGTCCAGGGAAAAAGCCAAAACTGCACCCAGCAGCATTTCTGGAGCTGCTCAGTCACATGCTCTGGGCAGGTACTGGTGCAGATGCCTCAGTTATCACCTGCTTTGGTCATCTGGGCAGCTCCTGACCACAATTTTATAGCCACTGGCCACAAAACACAATTGCTGGTACCTATGCACTGAATATTTGACCCTGGGATTGATCCAGGAAGCCACAGCTCACAGGACAGGTGAAATTTTTTAACATCCAGACAAGGTCAGCCCATTTCCTCTGCAGAAAGCTGAAAGGTGGGGATTTACTCTGCAGACTCTCTCACCTCTTTGCTTCAGGGCTTTTTTGAAAGGCCATTTCCTCTTAGGAAGTTCAATCACTGTGACTCAGGAGGACTGAATGGGCACGGGCAGCATCATTCCAGTGAAAGCAGATGAGCTTTACACGGATGTGGCTCGTTAAATATTTTATTGTCCTGAGTGATGTCAAATTCATGTTTTTTATGCTTTGTATCTGAATGTGGAGCTACTTTGAGGCAGCTGATCCCTGAATGTCTTCACTTTCCCTTTTAAAGATGCTCTTCCTGCAGTCAGTTCCATCTCTCACAGCTTCCTACAGATCCTCAGAGCTCCCTTTCTCCCCCGCTCTCTTCAGCATCCCTGTGCTGGTAAAAAATAAAAGCTGAGCCCCTCGTCCCAAACCAATCCTTTAAATAAATCCTGCACAGCCAATGGAAAAGTACACAATGAATCCCTAAAAAATACAGATTGGTATCTCAGAACAACATCCAGGGGCCAGATTTCCTATGAAAGTAAATGAAAGAAGCTCAGTTGGCTTTCCTGGAAAATTTGTTGTGAAGGTTTTATGATGGAAAATATCAGTTGCACTGTCTGGAAATGCCTCACCTGTGTTACAGCAGGAGCCACGGTGGCTCTGAGAACAGCAGGGCTCATTGACAGAGGACATCAAACAGCCAAAGGAGAGCAAATGTATCTGTTCAGACCACACAAACAAGATTTAAACTGTCAAGATTTAAACTGTCAGCTCAGGCTAAGAGCCCTACCTGAGATTATTGTGTGAGCCTCTGTATTCCCTTGGAAAAAAGGCCTTAAAACCCTAGAGGCAGGATCCCTATCACTTACAGACAATAAAAGATTATAAATAAAAGCATTAACAATTCTCTAGCCATTTTTAATATTGCTGTAGTATTTAAAGCTTAACCCCACAAGACCTGCTTTTGTTCAGGGAGGTTTTGTGTGGCATCCACAGAACTCAGACAAGCTCTGATATCCTCCCAGGACAGATACACTGATACCACGGATGAAACACACAAAAACCAAGCCATCCCTTAAACCTGAATGGTTTGATCAGGAAGCAGATCAATGGATAAAAGATCAAAGCGCCGCCAAACGGGAGGGGGAAAAAAAATCCTACTTTAAAGCGTTTAAAGTGAGAGCTGGGATTTGCTTTCAAGCTGTGCCTGTGCCACGCTGCTCGATTGAAGGAATGCAGGGAATGGCAGGGATGAGTGCACGCCCGGGCAGGCCGGGCACTGCCAGGGCTGCTGCAGGGGCAGAGCTGCTGCAGCCCCGAGGAGCACTCGGGGGTGTGAAAAACCTGGGGTGGGAGCACCTTTTGGTGGGAGCACCTTGGAGTGGGAGCACCTTGGGGTGGGAGCACCTTGGGGTGGGAGCACCTTGGGGTGTGTGAGCACCTTGGGGGGTGTGAAAAACCTCGGGAATGTGAGCACGTTGGGGTGTGTGAGCACCTTGGGGGGTGTGAGCACCTTAGGGTGGGAACACCTTGGGGTGTATGAGCACCTTGGGGTGTATGAGCACCTTGGAGTGTGTGACCACCTTGGGGGGTGTGAAAAACCTTGCGGGGTGTGAGCACCTTGGGGTGTGTGAACACCTTGAGGGGTGTGAGCACCTCAGAGTGGGAGCCTACATCCCCCTGCCCAAGGGATGGAGAGCACCCAGAGTGACAGAGCCCAGGCAAACAACTCGGTAAAAAGGAGAAAGTGAAGAGAAGGCAGCCAGGAATGTCAGGATACCTTTGTGGTGTGTTCACCTTCACCCAGAACAGCCATCCCACTTAAAAGGAAGGCTTAATTTGTCAGCTTTTCCTCACCCGCCCTTCACAGGCTGAGCTGGAGCTGCCCTGCGTTTTTGTTGGATGATGTAACTGAATATTCCTTATGCAAGTAAGCAGATTTATTATTAAATTATTTCTTTCAGGTTTGTATGGACCACGTCATACGAGTTCAGCATTCGCTTTATGAAACAAAATGTGAAATTTGTAACAATTTCTATCTATAGGGGTAGATTGTTTGTAGTTCCCTGCCCTGTTTATCCTGAATTGCCAAACCCCTCTGGGTTTTACCATCATTCCTTGTCACCAGCCAGTTCCCAGACCTGTCTGAAGTGACAATGGAAACTCAGCTGCCTCTTGCTTCTGAAGAACATTTGCATTTTGTATTAGCAAGGGAGAACTGGCAATTTCTATTAAGGAGGCAAAAGGAACTAATTAAGCAGAACTCTAAATCTCATCCAATAGCTTGGCTCAAAAGAACTTTGAAAATAAAAGTTTCATACTCTAGACCACAAAAAAACAAAAAGCCTCAGAGAAGAAACGAGGGGAGGAAGATCTTGTTAGGAGACAGAGGGATTGAGGATCGCTGGAAAAGTTCTGCTACCCTTGGGAATTTGTGAGTCATGCTGAGGAGGGATGGACCATGGGCTCCAATGCCACCTGTCATCAGATCTATCACATTCTAATAATGTTCATGCTGGCAGTCTTGGTTACTCTCCAGAAGTCTGATATTTTAAAAATTTTTTCTTCAATTTCATGTAAATTGAGCAGGAATTTCTTTAAAGAATAACGTCTTTAATAAATCTGCTTTAATTGTGTACAGCAGCTTATTGCTGCACTGATGAATCTCTTGGATATTCAGGAATAATTTATGCTGGGGGAGTTACAGAAATGGTGGCAACTTGTGTTCCCCTTTCACAAGTCAGTGGCAAACATCAGCTTGCTCCTGAGGATGCCTGGTAGGGCCAAACACAAGGGCCAAGCACAGGCAGACAGACACTAAAAGAACATTGCAAACAAGAAAAACACGCTTGTGCTTGGCAGCTTCAAGAGGACGTTGCAGTTTTCTTTTTTTTTTCTTTTTTTCTTTTTTCTTCTTTTTTTCTTTTTTCTTCTTTTTTTCTTTTTTCTTCTTTTTTTCTTTTTTCTTCTTTTTTTCTTTTTTCTTCTTTTTTTCTTTTTTCTTCTTTTTTTCTTTTTTCTTCTTTTTTTCTTTTTTTCTTTTTTTCTTTTTTTTGTTTGGTTTTTGTTTTGTTTTGTTTTCCAAATATCCAAACCAATTTCTTAAATGATGAATCTCTATTAGCAGGAATGGGTCTGGGAACCACCCAAACCACCCTGGTTTTGTCAAACAGAGGGCACTGACATGCACACATGGGAATTACAAGGGAGCAAGTCTTTAGGGCTTGATCCAATAAATATCAAAGTACAGCTCTGCTTCGCTCTCCACCTTATCATGGACTTTAGTACTTAGTTAGTCAATAAATAACATTACTTCAATAACCTCATCTCAGTCTAAACTCACAGGAGGGGAGGAAGTGGGATAGGTCACTTTATACTGTAGCAGACAAAAACCTGTTCAGCTGTTTAAACAGAAAATATTTCACGTCATCCAGCAGCAATCCCACTAAATAATGCCATTATAACTCATCCCAAAGTTGTGTTCTTGAGGTTCTCCTCTGCAGGCTATAGAACTTCTTCCAGGCACCTCAATTGCAGCTGCCATTGTTTCCTCAGGCTCCATCCCTTAATTTTCCTTTTTTTTTCTTTTTTTTTTTTTTTTTAATTAAATAAAACCCAAATTACACGTTTTCAGTTAAGGGCACAGAAAACTTCCAGAGAATTCGTTCCAGCATCTAAGGAAATCTGGAATAACAAGCTGTAGGGGTGGGGGGGATATGTTGAAGGGGAGAAGAGGCAGGGAGGAGTTTATTTTAAATTATCTTACAGTAACTAATCCTGCAAGGAGAGCTGAGAGGAGACATCCTCTGGACACCAGACTGAACACAAAAAGTGCAATTGCACTTTCTACATAACTTGGCAAACACCTCAGGGAACGGGAACTCCAGAGCTGGGGCAGCACGTTCAGTCTCTCCCAGGAATGTTAACATGGAAAGATCCATCCCTCTCCTTCCCACCTGAATTCCCTTGTCATGTCTGAGGCAACCCAGAGCTCCCTGACAACCATGAAGATGTCAGACAATTCTACAGGAGCCAATCCCTAATTAAATGGAAACAAGTGAGGCAGTGATGAACAATAAAAAAAGCAGGCCAAGATCAGGACCAGGCACACCAAAATCAGCCTCTCCAGTTTCATGCTGCATTTGTGATACAAATGGACCTGAAATCCTCACTCGGGTCATGCTTATCTTGATGTCTGCACCCAAAATTTCTTCCAGGACTGAAAAAGAGCAGGAAGGAAGGTGAGAACTTTGTCTCAGCTTGTGCACAGGTTTGTCACAGCCTGCACTGTGCAGGTTCCTGTCCAATGACTCTGCTGTGCTGAGGGGAAGTGCTCCACCCCCACAAAACGAAGGCAGATTAAACAATGAATAAAAAGTTTGGGAATTTCCTACAGATTCAGAGTCTGTGCCCCAAGCAGTAACGTGGAGCCCAGAATTGCAGCAAAATCTGGGCTGAGGAGCTGCCCACAGTGGCTGTGGATGCTCTGAGCCCTCAGAGCAGGGCTTGGCTCAGGCTGGGCTTTCCTTCTGTGCCAGCTGAGCCTGGGGGCACGGTCATGCCCATGTCACAGCTGCCACCAGAATTGTCACAAAGTGATGGACACAGGGTTTGCCATCATCCAGAGAGGCCACAGGTAACAATGGGAGTAGAGGTGAACTCACAAATGAGGTCAAGGCAGTGGAAGTGAAATAAGATTCAGGCATAACACTGGAGAATCTATTTCAGTATTAAGATCAGATCAATTTAAGCTCATCATGGGAAGAAGTGGGTCATTTTAAAGATAACTAATGCAGAATTGAGATATCTGAGTGCATGAAAATTGTATTGCAGTAAATTCAGATGATCCTTAGTAACTGCAAGGCTATCTTTGCTGAAAAGTCTCTTCAGCCTCATCCTCTAAGCCACTCAGATTCATTTACACAGTAATTTTCTCAGCTCTGGGCAAATTAACAAGAACAAATTCCAGTGATATTCACAAGTATGTTGTCCCCTTTGAGCTGTGTTTAGGAACTGAGGGCTCTGTATCATTTATTTCAAAACCAAAGTGAGATTGTGTTGATTTGAAACTATGAGTACAGGAATTTAGAAGAGCCTTGCACACCATGTATTTTACTGTTGTTCCTCAAGACCATTCACTAGGATGCTCTCAGCCACTTTGGGTTAAGTACAGAGTAGCTTTTAATTCACAAAATTTACAGAAATGATGAATGAAAACAAAAGCCTCTTCAAAAAATGTAGAAGGAGCTTGGCTATAAACTGGAATGTTATCATCCTTTTTTGCAAAGCCAGAATAAATTTGTTCTTTGGCTGAGAATAATCAAAATATGCTGCATTATAGGAGCTCATCTTGCCAACAGAGTCATTAAATGTAAGAGTCAGTGAGCCCTGAGTGTTTCAAGATTCAGTTATACAGGTTTACATTATAAAATTTGGTATCACAGAAGCAGTCCTGGTAAAATATTGCCTATTAAATAAAAAAGCCCACTGTTAACAGCTCTGCCATGACAAATATTTCTGTGTCTGGTCACGGCCTCTGCTTTCTGTAACAAACCCTCTGTGCCCAAAGCAGAGCCTGTAACAAGCAGTGCTCCTGCTGAAGAGCTCAGATTTAAGATTTCTCAGAGTTAAGATTTCTCCCTGTCCCCACAGGCAGTCCTGAGGCCACCAGAGCACAGTGACAGTGACACCACCCAGCCTTGGCCACATTTAGATAACTCAGTGTCACCACAGACTCCCCTCACTCACACTGAACAGTTTCTCACAGCTAATCTCCCTGGGCAAACAGGAATTCTCCCCAGCCTTGAGGTTTTTGCAGCCTCAGTAAGGACAGAAAAAGCTTTCCCAGTAGACAAAACTTTCACCACATTCTTTGGAACAGTAAGTTAACTTTGAGCTCCATTCTGAGCACGGCATCAATTTCCTACCTCAAACCAACCACAGAGCAGTGACTCTTATCCTACTTCTGTTTTATTTTATAACAGGCAACCTATCTCTACCATGAAACAGAATAGAATTCTAGAAATTATCACTCTGAGGATTCAGGGTATATTTAAGATGTACATCTGAACTCTGAAGCCTGAGGCATTTGGAGCATACACAGCCCCAGCAATCTGGCCATCTTTATTATTTGCCACATCTCTGCAATCATTGCCTACATTTTTATGCCAGGAAAGAACTGAAAATTATTTCTCCATAGCCCAAAAGAATGAGAAAATTTAAAAAAAAAAAAAAAAAGTTGAAAAATCAAAACATGCATAGCTTTTCAAAGTGTCCTGCATGTCTTTCCTCCCAAGGTAAGACTGGGCTGTTCAGTCACAGAATCAGCCATATTCTATTGCTAAACTGGTATTTTATTTAAATACCTGAAGTTGATTTTACATCCAACCTCCCTTATCCAAGTCGGCTTTCATTTTGGTTTTGTACACCTGGGAAAGCTCAAAGCTCAGGTTATTAACCTGAATGAATGCAGTAGCCCTTGATAAAAGAAGCAGTTGTCCACTTAGAAAAGTCTAAACTTGAATCACAAATATGGTTTGCTTCATCCCTACCAGCTCAGAGAATTAAAAATTTAGGACTGACAGAATTCCAAGGTTCATGAACATTTTCAAGAACAAGAGAAAGCGTGATAAAATAAAAGAAGCATCAGACACAACGTTCTTTCCATTTCCCCTCTTCCTTCAAGAAGACCACAGCAAAAGCAGCAGCAAATTCAATTCCAGCCCTAAGGCTGTGCATGCTCCTGGGGCAGAGCGAGTTACAAACTTTGTTTCTAACGCCCAAAAGGGAGCAAAACTGCAGGAGAAAGCAGCAAAGCAAGGGGAAATCACACACCTTTGTCTGTCCCGGCCGGGCAGTGCAGAAGGGCTGGAGCGTCCCCGCTTCATCCCCGGGACGATCCCGGGAGGAGCGGGCCGGACCCGCGGGGGCTGCACAGAAATCCCGCCCCGCTCGTACGGGCTGAGGGCTCCGCGATCACAAAGCAGCTCCACAGCCCCGCCAGAACAGTTCAGCTCCAGGGTAACAAGTTCAGAGTGGGAGGAGGCAGAAGGGCTCGGAGGGAGGTAACAACGCCGGGCTCGCGTTCCCCGGCATCCGCAGAACCTGTTCTGCAGGTCGGGAACAGAAGCATCTGCCCGCTGCCCCGGCTGGAAGCGGCGCTGCGATTGTCTCCCAGCAGGTCTGCAAAGGCAAAAAAGGAGATTTTATGATGCGCAGACAGGGAGCCTGTGGGAGGAAAAGTTAATCATTGCTGAGCACCGAGGGTTTTTTACATTTTGGACTTCCTTGTGGTAATGGCAGAGAAGCAGCTCGTTGCCCTGTCAGGTGTGGAAGCAGGAAAAGCAGAGATGGCATGGAAATCAAGAAACTTGGCTTCCAAAAACTTCATCAAAACCACGGCAGCTACGTTTAAAAACCGTTTTAAGGAGATTTTCTGAAGTCACCGGTATCAATCAAGACACAAAGGAGAAGATTCAGATTTTCCAGATCACAGTGTCACAATTAACATTTTATGCATGTGTGTGTTTATATCTATGTATGAAAATATATCTGAAAGCATATCACAAAATGGGAAGGTTACTCGGCATGCTGCACCTCCTCAGTTCAAAACACACTGACAGGACCCCCACCCTTCCAAACATCACAAAACAACTTTTAAACTATAATAAAATCCATAATAATTCAAAATGGGCATATACACAGAACTTACACACTTCAAATGTTTTAACATTTGTTGGCAGAGTCCGACCTTCAGCTTTATAAATGGTTTCTGATCTAATAATTAAGTGGTCATTAGTCAGGATTTCAGCTTTGTAAAAAAAACCTCTCAACTCCTTCTTTGGTTTCTTGGTCTATAAAATAAGAAAATCGTATTTACCCACTTCAGTAAAAGGGCAACAAATACGTTTGGTATTTTTCTTAACAATTGAACTATTGGACATGTGAGATACACACAGCTTTGCCTTTAAACAAAAATCAAAACATGAGAGATTGGCTTGGAATTCTGAACAAAACGATCCAAGGATTGGTCAATTAGTTTAATTTTTTATATTTTTTAAATTCTCTAATTTAAGGTGGCAGCTTCGAGTTTCTTATTTAATAAGGATCCCCAAGACTAAAGTGTGAAAATGTCCCGTTCCAGACCCCATTTCCCGTGGGACCTTTCCTGATGCAGGTGCGTCCCCTACTGTCGTACGACGGAGAAATTTCCAATTTTTTTCCCTTATTCCATTAATTTTACAGCTACAGAGGGAAAGGGAACAACCCGCGATTCCACTGTTGCGATACACCCTAACAAATAAAAACTGAGCAGCGCCTGGAGCAGGAAGGGAGGGATTAAGAATGTTCTGCTTATCTGTAAGATTCATCACGGCTTTTCTTATCAATTTATACAACTTCTGGTGCAGTTTAATTAGAACTTTGATACCACGACCTGTGCACTAACAGGCTGCTTGAAAGGATTACAAATATCCAGTTTATTTGTGGTTATGTTTGGCCACAGGGAGCCTTTCCTTGCTTCTCAGTGAAAAGAAAGGAAAAAATCCCACCAAGCTCCTGCTCTCTCAGAACCTTCCAGTGAGTTCTGCAATATCAGTATGTAAATTCTTCAGGAAAACACCTACTTTAATTCCAGTGAAAGTAGTTTTGTCAAATAAATTAATTAAATGTGGAACTGTTTAACTGCCCCTTCACTTTGGCGTGCTGCAAAACTGAATTTACAACTATGCGACATTAAAATCTGACAGGAGAAAAAAGAAAACTGTTTTGGCAGAAATGAATGTACCAGACCTCAGAGTGTAAATACAGATATACACACACACATAGAGGTTGTAAACATTACAGAATGCTGCTACCTTCATTAAAATATTGTCATTATTTCAAAAATGGTTTTCAAATTTTAATTTTATGAAAATTTTAGCATTATTTTTAAACCCCGTTCCCAGTGGCCCAGCCACAAAGGAATCCCCGACAAAGGAATCCCCCTGAGGGACTGATTTGGGGACAATTGCACTGAAAATTTCCCCAGTTCTGTCACCCCCTGCCAGCCTGCAGCCTTTATCCCCTGGTACCAGGATTTTGGGGATGGATGCCCTGGGCACGGTGATGTGTTTGTGTGTGGTGTTTGTTGTTTGCCTCACGCAGAGCTCGCCAGAAAACAAAGGGCAGCTTGTTCACTTTCCCCACATGAACAGCTCATTGAAGGGATGCAAAAAGGCTTTTACAGCTGTTAAAAAGGCAATGGGGGACACTGAATATACCTTCCTTCAGAATTATCCCCGGGCTGTGGAGGGGCTGAAGAATTTGTACAAGATTGTGGAGCGTTAAATCTGCATGGGAGCGGTGATTTAGTGGGTTCCTTGTGAATTGTGTTCTCAAACATCCAAGAACTCACTTTTACTGCTCTTACCCCCTCAGCTGTGACCGCAGAGCTCCTTTTCCCGCTCCTTTTCCCGGCCCCTCACAGCCTCTTCCCCCTCCTCCCACGCCCCTTCCCGCCCTTTTTAACGCCCCTCACTCTCCGTTTCCTCTCCCCTTTTCCCACCCCTCACAGCCCCTTCCCGCCCCTTTTCCCT